>CM051266.1:42801604-43129104 GCA_027921565.1 Artemia sinica | reverse complement strand
TACTAATTAATTTCTTGCTTGTCCTATCCTTGGGTTTTCAGGCTTCTACAATGTATTATCGTCATCATGCAGTGGCCCTTGTTTTTATGATAATGTTTAAGAAGAAATGACGTCACTTTCATTTAGAAACATTTGAGATGGTACAAGGTATGACGTCACTTTTTTAAAGCATTTCAGATGGTGGAAGGTATGACGTCACTTTTTTAGCATTTCAGATGAGGAAGATATGACGTCACTCTCATAATATAAGGCATGGTTCTGACTAATAATGCATAGTTTGAGTTTATCAAGCAAAGAGAAAACAACTATTTTATCATGTTATTTGGAAAAGTTTTAAGTGCACCAAAATATTCTGATGAGGTTATATGGCTTGATGGAAGAAAGCAGATATGGAGATATACTGGCGAAACCTGGAAACAGTTGGAGGAAACTACATACAAACAGCCTAATAATTCTTCTTCAAGACCTGTTCAAGACAATTTATTTGGAAAAGTTTCAAGTGCATCAAGGTATTCTAATGAGGTGATATGGCTTGATGGAAGAAAACAGATATGGAGACACACTGGAGAAACCTGGCACCAGTTGGAGGAACCTTCCTTCAAACAGCCTGATGATTCCACTTCTAGAATTGTTCAAGACAGTACTGCTGATGAAAGTTCCATATCCTTGTGTAATTTCCTTAATGAGTGCTGTATAAAACATGAATTTGATAACAGTCCATGTCTAAACGAAAGAGGATGTGAATGTTCAGCCTTCCAGTGTCCAAGGAAAGATTACGTGCAAGTGTTTACTCCTCCGATAATGCCGAATACAAGGAGAGATGAGATAAAAGAGCCGAAAAGTTTTGTGAAAAACCCATCACTGGGCCGACAGAGATACAAAAGGACTGAAATAATGATGTTGCCAGATCACACAATTCCCACAACAAAGAGATTGAATATCCGCTTAAGGTGTTTATTTCAAACATCCCATAAAGGTGTAGGATATTATTAAGGATGTTAAATCTTTCGGAACTGAAATCAAAATTTTTGTTATATTAATTGTGTAAATAAAAGTTTTGACATTTTATATTTTTCTTTGCCTACTTAAAAAAAAATTCCACGTATTTATAGGCGTGTTAAAAATGTCTTTGATCTCCTAAATGATAGAAATAGAATAAGCTCAAAAGGTTGTCATGCTAAGATCAGCGCGTTTTATCAAACAGTTTGTGGTAACGAACTGTTGGTAAAGAGTAATCTGCCACTACAGCAACTGAAACTCTAAATTTTGTAAAAATCAGAAACAAGGTGACAAATTTTGTCGAGTGAAAACCACCTAGCTTCGATATGTGGATTTCGACTGGCATGTCAGATTGAAAGCAAGTTCTCTAAAATCGTTGTAGAAAGGTGCTGTTGAATCCCCGTTTAAAAAGATGCTGTCTTAAAAAAAACTGCACCTCTTAAAAAAAAGATGCTGTTGAATACCCGCTTAAAGTAGAAAGACAATAGCACATTCTTTCAGTATTGCAAATTCAATAGTACATTCTTTAAACAGGAAACTTTATTTTATTTTAAACGAAACTTTGCCGACAGGAAAGAGGGAATCTTCAACTTTGATCCGAGACAAAAGTAAAGCGAATATTTATCGACGTGATTAAAGGTATACTGAACGATTTGAAATCCAGCTACTGAAGCAAAAATTGAATCCTTTCAGAACTTAGTTTTACCTTGTTTGAAGGGGATAACCCTGAACTGCCAAGTGAATAGTTTATTTTCCAAACAAGGAGAGTGAAAAGTGTAAAATAATTTTCAACAGGATAGAATCAATAAAATGATTTTTAAAATTATTTTAGGAATTCAGGAGTAAAACCCTGTGCTGAGTTGAACTTTTACGAGAACAAACGCATACATAATACTACCCGCAACTATTTCACGACCCGCAACAACAAAACAGCGTTTTTTTTATAACAAATAAATTAAATAAAGAATAAAAATGTGAAAAAAACTAAAGTACATGAAACTGGTTCCATTTGATTTTTTTTTTTATCTTTTCTTATTCAGCTGGTCTCGGTATAACTAAGATTAAAAACTATTAATTTTTTTTTTTAATTATGCTTGGACTAAGCTTATTCTAAATTTTATACGCTCTATAACTGATAAAGCAAACAAGGAACCTTCAGTTCTATTTAGGTTCCATGTTAAAAGCCATTGAGTCATCGGTTGCTGTCAATTACCATGCATTTTGACGTCATTGGGTCATGACATCATTAGGTTATACCGTCATTAGGTTACGTCAGTTGTTACTGAACCCTATCAATGACAACAAATCAAGTTCTCTGTTGACCATTTTCTGCTACTAATTATGTTTTACTATATTTGTAGGGGAAGAACCGTGGATTGTTAAATGGGAGGACGGAGAACTTCGAGAACTGGTTGTTGAGTCCTGTGATGCAACTTCAAAGCATTTACTAATGGTCATGATGAATAAATATGAGCTAGCCAAACATTTTGACGCCTTTAGGAAATACATCATGCTTTCTCAGGGAGATTTTGCCTTCACATTACTTGAGGCAATGACGTGAGTTTACTTGTTCATTAATACTGCTACTAACAACTTAGGTGTGGTGACTTAACTGACGTTATGCGGTGTTTTTAAGAGAGCTTTGATTTATGCCCCACTCCGGCGAAGTAAACAATTTCAATCAAGTGACCCAATCCCCTAACTCATTCACAAAGTGAGTGGTTCTAAAGATGCATGGAAGTTTTCTTTTCTCTCTTTTCTCACTCAGAAGTAGCCAGGAAATAGACCTTCAGATTAAAACTTAGTTCTTGTCGTATCTTGGAGCCCTAAGAAAACCTTACTTTGGTTCTGCAAAAATAGGTCCTTAGTAATAACCAAAACATGAAATATATTTTTCTGTTTGTCCGCTTTTTTTTAATTTTTATTTGAAACATACCACCATTTCAGCTACTGCACCCGAACTAATCTTATAGTCAATACTCACTTGAAGCTAACACAAATAGACAAGCACCTTCTTTACCTCACTATCCACAGTTTCACGCTTTGTTCCTTACCTTGAGATATCTACTTCCCTTAAACCTTTTCTTATAGTATCTTCAAACTCCATTTGAGTTCATTTTTTTTAGCTCCAACTGTAATGGCAAAAAGCAGAGTTATTGGCAGTCTAATATGTATTATACCTTTAACGTATAGGATAGAATGTCTTTATTCACTATAATACCTTTAAGCTAACATGAGCAAGTTTATACTGAGAAAAAAAGGAATTACGTTATGCAAGAAGCTAAAACAAAGAAGCAACAGCAAAATCCAAAATAGTAAGTACTATTTGAATGTCAATGCAGTAAGGTAAATGTCAAACAATAAAGTCGATGGTTAAAGCGACGAAGAAAACACTTCACAAAGAAACTTCACGAAAGAAACAAAGAAACACTTCACAAAGAAACACTTCACAAAGAAAACTTCACAAAGAAACACTTCACGAAGAAAACACTTCACAAAGGAATTAAAATTGATTTTTTTGGTCGATGTGAAATCCTCTTGAAGTAAAAGTCTCATGGCATTTTTTTTTTTTTTTTCAGTTAATCTAGTATAGTATTTCTAATACCAAAATAATGAACTTCCGGATTATTCACTAGATTATTTTCAGAGAGAGTTCATTGAGATTATTTTCAGAGAGTTCTCTCTCTGAAAATAATTTAGTGGATAATCCGGAAGTGCATTATTTTGTGAATGACCCGAAAAATTGTTTATTTTGTTGCATATAAATATGCTAGTTTTAATTTTATTATTTTAGTATTTCTACTGAAGACGGTCGCTGTATATGCGATCGAAGTATCTGGACTATTATACCTGTTTTTTTTTGTTTTTTTTTTCACTGTTTAAATAAATGGATTTATCACCATTTGGAATTTTATTTGTTCGTCTTAGAACGGCAGTGTGATCTAAGAAAACAACACCTAATTAATGGTGTTGCGTCGAAAATACGTTGTATAAATGGGGAAATGAGACCAACCCAGTAAACAACTATAAACTCGATATTTGGTTTGCAATTAGAAGACACGGAAGGCTTTGCCACTTTCATTGGAAATTTGTTTTACATTTGGACAAGATTAAAGAAGATAATTTACATAAGAACTTTGAATTATCTTTGTCAATGAACTCTCTCTGAAAATAATCTAGTGAATAATCCGGAAGTTCGTTATTTTGTGAATGATCCTAAACGTGATTTATTTTGTTTTATCGAAGAGCGAGGTCCTAACTTTCGGCAAACCTGTTGGTGATGTTGGATGCGTACAGTTAGGAAATCAGAGTTCAGTTATCTGCTTGTATTAAGTATCTCGGTCTTCCGATATGGGCTAGTGTAAAAACGACAAGGGCTCTCCTTATCTCTCATCTAAGTGAGAAACTTAGAAAAGCCTTTGGTGTGCTAGTTTGCTGTAAAGCTTGCTACAGCAGGCGTATTCTCGCCCATGTCTACAACGCTTTTGCGATGCTTCATTTCCTCGCATTGACTCCATTTTGGAATATGCTTACGGCAACTGACAAAAAGACTATTAGATCTGTATATTTTCGTTTCGCGAAATTTCTCCTGTGTATACTGATTTGGGCTAGAAACAAAAGACTAGTATCAGCCTATGGGTTAACTGAGCCACTAACCGTGGCTGAGCAGCGTCGCGGTCGCTATTTTTCTAGGCTTGATAGGACAAACAGGCTTTATCCTGCTATGTGTTAGTAGAAATATTTGAATCTATTCTCGGTAGTATAGTTTTCTTTGTGAGTATGCTCTTCTTTCTTTCTTTTTTTTTTTTTTTTTTTTTTTTTGTCTTCATGTACTCCATATTGAACCCTTGTGTGTTTTTTGGACAATAAAGATATTGTTTGATTGATTGATAAATATGCTAGTTTCAATTTTATTATTTTAGTATTTCTACTGAAGACGGTCGCTGTATATGTGATCGAAATATCTGGACCTTTATACTTTTTTTTTTTTTTTTTTTTTTTTTTTTTTTTTTTTTTTTTTTTTTTTTTTTTTTCACTGTCTAAATAAATGGACCTTATCCCCCTTTGAAAGTTTATTTGTTCGTCGTAGAACGGCAATATGGTCTAAGAAAACAACACCTAATTAAAGGTGTTACGGCGATAATACCAAAATCCCCTCTAAAAGATTTTTTCTCAAAATCTAGGGTCTGCAAAATCTGGGAGGGGGATCTCCTCCTGCCTTTTCAGTTATGATTTGCTTCTTAGTTGTCTTGTTAGCGAGGGAGATTTTGACTGTGAAAGTCTAACTGTTGGCATTTCTATCAACGTCCATGGTAAGTTTGTGACGTCTTCTTTCCAAGGAAAACAGTTGAAGCTGACAAAGACCATTTTCATAAGTAGTAAAGGAAGAGCCAAGAATAATTTTTGTCTGACGTTTAGTGAGACATGGAAGCCAAACGGGACAAGCACACATGTTTACATACGTTATTAGGTTTAGTCATTTTGTATTATTATAACTGTATTATAGTAATTATATTGTATTGTATTTATATTATTTTATATAGTAATTATATATATATATATATATATATATATATATATATATATATATATATATATAGATATATATATATATATATATATATATATATATATATATATATATATATATATATATATATATATATATATATATATATATATATATATATTATATAGTAAATATATATATATATATATATATATATATATATATATATATATATATATATATATATATATATATATTATATAGTAAATATATATATATATATATATATATATATATATATATATATATATATATATATATATATATATATATATATATATATATATATATATATATATATATATATATATATATATATATATATGTATATATATATATGTACATATTTATATATATAGCATAACTCTTAGTTACTACTTAACAAGAACTCTTAAGCCTAGACTAATGTTTGCTGTTGTGACGAGAGCCTTTTTGACGTTGAATGAGAATTTGGATAGCTTTCTAAAAACAATATTTTAGCCAATCCACGGGCGTTTCTTCATTGTGGGCAAAATACAGTTGATTCTGTCAATATAGGATTTTTATTTATACAGCTTTTGTGGCCTTTGGGGTACAATACCCTTAGTGTGAATCATGTAAGTTTCCTTATGGTCAATCTAAATAACCTCAGGTTTCTCAAACGTAATATTAGAAAATTTTATGTGAAGGATGGTCTTTGGTTCAGCCCAGGGCATATTTAGAATTGATGTTTTAATATGTAAATCTGATCAAACTTTGTATAAAATTTCTAGGCCAGAGTTAAATAAACCAATTTTATCAGTTTCGTCTCATACGCTTGCAACTCTGCTTGAAACTGCCATTCGACAAACCAATGCTCAGTTTGATGATTCAGAAGTACTAAAAAGACTTGATGTCAGACTTGACAATACTGGACAAACAGGGTGGGATGGTTTTTCTTTGGAGTATAGGATTGATGGCCCACTTCTCACGGTAAGCCACAGTGTACAGCTGTCAATGTTTTTATCTTGTGAAGGATATATACTCACAGGCAGGATGAATGAATGGAGATTCTGTTTTCTTTGTATTTTTATTCTCCTCACAAAATACTGACTCTCTCAACTTGTTCTCTTTGGAACTGGGTTCCATGAACCCTGTAATAAGAGGACTGCACCAGCATGTACACAAGATAAAAAGTAATGCCAGAGAAGATTCTCTTTCTCTTTCTCTCCATATCCTTCCTTCTTTCCCTCTCTCGATTTCCCTATCTCTCTCCTCCTCTCTTCCTCCCTCACCTCTCTCTCTCTCTGTCACCTCTCTCTGTTTCTGTCTTGTTTTTATTCTAGTTTGTCACAGTTTTTTTTGAATGAATTTAAGTACGGACCTTGTTTGATTTAGTCCTGTGGCATCACGCGTATAACTTTTTTTTATTTAAATTTCTCATTATATTATTAGTATTGTAGTACTATGATTCAAAGTCGCAGTTCCACTCTCTTTCTTTTTAAACTCTAACTGTCATCGTTATTTTTCAACTAAAGTCTTATCAAGTATGGCTTCAGGCCTATGTCTTTCTTCCAAAATCTAGACATTTTCCCAATATCGCCTCTTTCATGTAATAAGTTATAGTCGGGAGGCACTGGAGCCTATCAAGCCTATCTGAATGCGTCCGGTCCGCTTTCTAAAATCTTATTTGGTATCTCAAGATGATAAATAATCATTTATTGACTAAAATTTGCCGACTAGTGTAATTTTACTTTTCAAAGGGTTCAACAAAAATATTCATCGCTTAAACAACAGCTCGTTGGCAACAATCGAACAACGACAAATTTGGGTTGTTTGATCCATTGTTTCGATTTTCGTTTTCTTTTTTGACTCCTGTAGAATCTGTATAGCTCCGTAGTGTCACTTCTTCAATAACCGTAGCAGAAATGACTGCTTAAGTTTTACCATAAGTAATATTCTTCCATTGGTTAAATATGGCGAAATCTTTTTTTACGATCGAGTAACATGTAGAGTTCCATTACCTTTGTCGTGTTTTACCTGGTTTTAGTAACTTGAAAATATGTTAATTAAATTTTTGTGCTTTTTTTCTGTTCTGCAAGTGAACAATAAAAAAATAAATAGTTTCTTTGCTTTCCTGTATGGATTTTCCTTCATGTCGCTGTGTTGTATAAACCTGTTGGGGGACGGCTTCTGCCCCCTAGATTTTGAAAGACCTGTTTTGTTTTCATTTAAAATTCAGAAAAGCCACCCCCCCCCCAACCGGAAGATCTTGAAAACAAATTTTTTATCTTTCTTAGAAAAACTTCCCTCCCCCCCTCTATGTCTGTCAGTTAGCGTTACAGAGCCGAGCTACTTTGACCACTGAATTCAAATTTATTGTATTCCCCTTTTTGGCTACTACCATGTTTTTGCTAACTTCTTTTTTTTGCTATATTTATATTTTTGGTTATTTTTGGCTATTCAAAATCAGCCGCATGTTAATAAATTCCCTTGAGAGTTGATTCTGCCTTTCAGCAATTAAATGATTTTTTTTTTCCACTGAAAGTACGGAGTCTCTAGTTTTTGCTGCTTTCCACGTCAACACTGCAATTTTACCGCTTTCAAAACATCTGAACTGGACATTTTACAGCTTAACTCTGCTTTCTGCCTTTTTGTTGCTTTAACACTGAAACTTTCAAAATTTTTAAACTGAAAATTTTAAAGCTCAAATTTACTTTCTGCTGTAACACCGTAAAATTGCCTTTCACTGCTTTCAAAATATCTGAACTAAAAATTTTACTGCCTAACGTCTTCTACTTTTTTTCTGCTATATCACTGGAATTTTAACTGCTTTCAAAATATTTGAACTGAAAATTTTACTGCTCGGCTTTTCTTTTTGCTTTTTCTGCTGCTTTCTGCTTTAACACTGCAATTTTACTGCTTTCAAAATTTATAAACTGAAAATTTACAGCTTAACTCTGCTTTCTGCTTTTTTACTACTTTCTGCTTTAACACCGCAATTTTACTGCTTTCAAAATATCTGAACTAAAAATATTACTGCCTAACTGCTTTCTACTTTTTTGCTGCTTTATGCTGTAACACTGCAAATGTACTGCTTTCGTAATATACGGACTGAAAATTTTACTGCTTAACACACATGCAAATTAATAAGACTTTCTTTCATCAAGGCATCGTTATTTTTTATTTATTTAATTAGTTTTGTTTTCAATAGTATTCTTCTTGTGTGAAAGGGAGCATTTTTGAAGTATTGGAAGTGGAGTCAAATTTAAGCATTAAGATAAGAAGGCTATTACAGATAAGAAGGAGAATCACCGGTAAGGAATTTATTTCCACCTCCCCTTCTAAGAATGATTAGATTCTCGATTGTTGTACACGACAGGTTGTCATTACCAAATTCATGAATGTGGTTAAAAACCCTTTGAAAATGATAAAAACATGATATTAAGATAATGCTATTAAGATAAGAAGGCTAGTAAAGCATAGCATAGATTAAATACGTAACCTAACCTAGCTACCTTTTAGTCCCCCTAAACCCCCAAAATCTTATCATATTCCCCTTTCTAGCATCTACCATGTTATGAAGATTTATGGTAGTAAAAATTATTTGATAGTTCTTATTCCAATTGACTTCTGATTCGACAATAATCTGTTCTCTTTTGTAGATTACGTCAGTGGAAATGAAAGCGGAATATAAAAACATCTTCCGATTTCTTTGGAAAACAAAATACGTAGAAAATTTGCTAGTGAAGCTTTGGCGCAGTCAGACTGTATCTGGAAGGCTACTAAACAAACTACCAGGTAAAAAAAAAAACTTTTTCGCATGCTGACCAATAGTCTACTTTCGCGTAATTGGGGGCAAATCATCTGACGCTTCCCGTGTTTTTCCCCCGGATTTCTCCAGGTACCCATTTAAAGCTGGGTTGACTCTGGCTGAGCTTACGGAGTCACACCATTGATCCCCGTTCCAAACCAAATAACTAGTGACTTTCAGGTAAGCGAAAATTAATTAGAGTTCCAATAGAGAGTTCCAAAATTAATTAGAGAGTATCAAAATACTTCCGTTGAAATTCAACTGCTTCTCGAACAATTTATTTAATATCTTGATCATTATGAGAGACGTCTTAAAAAAATACTGAATGAATAGAGTTTTCGAAAATATGGCTGATCAGAACTGAATCAAAAGAAATGATGAACCCTGGTGCTCTTTAGATCACTTCATAAAAATGATAGAAACTTGTAGTTTACTTTAGAAACTGGAAATGCAAGTACTGTAGAAACTTGTAGTTTACTGTAGAAACTGGAATTGTAGTTTACTTTAGAAACTGGACCTTAAATCTTAGATCATCGATATAATCTTATAATAAAATAAATCTCATAATAAGCATAAAACTAAATATAATAAATAATAAATTAAATAAAAAATAAAAAATTAAATGTGATAAATAAATATAAAAGTATTACAATAAATATAATTCAAATTGAACTTTTTGTATACGTATATAAATCTTATGATAAAATCTTTTTTTGATATTGATATTCCTAGTAGTAATAAACTTGATTTTTGTTTTACAATTTGCTAAAATCTCAGAAACATAATAGACACGTTCATTTTTAATCCAGTCCTCCCCCATGAATTAAAAGAGCTGTTGGGATTTCTCCCGTAGATCGTGTTCTAAACAGCAGCAGGAATTAAATTTTACTAAAGATATACTTTCTGGAATGGCTCTTTTATTAATAATACAATTAGTCAAAGGTTAAATAAAGATTCTCTTGAAATTAAATACCTCTTGTCAGCTGATGTTCCCAATAAGCCCTCATGTATATTTACTACATGCCCAAAATTGCAACAAAATTACCATGAAAAGCCTGTTTTTTTACAAGTAATTTAAAATTATGAATTTCCTTAACTCTGGTAAGGATAAGATCTTTACTTGTCAAAGGGGTTATATCAAATATCCTTTTACTGCGTCAATTATTGTTTCGTTAGAACCCTTCAAAATTTGAAAAAAACGTTTACAAGAGTACAAAGATAACAGAACAGAGGCCCTAAACTTTGCTAGTACTTAGGGTCCCTGCTAGTAAGTAAAATTATCATAACAAATGAGGTATCCCTCACAATTTTAAGGGAGGGTTTCAGCCTCCAAACCCTCAAAGACTACACAATTCTATGGGAAGGGAGATATTTTTAAATTAAGAACAATGCTGTGTGAGGGTTATTAAACTCGCCCTGGCATTACTAATTCTTATAAAGTAATAAAGAAACAAAATAGTCAAAATGTACGTTAAGTTAGAAGTTTTTAGCATAAACTTCGTAAGATGTAGTCAATTAATACGTTGTCTGTAGCAATTCAAAGGCTTAATGCTCTTACATTTTAAATGAAGATACATAGCCTAGTATATTCTTAAACTCAGCGCGCTCCATTGATCTGCATCTCATTTGGTTCCCGAGATTTTCAAATTGTGTGTAATTGCCTTCTGTCAGTAGCCAAAAAAAGTAAATGCAGCTCTTTTGGCCTTTTAAACATATCTGATGCTTAAAAACACAATAATTACACAAGCAACTGGTAATAAAACAGTAAATTAATAATAGTCAATTCCATTCGTTTGATAAAGCTTCTCGGTTCCAAAGTCCTTGTATTGGTCCCGCAGCGGCCGGAATTGAACCCTAGTTCACGTATCTCCAGGTAAGAATCAATCCACGTGTCCAGCACAGGACTGAATATATCATAGATGACAAAATTGAGGATATCAAAATGATAATGTTTAGAGCCGGTCTCCTAAGAATGAAATACATGTAAAAGCTTACTTTCAGGGCCTCACAAACATTTCATCCACCACCTTCTCCTCAACTCAGAATTAAGTTATGTTATTGATTATTAACTGTGATGCATTGTGTTACAAACTTATTATTGTTTTTTTTTTTTTTTTTTTTCTAGAGGCCCGTGGACTGGCACACAGTGCACATTTGCTTTTATTTCAAATGATCCATTTTGTTCGGCAAATGGCTTATTATATTACCTTTGAGGTATTGGCCTGTACCTGGGAAACCCTTTCACGAAAGCTCAAAAGTGCACGCTCAATGGATGACGTTATTATAGCTCATAAGGAATTTTTAGAAACGACGGCCATGAGAACTCTAGTTAACCTGGATAGTCCAATGGTAAGCACAAAGGGCAGGGCTAAAGGTCTTATATAGGAAACAGGTTCCATACCTTATTTCGTGTGTGACTGGAAAGGGGAAATCCCTCCTCCCTCCAACAATTTTAAATATATTGTATTTGCAACTTACAAGGATTCCTTAAAACAACGACTATGAGAGCTCTTTTTAGCCTCGATAGTACTATGAGGAGAAAAAAAAGGCAGGGTAAAGGTTCTTAAAAAGGAAAGGGCTTTTATGCTTAATTTTAACCTAATTGGGAAAGAGATATTTCTCCTTCCTCTAAGGGATTTCTGCATATTATAGCTTATAATAAATCTTTAGAAACAAGGGCTATGAATACTCTTATTAACCTGGTAGCCCTTTGGCAAGAACAAGGATTTTATATAGGAATGAGATTTCATGCCTAAACTCATAACCAAGTTCAAATTACTCCTTTCATATATTGTCGAGAATATATTAGTATTGTCGATATAGTATGGCTTTTCATGAGAAAACTAAAAAACAATGCACCAGAATATGGATATAGATTTGCAAGTGTATATCATAAATATGCTTGCTCAATGGTTGACCTTATTATAGCTCAGAAACAATTTTTTGAAGAAAAAAATAACGGATATGAGAATTCTTGGTAGTCGGGATTTCCCTATGGTAAGAAAAAAGGCAAAGGTCTGATGTAACAGAAAAAAAGTGAAGGTCTGATGTAGGGGGAAAAATCCCATTTTCAAACCCAAGTGGCTCCTCCTCCTTGCGATTATAAAAAGACCCTTAGGAGAATTTCAAGAAATCAAACGCTTTAAGCTTGGTAAAAGAGAGAAGGGGTTTGTACAAGAAGTTATTGAGTGATATATCTTACAAAACAAGAAGAAAGTAAAAGGAGTTGAGAAGGCGTTAAAGTGTAAATTAAGAAAATGTGAAAGGGAGGCTGCGGATAAAATTGCCAAGGACCTGAAAAAGTGCAACTACACAGTATAAAAGTAAGATACCGTATTTACACGTTGAGAAGTTGAGAAGAGGAATTACTCAGTCTGGACTTGTCCCAGTTAAAGATAAAAGCGGCGTCTCAATTAGTGGTAAGGAAAGTCTAAGATAGGCAGAACATTTTTAGAATTTGTGAGATAAAGCTATAGGAAATGATATAGAAAAAAGAATGAAAAAACTTCGATAGTTTGGAATTGAAAAAGAATTTACTTTGAGAGGAGTTAACACACAGTACTGAGAGATTGAAAAATAGTAAGTTTTCAGGTGCGAATAGTGTGCTAAGTGAGCTTTTGAAATATTTTAGCTGCGAAGTTAGTGATAAGTTACTGAAGATTATGAATATAATTTGTGAAGAAGAAGAAGTACCAAGTGATGTTTGTAAAAATTCAATTAAGCTCCTTTATAAGAAAGATGATAAGAGGGAGTGTTATAAATACTGAGACATTAGCTTGATTTCTAGTCGAAATAAATTACTTAACATGATGGTGCTTATTAAACTAAAAGATGCTGTAGAAAAACTTCTAAAAGAAGAACAGTGTGGCATTAGGAAGGGGAGAGGATGCGTAGACCAAATTTTCACTCTTAGATTAGTAATTGAAAAGTATCTGGATTATCAGACCCCTTTAGTCCTCAGTTTTATGAAACTTTAGTTTATGAAACTTCAAGTTTATAAAACATTAAAAAAAACTTCAATGAACGTCCCGCCCTCGTATGGTATACGGGATAAGCACACTAAATTGACTAGGACAATGTAGATACTGCTGTGGTTATGGTACGAAGTGAGGTTAAAAGCTGTTTTGGTGTGTTATCGGGAGATAACCGGGGTTGTATCCTACCCCGTTTATATGGACTGTTTTGGTGGACTATGTCCTAACGACCACAGCAACAGGCTATGCGAAAACATCGTATCAAACGGGAAGGAAAAAGTCGTCTAGACTTAGATTATGTGGATGGCGCGAGTCTCCTAGATAAAAATGTTGGCGGAATGAACTTACGGAGGTTTTGAGAGTTCAGATTGTAAGAATAAGTTTGTAAATTAATGACGAGGAGACTACATCACTTAGCTCAGGAATAAATGAGGTTTTGAGAGTTCAGGTTTCAAGAATAAGTTTGTCACTTAGCCTAGGAATAAATTAGGGCGAAGAGGTGATGTTAGATAAGAAGAAAATCAATTAAATAGCTTCATTTAGTTGGATAGTATTATTAGTAAAGATGGTGGATGCAGTGAAGATGTAAAAGTAGAATAGCCAGTCAGGGTGTTGTTGGTGTAGTTGAAAAAGTTCGGAAGGATAGGAAGATAACCTGTAATTCAAGAGTAGAATATTGGAAGCCATGCTATTCACAGTGGTCAAGTATGGGTATGGGTCTGAAACATGGGCACCTCGAAAGGCTGATGAAGGTTTTTTAAATGTTTTCAAGGGAATTGCCTAAGGATGGTTTACTATTGATATGATTGACTATATGTAAAATGTTAAGTTGATCGAAAAATTTGATTCCATTCTCTTCCCTGGGCTGTAATAATAGAAAATTTAAGATAACTAGGCCATTTTCTACGGATAAAGAATGATAGAATGCCATAGATTGTCATTTTTTGCCATCTCTCTTTGAAAATGAAAAGCCACTCATACCCATACGGGGTGAAAAAAGAGCATAAGAAAGGATTAGGATTTCAGGGGAGGGGTAAAGGTTGAAGCTTTGAATAGACCGGAGTAAGGGTGTGTACTTTTTGGTCATCTGTCTGGGACCAAACGAAACCGGCTCACCCGCAAACGGGGTAGAAAAAGAACATAAGAAAGGATTCAAAGGAAATTAGAATTTTATGGGAGGGGGTAAAGAGTGAAGCTTTGACTGGGGCCAAACGAGACCGGCTCATCCGCAAACGGGGTAGAAAAAGAACATAAGAAAGGATTCAAAGGAAATTAGAATTTTATGGGAGGGGGTAAAGCGTGAAGCTTTGACTGGGGCCAAACGAAACCGGCTCATCCGCAAACGGGGTAGAAAAAGAACATAAGAAAGGATTCAAAGGAAATCAGAATTTTATGGGAGAAGGTAAAGCGTGAAGCTTTGAATAGACCGGAGTGGGGGAGGGCCGTGAACAGCAGTGTTGGCCACAGGTGGCTTGGTGCTGCAATGAATTGTTAACAGAAGTAGTAGTAGTAGTAAAAGTATAAGGGAATCTAGATAATAGCTTCTCTAAGGGTTATCTAGAATCAAATAACTCCCTCAAGAAATATTTAATTTACCTCACTTATTTGTAGATACTCTAATACAGGGAAATGGAAAACAAAAATTAAATAAAATCATGACATAAATAAAGAGAAGGTTCGAAAAATTTTATGACATAGTGCTGAAACTAAAATAGCTGATCTTAGCGCTTCTAGCGGCTACGAGATTAACAAGTATGGAAAAAGAAAAGCTATTATTTGAGTTTTAAAGTCCTTACGTATTGAAGACTGAAGCACCAGCTCAATTTTACCAATTTACTGAACCTACATAATTTTAGAGTCAAGAAGTACCACCTTGTTTCCAAATGAATGCAATTTCGTGAAACAAAATTTACCCGTTTCGCGTGTCTTGCTACGAACGTAGAAACTAGTTCTACAGAACAGGTAGTTCTAAAAAAAAGGTCCACAGGAGGCAAAAACAGCAGAAACTTTCCTTCCACAGAAAATACTAGATATTCTTGGCAAAATTTTCAAAATTATAACACGTGGATGCTCAGTGCAGGAAATTTCTTTGGCCGAGCTATCAAGCACTATATTAAGTGCAATTGCGTGAGTTTAAGTCTCTATAAATAAGTAACTCATCAAGTTCTGAATTGAAATTGTTCAAAGTCTTTTTGACAAATTTGAGATAAACTCAATCGTTAATGTCCTTGGAAGTTAGCTGCGCAAAAAGCTCCGTCTTTATTCTTCCATAGGGAAATCCTGCTGCATAGCCTCATCGGGATGGAGAAGTGGGAATGGTAACAATGTGCTAGGCTAACACATAGAGAATGCCAGCAAAGAGACTTGCTGGTCAAATAAATTCCCATGTAACATTGATGATTCTACCAAATGTCTGTATTCAAAATAATGCTACGGCGTCCCCGGCAGGCAACGCGCTCCTGTTAAGGAAGGTGACGATGTAAAAAAATGACGAGCCATCTCAGATAAGAAAATTTCTCTGAAGACCGGATCGTGGAACGTTCGATCAATAAAAGCAAATGCAACCTATATATGATGAAGAAGAGAGGCAGAAGTATGGAATTGACATTCTCTTCTTGTCACAAACTCATATCTCAGATCTGACACTCAGAAACACAGATTGTGGTAAATCGACTACTATTAGCCCATTGAAAGAGTCATACCACCTGGAGTAGATGACAGCTCTGGTTTGCATGGAGTTAGATGTCTCCTTTCTGTTGCTGCAAATCATGTCCATATTGCGTGGGAACCACTATCTCCAAGAATTGCTAGAATAAAGCTAGAGGGCGATGAAGCAAAGTCTGTGTTTTATGACTATTTAAAACGACTTCTGGCGCAAGTTCTGTCCCGAGGCTTCCACGCTCTTGCTAGAGATTGGAATGCCAGAGTTGGACTGAAGGATGACTCAACTCGGTTTGTATTTGGCTCATTCCGCCTAGGAACACGCTTTGACGACGGTGAAAGCCTCATTGGTCTTTCATTAGATGAGAATTTGGTCATTTGCTGTACGATATTCTAGCACGAAAAGCCATTCGATTACGTGGTATTCCAATGACGGAGCTACCAAGGCCCAGATAGATTATTTACTTGTCAAGTCTGAATTCAAAATGTTCTGTGCTGGATTCCCACTCATATCTTGGTGCCAACACAGGCTCCAAGTATGGCCCCGATCGCAACCTGATGCTCACTAGAATTCAGCTTTGGCTCTCCACCAAGCATAGAAGCCATATACCCCTCGGATTAGATGCCACGGATCTTAAAAACTTAGGAAGCAAGGCTATGTCCCGCCTGTCTTTGTCAAACAGTTTTCCGATGGTCACGTAGAGAGAAAATGGTAGAAGTCTGCTGCAGCAAAGCAGGAGTCAGCGAAAGAAGTCCATGGTGCGTTAAAACCAGAACGAAAATGCAGGATCAGCCGCGAAACCATCAAGTTAGCCGAAAGGTGTCGTGCGTTCTGCTCTAAAACAGAGCGCAAGAAGCGAAGAGCAGAAGTTAAGAAAACATCCAGAAAAGACTGGGAAAACTACCTATCAGAAATGGGGAATTCCATGGAAGCCGCGTCTAAGGCACACGATACACGTAAGCTCTACTAATTGCTAAGGCAGGCCACTGGGAGGAAGCAACAGGTCTTTGAGACCATCCGCCTGAGGGGCAGACAGATCATAACTGACCTGTCCGTGATTATATCAAGATGGAAGAAAGGTTATCAAGAACTCCTGAAGTCCTCACATCGTCCGCGCATAACCCCAAGTCTTCATCCAGGTGTCCTCCGAGCACCTTCTATAGTTTATCCTGAACTCCCTGTATCATTAAAAAAGAAAGTCATTCGGTCACCGAAATACCCTGAGTCTCCTGGTGAAGATGGTCCTCATCCAAAACTATATGAAGCTGGTGCTGAGATTTTTGCCGCTCAAATGAAACCGCTGTCTGACAGAATTTGGACCAAGAAGAATTGCCGAAGAATTGGAAAAATTCAGGCCTCCTTCCTCTCTTAAGAAAAGTGACAATAGAATTATCGTGGAATCCCTTTCAGCGATATCGTGGCAAATTTGGTTGCCATTCTTCTCCTTAATAGATGGAAACAGGCCCGAGAAGAGAAAATGAGGAAAGAACAAGCTGACTTTTGAACTGACCAAATTTTTACCCTTTGGTTGTTGTTTCAGCAGTGCCGTAGATACAGTTTGCCACTAATCCTTACCTTCATCGATTTCATAGGAGTCTTCGATTCAGTTGAGTGAGAAGCTTTCCAGCATATCCTACAAGAGGATGGAATGCACTAGCATTTCTAGAGTTTTTGAAAGCGTACTACGAAGGCAGATGAGAGTACGGGCTTATGGTGACGAGTCTGAAAATTTTGCTGTAGATTCTTAAGTGAATTTAGCCAATATCCTGTCCCCCATTCTTTTCAATTACATAATTGACTAGATTATGGAGAGATGTGAGCACAGACGAAGGAGTTACGGGTGGAAAAGGTGTTCTTGTCACTGATTTGGACTATGCTGATGATATCGCCCTTGCCGAGGATGACACACTAAAAGCCCAAATGATGACCTCAGAGTCCCCCTTCAGTTTCCCTCGACGGCAACGGCATTGGACAAGTTGTATAATTTGTCAACCTCGTATCCCTTATGGATTCGGAGGGGGATCTGTCAAATAAATTGCAAGGCCCATTCGACTAGACTCTTCTAGCTTTGCTCAGCTTACTAAATCACTGGATCCGCTTGGAAGCTTCCGCCTCTTCGATCGGTTCTGGGACAGTGACTGGTTGTACGATGTCGAAGCCGTTGCACATGTCTGTGCCTCATGGAAAACTTCTGTTGGCGAAATTTTGGATGCCGGGTGGGGCGGAGCAGCGTCTAATTCCCATCAAAAGTAAAGTAAGTAAAACCTAGTTTCAGTGTAAACAATTCTCAAAATGAGCGCTAATCTAAAAAGAAACTCCAGTTCGGAATGTGGGGTAAAATTATTTGGTTGTCAATAAAATAGTTTCTGAAACTACCGAGATATATGTTTTTATATGTGTTTGAAATTACATACCAATCTCTCTCCTGATAATATTCAGCCAAATTTTTGAAAAGGCCATGCTATAAAAACTCGAACGCTTTATTAATGCAAAACTGTTCCTTTATGAATTTCAGCATGTGCTTCGCTTCTTAGTTTCAGTCATTCGACTTTATATGCTGATTTAATCCCACCTTCTCTATTTGTGGATGTAATGAAGGCATTCGACTCCTTAACACATAAGTCAATCTTAGGGGGGGGGGATTATAATGCGTGTTGGTTTGTCCAGGCTCGCTTTATTTATTAAAGCTTGTGAAAATGACGAAATTCCATTTTTTGTAATATTTATGTACACATCACATATATTGTTGGAAAGTTAGTTGAATAACCTTTTTTTACTACTTGAATTTACGGGAGACAAGCTGAAGTCGAAAAATAATTGAAGCATTCCTCAAATTAGCTTATTTGTGTCGTCCTGGCCGAGTGGTTGTCACGCTGGATTTGGAATCCTTTGTCCGAAGGGCAGGGGTTAAATTCCTGGTGTAGTAGGTTTTGGATTGGGGCCAGAAGCGTGACTCTGTAAAGTCAGCCAGAGTCGGATACTTCGAGAAATCTGGGGAAGGTAAGCAGAAAGGGTGTGCGAAAGCAAGGGATTGCTGGCCCCCGCCCCCCATAGCACTTCCTGGCTAAAGGGCCTTGAAACGAAGTCAGCACCGCCGGTTTGGATTTTAAGGGTCTAGTGCCGTATCCTTTACCTTATTTAAACTAACCCAATTATTTACCCTCTAATTAAGCCTTGTGTGGCATAATTCTACCATATCCAATTGTTTGTTTTCGTGTCTGAGGTACTTTGCTTATGAAATGATTTAATGGGGTAAAAGAATTGGATTGGAATTTATTGAACTATTTCTGTTATTACATTAGATATTTACCTTTCAGCACCTGAGACACACCCTTCAATCCCTATATACTATCATAATTCTATTCGGTGAACTCCAGGAAAAGATGTTTAGAGGCTTTGAGGATGAATGC
Organism: Artemia sinica; assembly: GCA_027921565.1. NCBI lineage: Eukaryota > Metazoa > Arthropoda > Branchiopoda > Anostraca > Artemiidae > Artemia > Artemia sinica. Next base: position 43,109,717 of record CM051266.1, on the reverse strand, counting down.
CGCAAGCGTAAGGAATTTGAGGAGAGAATGGTTGCCCACATTGTCGAATCGTCTGGCTCGCAAGTTGCAAGAGAGAGGTCCAGAAGGGAAGAGTTTTCCAGCAACTTTGTGATGAAAATGAAGGCCAAGTTTCGTGTTCTCGCTAAATCATATGAGGTATTATCTTTTTTTTTTTAAATATTTTTGAATTTAAACTTGGAATTTCTGCCTTAATTTATCTTAATTAAAGAAAGAAGGGTTGCGGAAATTGTTCTCAAGTTGCGACAGAGAGTTATAGAAGTAAAGACTTAGAAAGTATTTATAGAAGTAAAGTCTTCCTTTTCCTTTAATTTTTGCCATTTTTATTATTATTACATTATTTATTATATGTAGGGGCCATAAAGATGGCTCTTCTACTCTTTTCTAATTCCCCCTCCCCCCTAGAGTATCTGCTATTTCTAATTTCATTATCTCTACTGCAATTATTTCCCGAATAATTCTAATACATACCTTTTATGATCTTCTTGTTTCAATATTTTGCCATTTGAGGCTGTATTGTCACGGTTCTAAAAGGGAAAAGTTTTCCAGCAGTTTCGTGATGAAAATTTAGACTAAGTTTCGTGCACTTGCTAAATCATGAAACTTAGTTTTTATTTTTATTAATATAAATCTTTATAAATCTTGAATATTTTATCCCTTTTGAGGAGAGATTATCCCTTTTCGTCAACGCGTGCCATTTACAATGCAGTGTTATCCAGAAGAACTATATATATATATATATATATATATATATATATATATATATATATATATATATATATATATATATATATATATATATATATATATATATATATTATATATATATATATATATATATATATATATATATATATATATATATATATATATATATATATATATATATATATATATATATATATATATATATATATATATATATATATTATATATATATATATATATATATATAAAATGCACTAAAATTTTAATTTATATTAAAAGTCCAGTTTCAATTGGATCCAATTCAACTTCTTCTGAAAGTAAGCAGGCTTTATTGCCTTTCGAGTACTTTTATTGATCATTGACACAATCACGCAACTATATCTATTGTGCCCTTTTTGCAAAAGTAGCGCTTTTACCTTCAGAATAATTTACAGCAAAAGGAAAAAATAATACAAATTAACTAATGTTTTGCTGGGAAATGCTAGACGGCTTTAAAAAATCTAATAGCTTACCATGGTATTAATAGAAAATATAGATATAGCCAAAATACTCACTTAAAGAGTCAGTGCTACTGCAATCAGCCTGGTAAGCTCAAGTATATTATCTCTATTTACAAGTCTCTTAAATTAAACTTTTGACTACTGATGGAACAGAGTTGTAGTTTATTTTTAGATTTCATGAACTAATCAAAATGAACAGTCGACCTGAGGAATAAAAATAGATCCAAAAGTTGAATAAAAAATTAATATGTTGAGAAAAACTAGTGTTTTGTTTAGATTTTTGCAGTTATCTCAATGATTTACTGCTAAATTCTGTTGCTTTTTTTTTCTTAGAGGTAAACAGGAGTTTATTCTCCAATCGGTTTCCAATAGTCTGGCGTTACTTATGAACCCACAACATGTGAAACGGCAATGTCATACAAGGTTCGTCTCTTGACAATACCCTCAGTTAGTTACCTTGAGCTGAAAAGGTTGCTTGCGCTTTTGTAATAGTGCTCTTCATTACCCGCGAATAATTCACTTTTCTCTAGTCGTTTTTCTCCACTTTAGGCCGTCTCACTCCGCTTTAGATCGCTCTTGCTCAGCAAAATCCCTATATCTACCCAAATATAATTACCTACAGAAAGATATAGAACTTCTGTTCCCTGCATCACTAAAATGTCAAAATGCAACTCCCCTCCCCCCTCCATTTACGCCTTTTTATTTTTTTCATTGGTTTTATACTTATGGTTTTTTGTGTAAAGTCAATTTTATTCAATTCTAGACATAATACTTTTATATGTTATAAACTAGTGTGCTTATTTTGTACTATATTTAGCTATTGTTCCTAGATTTTAAGAGGATTCGATATCTTAAAGGATCGCCCTATCTCGTCCATTAGAAAACTTAGTTTGTGTGACCAAACTATTCAGAATTTATTGGGTGGTCTTGTCATAACCTGTATAGCTTTAATTTTATATTCGATCAAACGACAGGAAACTAAAAGCCGACATCTAATTTCCTGGAAATCTTAGAAAAACCATTCAACTTCTCCCGTTTTGTGTTGAAGATAGAGACAATCAGATGTAAGGCAACTTACATCGTTAGAAAGTGTGAATGTTGCTTTTTTCGATTTAACGGAACCGAATTTTCTTTTTAAAGTTCAGTAAAGGGCTGTCCCTAAAAATAGTCTAGCATACCTATTTGGAAAACATTAAAAATCTGCTCAAAAGAAATATCATTGAATAAGTTGATAACTTTGGAAGTTCCCTGTTGTGCTAACCTCCTTTATTGAAATCTTTGCCGACACAAGAATCATATTATTTATGCTGTATGTAAATTGAATAGACAACGTTTTGCTTAAAAATTACTAATAGATGATATGTTTTCTTTGTGGTAAACTAGCCTCTATTATTATTAGGAGTTTCAGAAACTCATATCCCAGGGTAGGAAGCATGAAATTAGGTGATATAGAATTTGTTTACTCAGGCAGGAAGGATGAGGTACATAGACAGGGAGTAGGGTTCATGATGAATAAGGAAGCTGCTAAGTCTTGTTTAGGCGGGAAGGTATTAATAATAGAATACTAATTGCTCATTTTATGACTAAAAAGTTCAGGGTATCAGTTATAGTAGTATACGCCCCTGTAGAACTGACTGACGGAGATACTAGTGACTCAGATGAATTTTACTTACAGTTACAGGAGCAAATACACAGAGTCCCAGGTAGAAATATGATGTTATTACTGGGAGATTTTAACGCCCAGGTTGGTAGAAGTAGGGACAGATGGTATCCTAGCATAGGTAAATTTGGTGTAGGAAAAAAAAACAGTAATGGATACAGACTTTTGCAATTTTGTAGGTGTAACAATCTAGTTATAACCACTACGGTGTTTGGTCATAAAATGGGTCATAAGTTAACATGGTATTCACGTGATGGTAAGACAGAAACCTTATTGATTATGTTATAGTAAACCGAAGACTGGCAGGATCAATAAAGATACTAGGGTATATAGGAGTGCCGTTATTGATGTTAAAAGTAAAGATCACCATCTAGTCGTGTCAAGGGTTAATTTAAAGCTGAAATATCGGAAGGATAACTACCTCCCGGGAAGTTATGATGTTGGTAGACTCCAGGATGAGAATTTGAGAGAAACTTTCCAGGAACAGTTGAATACTAAATTTGAGAGTTTAAAATTTGATAATGTGGAAGATGGTTGGAATAATTTTAGAAAAATAATTTGTGAAGTTGCTGAAGGTGTATTAGGGAAGAAAGCTAGAACTGCAGCTAAGAATATTAGTGAAAAAGCTTTATATTTAATAGAAAGGAGAAAGGACTTGTACAATAATTATCTGAGTGATAGATCATATGAAAACAAAAGGAATGTAAAAAAGGTGGAGAAAGCATTAAAATATGAACTAAGGAGGTGTGAAGTGGAGGCCATGGATAAAATTGCCGAGGATCTGGAAGATGCAGCTAGACGGCATAATAGTAAAATATTGTACTGGCATGTTAACAAATTGAGAGGGAGCAGGCAATCTGGACTTGGCCCAGTTAAAGATAGGAATGGGGCTGCAATTAGTGATAAGGAAAAAACTAAATAGAGATGGGCCGAAGATTTGAGAATTTGCTTAACCGAGACAGAGTTGCAGGAAAAGATATAGAGGAAAATACCTTGGATGTGAAGGACGATTTGTTTCATGAGGAGGAATTAGCAACAGTACTAAAAGGATTAAAAAATAATAAGGCTCCAGGTGCTGATAGGGTGGCAAATGAGTTTCTTAAATATGGTGGCTCTGAGGTTAGAAATAAGTTACTGAAGATTATGAATATGATTTTTGAAAAAGTGGAAGTACCTAACGATTTTAGGAAAACCTTAATTAAGCCACTTTATAAGAAAGGTGATAAAAGAGAGTGTGGTAATTATCGAGGCATTAGTCTGGTCTCTGTAGGTAGTAAATTACTTAGTAATATGATACTTTTTAGACTGAGAGATGCCGTAGACAAAGTTTTAAGAGAAGAACAGTGCGGTTTTAGAAAAGGTAGAGGATGTGTCGACCAAATTTTCACTCTTAGGCTAATAATTGAGAAGTGCCTGAGTTTTTCAAACACCTTTGGTCCTCAGTTTTATAGATTATGAGCAAGCGTTCGATTCTGTTGATAGAAGAGTTTTAGTAAAGGTTTTATCCTTGTATGGTATACCAGACAAATACATTAAAGTGATTAGTGCTATGTACGAGATTAACACTGCTGCGGTTAAGGTAGGAAATGAGGTTAGCAGATGGTTTTTGAATTAAATCAGGAGTTAAGCAGGGTTTGTTCTATCCCCCTTTATATGGATTATTTTGATGGACTTTGTTTTAAGGAGCACAGGAAAGGCAATGGGAGACCACGGAATCCAATGGGGAGGAAAAAGTCTTCTGGACTTGGATTATGCTGATGATTTAAGCATCCTAGATGAAAGTGTGAGTAAAATGAATGAAGTTTTAGAGGTTTTGCGAGTTCAGGGTGCTAGAATTGGTTTGAAAATTAATGTTAGGAAGACTAAGTCACTAAGGCTAGGAATAAGTGAAGATGAAAAGATGACGTTGGGTAGTGAAAAGATTGATCAGGTGGGCAGCTTCACTTACCTTGGTAGTATTATTAGTAAAGAGGGTGGGAGCAGTGAAGATGTTAAAAGTAGAATAGCCAAGGCTCAGGGTGTTTTTTCACAGTTAAAAAAAGTTTGCAAGAATAGGAAGATAAGTCGGCAAACCAAGATTAGAATATTAGAAGCTACAGTGATGACAGTAGTCAAATATGGCTCTGAAGCATGGACGTTCCGAAAAGCGGATGAAGATTTAATAGATGTTTTCCAGAGAAATTGCTTAAGGATTGTTCTGGGTACCCGGCTGACTGACCGTATTTCAAACAATAGGCTATACGAAAAAATGTGGTTCAATACCGCTCTCTAGGGCTATAATAAAAGAAAGGTTGAGGTGGCTAGGGCACGTTGTGCGGATGAAGGATGACAGATTGCCGAAGATTGTTCTTTTCGGCCAACCGTCTAGGGCTAAACGGAAAGCTGGTCGTCCCTGTCTGGGGTGGGAGGACGCCATAAAGAAAGATTTGAGGGAAACGGGAACTTCGTGGTCGGGTGTAAAAAGGGAGGCTTTGAATAGATTGGGGTGGAGGAGGAGCGTGTGTAGCTGTGTTGGCCTCAGGCGGCTTGGTGCTGTGGTGAGTTGTTAGTAGTAGTAGTATTAAACTAGCCTCTCGTTAGCTTTTCGAACTGTTGACACATTTAAGACCCCCTATCCATTTTACCAAAACTACTTTGGAAGTTCCCTGCGGTGCTGGGAAAATTTGCTAAAGGGCACGTTGTCTTTGAGACAATCGGCCGACGCTGAGACAGCAGAATGATTTTTGTGGTATTGAACCCCTTTAAGGTTTTTTCACGGGTGAGGCTAATTCAGCGTTCTCAAAACTATTGATAGCCCTTTGAAAATAAATATTGTCTTTATCATGCTTTGACCAGTGTATCCTGACAGTTTGGTGATTTTAGTTAACGCTTAGAGGTTCTAAAATTGCCACCTTTTAGAAGTCTAAGCATTATTTGAAGCATTTTTTTGATTATATTCGAAGATTAGAAGTCATTCAATCACAAGGGACGCTAAAGGTGAAAGTTACTAGAGTCAAAATACAAGCTTTGGCCAAAACACTCTTTGTATGGATTCTTGGTTATCTCAAATAGCCTGATAAGCCCGTGTATATCAGGCTTATTATATTTTAAAATATTCTTTGGTTTATCTTGAACTTGCAACAGAACAAAACAAAAGCTTACGTTAGTGTTTCTGTAAAATTAATGATAAAATAACCTGAAGAACAGACATTGCTTTCTTTTTTCTAATGCAAAAGAATACAATAGTACGAATATTACCTTTGTCAGTTTAATTCCAATTCCTGTAACAGATTTTAAAATTATGCATTTCATATTATCCCATTTAAGTTCAGCGGATTCATTTTATTCATATTTATTTTAATGTCATCTCACTCAGTTAAATTTCAAATTCTGTAGCAGATTTTAAAACTATGCATATTGTATTGTTTCAGTTGAGTTCAGTTTATTGAATCCGATGTAACAACTATACTAAAATTACTAAAAGCAAAAACTTCTGGTAACTAATTTTACATGAACTGACGCTTGTGTAACTGAAAGGTAAGTTTTGTGTGGCAGGTTTGGCTTTTTCAAAAGAAGGCTGAATCTCATAGTTTTTGAGCTTAACCAGATTTCAGTACTAAAAATCTATTATTAGTAATCTATTTGGAACTGTTTCAAGCTTCTTTTTTTGAAAGTTCAACTCCCCAAGCTAGGGAATCAATTCCCGAATTTATAAGGTCTTTTTTTTTATCTAAGGGGGCCATTTTTATCGTTCGTTACTTTCCAAATGAAAATACGAAAAGAATTAAATGAAAATACCCGTAAACAGTATTGTAATTTCTGTAAATTTCTATAACAAGAAAATATAAAACTAGTGATGGAGCGCTAGCCCGAGTTGAGAAGAACGTTTGTGGTTGAGAAAAATGGGTTTATATCTCAAGACCTGTATTGCTTGGTGAAACAAACAGGGCACTTCTTTATGTCACTAGATTGAAAACTCGGAGGTTTCCAGTCAAATATTTCCAATGACGAGATATTGATACCGCAGAGTGAGGGGGTCTCAAATCCTTCAAACCTGAAAAGTCTCACTACTGTGGTAAACTACAAGACCGAACCACTTCTTGGTAATGTCTTGCTTCAAGTTATTTCACTAATCTTGGAGAGTAAGCATCATATTCTAAATGAACTTACAAGTTAGAAGTGTAAATGAACTTACAGAATAGGATTAATGAACAAAAAAAAGTTAAGTTAAAAATATATGTTTTCTAATTTATATATGGTTATGACGAAGACCAAAGGTTGCGTTTTTCAAAAATTGCCATATTTTCATTTTTTTTGGAGCAAAGGGTATATTTTCTAGAAAAAGATTATTCTGTTCAAATCCCATCTACAGTAACGTAAAAGAGGATGAAGCAATATAGACAAAAAAACGAAATGAAGCAAAGAACGAAAAAAGCGCTAATGGTTTTGAAGACCTTCCGGCAAAAACTGTTGCTAGTATCATTGACAATGCTTTCGTCGTCCTATTCAACTTGTATCAATAGACTGGCATAACGACGCAGGTCATGCTACGTGGAGTTTTCAAAAATATTATTCATTTCGTCAAGTTATTGATTTATAAAACAGAGGAAACAACCAGATTCACTAGTTTTTTTTCCAAACCAATGACACTAACAATTTGAACCTGGCACTGAAAACAACTAGACAGTAATGCTTTTAATAGCGGCGGAAATTCGCTTTCAAAGTCTGAAGAAAATAGTCTCTGGGATAAGTATCAAAACCTTGATCTCCTGTAAAATCACAAAAATTTCCAACTCATTGTTTTGTCTCTGTCATAACGATACGTTAAATCGATACCGGGACTCGAGATCCCTCTGCAATAGCCCGTTTTTTCCATCTGCCAGCGACTCTACCCACTTCTTCCTTTACAACTAATACCGTTTCCATTTTTTTAGGACAAAGTTCAGGACTTTTTGCTATCCCTGTCATCACAGCCAGATCCAAGTTTGCAACAGCTAAGTTTCAGATTGGACTTCAACGATTTTTATCATCGAAAGAACGATCGTCTTAGTATGTCAGTCACTTTTCAAGCTCGGAGACAAGTTGGGAGTAAACTGCTATGAAGATGTTCTGGCTCCCTGTTTTTTGAAAGCTTCGTTTTGTGCTTCTATATCTTGTTCAGTATTAATTTAAGTTGAGATGTGCTCATCGTCAATGAGAAGGTTTCAGATTAGAATCCGATTTTACCAATTTTTATCATTGGGAGAACGATCGTCATAGTACATCAGTCGCCTTTTCAATCTGGAAGACAAGTTGGAAGCAAACTGCCATAATGATGTTCTGGTTACTTAATCTTTATTTTGTGCTTCTATTTCTTGTTCAATAATTCATTTAGTTGAGTCGTGTTCCTCGTCAATCAACAGGCGTTTATTGTCTGAAATTGTATGAGACAATATGCTATTTAGTACCAAATCAGTTTATGCTTGGTTGCCATATGTTGAAACTGCAGTTTTGGATTTCCTAAAATATGGAGGTCATTGAACTCGCAAAATTTTCGAAAACTACTCTGCAGTATTTATACTATTCAGTTGTGTGTTCTTTTTCTCTCAATTATATGCGACTTTTTTCGAATAGTAGTACAATAATTTATTCAAATTATTAGCAGTAAATTAATCTGCCAAGGCTGTATCCAGGGGGGGAGGGGTTAGGGTTTTTGAACTCCCCCCCCAAAAAAAAAAAATGTTTGTCTGACTCGTAAAAACGTAACAAAAATGGACATAAACAAATTTTGTATGCGTTTTTTTATTTTTTTTGTGTAACTCCCTCCCCCCCCCAAAAAAAAAAAAATAAGCAAAACCCCCTTCGATAGAAAGTCCTGGGTACGGCATTGTAATTTGCAGCACAACAGAAGCTAAGAATGCATGGGTGTGCTACTAAACAAGGACACAAAAATAGATTTAATAAGAACAAATAACGTGAAGCGAAACTTAAAAAACTAGTCGGTGAAAGCATGTTCCGTGGCAAATTTATATGCAACCAGTCGTATACACAACATTACATTTCATGACCTAACTTTTTTTCTAGCAACAAGCTTGGATCCAGCAAGATTGTTGATCTTAGCAAATAATATTTGAACTTGATTGTCATGACGCCTACACAGTAGTGTACTGTACCTGTACTTGCAGCAGGACTAGGCGTTTTGCGTTACTTGGCATCTGAAGTTTAATCTTATGTGGGAATTTATTTGACCGCAACCTACCCAGACTCATGGTGGCTGAGCTTGCGGAGTCACATCATTGACCCTCCCCCCAAGCCAAAGATTTGGCGACGCCAGGACTCGAACTCTCGTCTTGAAGGACGAAGGATTACAAGTCTAGTGTGCAATCCACTCGGCTAATGTAAATATTTGAATTTGAAAAAAAACCTGGCAAAAAGCTATTTAGCAGAAAATGTAAATTTGAAATAACAAAAAATATCTGACAGTTTTAACATTAGAAGATGAATCCGAAAATGGAATGAACTTATTCCTTTATTCATGACCGTTTCTTTTTAAATCATGGTTGCAGCCACAGCTGCAACCTAGTAAAGAACGGACCACGGCCCATAGTAACCAAAAATTTAAAAACGTTTCAAAAACTGTTTAATGAGAAAAAATTGCCATTTGCAACTGATTCAGGAATAATAGCTATTATTCGATTAGTCTTAATGGTAACAAGCTTGTCGCAAAAAGAAATTCATGGGAATTTCAAAAAATAGTCTGAAACGCCTCAAAAATAGCGTCGGATTGAAACGGAAATAAAAGTAAAGAGCGACATTAAAACTTATAGCGTCAATCCCTCTATTCAGATTTACTGAAAGCAGCTTTGAGTGCATCATATATAGCTAATGGGGGATTCAACTGTTGCCTTACAAAACAGGTCAAAGTATGGAACATTTTATTGTTCAAAGCAAATGCACATCCACGAGCCCTTTTATTCTCGAGGTATTGTGAAAATACTTTTTCTCATTCTAATTGCCCTTGTAATGGAGCATTCGTTCTTGAAGTGTTATTAGGAACAAAACTCAAACTTTAGCATAAGGATTAGGAAGCTGAAGATAATTCCCGTTATGTATAAAATAATGTATAGTTCCTTTCAGTTTTAATGCCGTTCTTTACTTTGATTTGAAAAAAAAACTTTTGGTTTCTCGGTTACAATGACGAAGAAAGCTGCCTAAGTCTTTAGCTAAGTGCAGAGGGGAAAGTCTTCTAAAAGAAAAATACGAAGATCTCCCCCTCCCCACAAAAAAAGAAAAGTAGAAGACAAGAAAACCAGTTAAGTTTGGTAAAAACTGGGAAAGTTAGACTTGTAGCTATTTAGTGTTGTAGCTGGTAAACTTGGTCACGGTAAAATTCGGTGTTTTACGTATTTTACTGTAATTTTACGGACCACCATAAAATTGGTATTTTACGTAACTTACGTATTTTACCGGTATTTTACGTATTTTACCGGTATTTTACATATTTTACGATGCCTTTCAATTTTCAGAGCACAAAAGCGCGAAGAGGCTGGCAGGAAAAAGGTTGAATATATTTTTTTTTATTTTTGTGTATAGCTGTGTTCCCTGGTTTAAAAGGCGGTTTGTCTGACTTAGGTCTCCTGTTATCAGAACGGTTAAGTGTATTATAGTACAGGTAATTATAATTTTAAAATGGTGAAATATTAGCTAAAAAAAAGTTACATTAGTTCTGTGGACTGTTAAAGGCAGAAAGGGCTACAAGCAGGATTGACATATGACAAACAAGAAAAAAATGATAAAACTAAATAGCCGAGAGAATGAGGGTAATGTCAGCCAGCGGACAAAAACGAAGCGAAAATGATAGAGGCAGATATATCGTCAAGGAATTCCGCCCAGCTGTCTTACAGTGTTCAAAAAGAAGGAAAACTAATCTTTTGAATTAGATCTAACTGAGCTGAAGAAAGACTGAATCAAACAAACCAAAAAACAAGCCAGAATAAATGAAAGACTATTGATCAATTAGATTTGTTTTAGATACAAATACTAGAGGAACATAAACTTCCATAATATCAGGCAATATTAAATTTTACTATCATCGTTAAAAGAACTTAAATAAAAAAAAACAAGTTTCTTTAACTGAAAGTAAGGAACGACGTTAAAACTTAAAACGAACAGAAATTATTCCGTATATGAAAGGGGCTGTCCCCTCCTAAACGCCTCGCTCTTTACGCTAAAGTTTTTTATTGTTAAAAAAATAGAGTTGTAAGAAAGTCAAACTTTAGCGTAAAGAGCGAGGCATTGAGGAGGGGACAGTCCCTTTCATATACGGAATAATTTCTGTTAGTTTTAAGTTTTAACGTCGTTCCTTACTTTCAGTTAAAAAAAAACTTGTTTTTTTTATTTAATTTCTTTTAACGATGATAGTAAAATTTAATATTGCCTGATATTATGGAAGTTTATATTCCTCTAGTATTTGTATCTAAAACAAATGTCTAAATTGTACCTCTTAGAGAACGGGGTGGGGGGCGGGGTTGAATTAATGCATGTTTTGATTTTGGCTCACAGTACATGAATAATCAAAACAAAATTCGCATATTAATTTTTCTTTTATTTGGTTAAATGGCTTTCTCGAAACTTGTTTAATTTTATTTACGGACGTTTTTATTAGTAATAAATATACGTAATTTACAAATCAACTTACGTAACGAACTTCTACATTCATAGATTTTTAATACGTATATTAGGGGGTTTGCTCCCTAGTCAATACCTTGCTCTTTAAGCTAAAGTTCGAATTTTGTTCCAATTCTTTAAAAATGACCAGTACTAAAAAATCTTTGGCTTAGAGAGCTAAGTATTGACTAGAGGGTGAACCCAATCATATACGTAATATTTTCTGTTCGTTTTAAGTTTTGATGTTGCTCCTTACTTTCAGTTGAAAAACTTGTTTTTTTAACTTAATTTCTGATCTTTTTCTTTAACTATCTCTGGATACAAAGAAAAAAAATATCCCGTTTAGGCAGAATGTTGTAGTAGCTGCCACTTTTCTTGATTTTCAAGCCAATATATTCCCCTTGCTGTTCAAGCCAAGGGACAGAAAGTTTACTATACAGGGGTTTGGACAAGGCGGTTCTAATGGTGTACTTTCTGTTTTGATCTGACTCCTTTGTTAGGAACTATGGGTTTTTATATTTCTTAACATTGGACGTGATTGTCTCTTACTAGGTTGCTAGCTACCGGTGCAACCCGGATCTTTATTACAATGCTCTTCTAATGATCGTTCTTTAATATAATTTCTAAACATTGGACGTGATCGTCTCTTACTAGGTTGCTAGCTACCGCTGCAACCCGGATCAGTTAAAACTTGGGTTTCTTTTTATGCTATATCATTACAAACAGGAAAAAGCCTACGGCTTTTTCTTCTTTGAAATAGTAAGAGACGAACCTCAAGTAACTACCCCTGGAACCACCATTTATCAGTTACTATGGATGAGAGATCGTTCTTTACTGTAAACCTTAAGGAGCATAATTAAAATTCTTAATGTAATAAAAATAATTTGTTTTAATTACAAGAAGTTTTTAACCCCATTAATTTTCTTTAAAATGAGCCGTTGAACAACTCTCTACGATGTTCCAGTGCCAAGCTATCTGTTGAATTACTAACCTATACTATAATTAAGTGGCGTATAAAATTTAGTATAGGCAAGAGGTCGTTCTTTATTATAACAATTAATTTCCTTTAAAATGAGCCATTGAACAACTCTCTACGATGTTCCAACGCCAATCTATCTGTGGAAAAGAAAAAAAAAAAAAAATATCCCGTTTAGGCAGAATGTTGTAGTAGCTGCCACTTTTCTTGATTTTCAAGCCAATCCCTTGCTGTTCAAGCCAAGGGACTGAAAGTTTGCTATACAGGGGTTTCGGACAAGGCGGTTCTAATGGTGTACTTTTAAATTTGATCTGACTCCTTTTTTAGGAACTATGGGTTTTTATATTTCTTAACATTGGACGTGATCGTCTCTTACTAGGTTGCTAGCTACCGCTGCAACCCGGATTAAGTGGCGCTTAAAATTTAGTATAGGCAAGGGGTCGTTTTTTATTATACTAATTTAAAAAAATTAATTTTTTTCTACAAAAATAAAACACAAAGTTATTGAGATAAGTACTTTAGGAGTTCAGCCAAAAAAAGTTTGACTCCAGGTGGAAAGCATAACATTTTTACTAAAGAGCTGTATAAAAACACAGTTCTTCGTAAAAAAATATTTTATTTTTTAATTATTTTTGTTAATTATGAAAGGTCTTTAAATACATCAGTTTCCTTTAAAAAGAGCCATTATACAGCCTTCTATGATTTTTCAGTGCCCACCTAGCTGAGAAGAAAAATGGAAAAAAAAACCTGTTGTCGATGTGGAACAACGTGGTTTTAGCCATTTTTCTTTATTTTCAGCCAATATATTTTCCTTGTTTTTCAAGCCAATGGACGGTTCCTAGATAGGGGTACTGGACAATGCGGTTCTAAAAGTGAGCTTTGTTTTTTGATCTGATTCTAGTTTTAGGAGTTGTGGAATATTTTATTTTTTACTATTGGACATGATTGTCTCTTACTAGGTTGCTAGCTACCGCTGCAACAAAGATAAAAAAAATTGATTGGTGAATTGAAACTAGTGTAATTGCTGAAAATTTTAATTAAAATAATTTTATAACATGGATCGCTAAAGTCATTATGTAAACTGCAAAAATATTTATGGTATCGGAGCAATAATTTCAATTTTTTAGTTAAAACTAGAAAAACACCTGAAAAATTTTATATTAGTTTTAATTTTTGATAGGGTCTTGATACTTGACACGTCGTTTTATGGGAATTAATAATTTTTAGAGAATGGAATTTATATTTGATGTAACTCCAGTGTTTTACACTGTTGCAACTTTGGGAGTATTATATTACTTAGAAAGGAAAAAGAATGTGCAAGTTTTGGATGATATTGGTATAATTGCTGAAAAGTGTATTGGCAGTATAAGAGGATTATTTTCCAAAGTCATTGAAGATAAGAACAAGGAAAAGGTAGAATATGTCCCAGAAAATGATAAAAAAGAGGATTTCCTAGAAACAATTAAAACGAAAATAATTTCAACCAGTCTCACAAGTGATCCAATAAAAGAAAAAGTGACAGGTCTTGAAGTTGTAGCAGATTCGTTGCGTGGCAAAGAACAAACAAATGAAAGTGAAACCGACCAATGTATAAGGGATCCCTGCGATGATGCTTTCAAAAAAGAACAAAAAATAACTCGAAAGAACTCTCTAATCAAGCCAATAAGAACCGACGAAGAAACAAAAATCTGGTTGGAAAAACTGGATAACTTAAACAAAAATAACCCGTAGTGTTCAGTTCCACACGTAAATGTAAGCTCAGTTTTATGAGTAAATATACCAGTGTATAGTTTTTTATGTATCAGTGTTAACTTGTTTAACAGTGTTAACATGTTAAAAAGTGTTAACCAGTTTAACAGTGTTAACATGTGTAAATGTATCAGTAATCAGTTCAATACGTAAATGTGCCAGTTTTCGTTCTATATGTAAATTTATTACCCCAGTTACTATGGGCTACAGTACGTTTCTTATTGCAAAACTATAAGGATCTTTAATGTATTTTTTAATGAACTAGATGGATTTCTTATGTAATCATTTATTCTAATATTTTAGTTACCATATGCTAGAGTTCGTCCCTTATTATAACAAACAGGAAAAAACCTACGGCTTTTTCTTCTTTGAAATTGCAAGAGACGAACCTCAAATAATCAAGTAGCTAACTAAGTCCAATGTATGCTATGGTTTGCTATTCCAATGATCGTCTTTTAATGTAATACAGTTTTTAGTGGAAAAATTTATCCTGTTTTAAAAATAATTTGTTTTAGTTACAAAAGGTTTTTAACCTAATTAATTTTCTTTCAAATAAGCCATTGAACGGTTCTCTACGATGTTCCACTGCCAAGCTATCTGTGGAAAAGAAGAAGAAGAAAGAAAAAAATATCCCGTTTGTGGAGAATAACGTGGTTAAAGTCAATTTTCTTGATTTTCAAGCCAATATATTTTCTTTGTTATTCAAGCCAAAGGGCGGTAAGTTTCCTTTATAGGGGTTTCGGACAAGGCGGTTCTAATGGTGTACTTTTTTTAGGAGTTAGGGGTTTTTACATTTCTTAACATTGGACGTGATCGTCTCTTACTAGGTTGCTAGCTACCGCTGCAATCCTGACAGTACGAACAGACATCAAAAATACAGTTTTTAGTGGAAAAATTTATCCTGTTTTAAAAATAATTTGTTTTAGTTACAAAAGGTTTAATAACCCAATTAATTTCCTTTAAAATAAGCCATTGAACAGCTCTCTGCGATGTTCCAGTTCCAAGCTATCTGTGGAAAAGAAGAAGAAGAAAGAAAAAAATATCCCGTTTGTGGAGAATAACGTGGTTAAAGTCAATTTTCTTGATTTTCAAGCTAATATATTTTCTTTGTTATTCAAGCCAAAGGGCGGTAAGTTTCCTTTATAGGGGTTTCGGACAAGGCGGTTCTAATGGTGTACTTTTTGTTTTGATCTGACTTTTTTTTGAGTTAGGGGTTTTTATATTTCTTAACATTGGACGTGATCGTCTCTTACTAGGTTGCTAGCTACCGCTGCAACCCAGATCTTGTAGTAATCATCTTTTAATGTAAAATATATATCTTAACAATGGACGTTTTCGTCTCTTACTAGGTTGCTAGCTACCACTGCAACCCGGATTTTCATCTCTTACTAGATTGCTAGCCTCCGCTGCAACTGATATGATAATGGCAGTTGCAACTGGGGTTCATTCTATGCTGTATGATTACAAACAGGAAAAAGCCTATGGCTTTTTCTCCTTTGAAGTAGTAAGAAACGAACCTCAAACAATCAAGTAGATAACTAAGTCCAATGTATGCGATGGTTTTTTTTATTCTAATGATCGTATTTTAATTTAATTTACCACCAATACTCTTCGGAGGCGTGGGTTCAAATCTTACCGCTGGTATACGATTATGATTTGTGTACAAAAATCAAATATCTTTGAAAAAACTGCAGTATGAAAAGACATCAGAAATGCAGTTTTTATTGGAAAAATTTATTCTCTTTTAGAAATAATTTATTTTAGTCACAATAGATTTTTAGCTCAAATAATTTCCTTTAAAATGAGCCATTGAACAACTCTCTACGATGTTCCAGTGCCAAGCTATCCGTGGAAAATAAAAAAAGAAAAAAGAAAAAAAATATGCCGTTTAGGCAGAATTTTCTAGTAGCTGCCACTATTCTTCATTTTCAGACCAATATATTTCCCTTGCTGTTCAAGCCAAGGAACAGAATGTTTTCTATACAGGGGTTTCGCACAAGGCGGTTCTAATAGTGTACTTTTTGTTTTGATCTGACTCCTTTTTTAGGAGCTATGGGTTTTTATACTTTTTAACAATGGACGTGATCGTCTCTTACTAGGTTGCTAGCTACCGCTGCAACCCGGATTCTTTATTATAGAACTGCAGCTTCAAATCCTGCCAGAGGCAATTTTTACACATTTATCTATTTAAAGTCTAAATAAAACTTCTATTAATTATTACTACATTAGATCCTCTTGACGGACATCGATCCTTTATGTAAATCCTTTTATTACTTCATATACTATGGGCTACAGTTCGTTTCTTAATGTAATAAAAATATTTTTTTTAATTACAAAAGATTTTTAACCCCATTAATTTCCTTTAAAGTGAGCCATTGAACAACTTACTACGATGTTCCAGTGCCAAGCTATCTGTTGAATTACTAACCTATACTATAATTAAGCGGCATATAAAATTTAGTATAGGCAAGAGGTCGTTCTTTATTAAAAATTTTACTTCCCAAATTGATTCTGTGTTTTCCAAATGCCTCTACTTAAGAAAAAGTCCATCCAAATGATACCATTCAAGGTATACCATATAAGAATAGGACCTTTGCTAAAACTCTTCTGTCATCTGTAAAGTAAAAGTAAGGATGACAGCACTAGACCAGAGTTTTACCACTGGACTCGTACCATCGGCATTCGGTACTGGGTTGCTTAGGCGTCCCGAAGAAAGCAAAAAATACTTCGGAATGTGCTTCATTCAGACCAATCAGAGTGGCGCCAACGCTTTGCAAAGTCTTCGAACTTTTAGTCATTGATGAAATCCAGGAAAAATACTGAACTCCCCCTTCTCAGTTTGGGTTCAAGAAGGGTCTTGGTGTCGACCACTCCATTTCTGCTTTGGCTTCAATCTTGATTGACGCTGATGAATCAAAAGAGTCCATTGTTATAGGTCTACATAATGTCAGCCGTGCCTACGACTCACTTCTCCATGACCGACTCATTCTGGATATGGGAAAGAGAGGACATCCTACAAACTATTAAAGACATGTACGATCACCTACAGGCGGAAATCCTACTTCCTGGCCATGGTCAAGCCCTAACTGAATATACAACAGACGTGAAGCTGTCCTACCAAGGGAATCCTGTTGTCCCATTAGAAAAGGGTGTTCGACAAGGGTCAGTCAAATCTCCATGTGCCTTAAATAGTTAAATTATTGAACCAGAGTTTTACTATCAAGACAACATGCATAGCTCGTGGCATAGATGTTATTCTGGACCCTAGACGCACAGTCGCAGGTACAGAGACATCCTTCTCGACACTACAATCAATTATAATCACGTTGGCTTTGAATTTAACCCGCAGAGATCAGATATTCTTCTGTTCAACTGGCACCAAGAAGAGATCTCGTCTATGAGGATGGGAGAACTGTCTCTAGCCCCTGTCCAGAAAAATATTTACTTTGGTTTAACAATTGGAAAGGATCTCAAAACTACCCGCTCCCTTCTTATTGATAATCTCCGTAAACGGCTGGCTTTTACTTACAGTAGAATAGTTTCATCTAAAATCCCTTTCAACCGTTTAATTCTGGCTCGACTGTATGACGCTGTATCCCTTCCCCATTTCCTGTATCTAAACCCATTTTGGAGAATTATTCCCGAGCCAGAGAAAAGAAAGCTCAGATCCTCGTTTTTTAAGTATGTAAAGTTCTTGTTGCGGCTCCCGCCGTGGACAAGAAATTCGCACCTTGTTAAAAATTTTAAAATTGCGGACCCGACGGCAGCTATAATTGAACAACTTTAACGGCACAGTGAGAAAGTTTCTTCCCAACCTCGGTACCGTTTGCTAAGGCAGTGAATCGCTGTCCATTTAATTTTGTTTCCCCGTCTCTAGTCATATTTAGTCTTTTTACCGTCTCTTCTCATATTTAGACTTGTTTGATATGATTATTTACTGTATATATTTTTTTTTTTTCAAATTCACTGATGATTATTTGGGATTACCAATTTATTTTTTACAAATTATTTTTTACCAACGATGCTCATATTGCATATGTTTGTTCAGTTACTTGGGAGTTTAAGAAGTAAAATTTCTTACGTACCTGCAGTGCAGTGTATAATTGAGTTTTTGTTTCTCGTCTTTGTAATTTGTTCGTAGTGTGTTTTTGTGTATGTGTTTTTAATGATACTCCGTCTTTTGTACCTTTTTTCGACGGGTAATAAATAAATAATAATAATAATTATGCATATTTATGGTCATTTTCAATGCATCAGTAACTAGTGGATGTAAAATCAAATCAAAAAATAATTCCAGCTCTGGACCGCTCTGGTACGTATTTTTGGACCACTCTCTAAAGTCTAAAGGAAGAAGCCATGGTCTGTCATTTGCTTACATCTACGGAGTTGGGCTATCCTGTTGATCCCTTCGAACTGAATCTCATCGTCATAAGTTGTGTTGAATCATATCTAGAAAGGATGTCAACTCCATCCTAGAATATCATTGAAAGCTTCGACTAAGAACCAAAGCGAACTACTAACAAAAAGCTTTTGTTTCATCTGAACTGTAGTTCTACGATAATTTAGCAGTGACTATTCGGGATGTACCTTTATCCAATAATGACAATTACGATAAGACTGACTTGATAGGTAACCCTAGAAAATACACCCATTCACACCTTTCAGTTAGTATTAAAGGTTAGAGTTCGTTCTTTATTGTAATCTTTGTTATTCAAGCCAAAGGGCGGTAAGTTTCCTTTATAGGGGTTTCGGACAAGGCGGTTCTAATGGTGTACTTTTTGTTTTGATCTGACTCCTTTTTTAGGAGCTATGGGTTTTTATATTTCTTAACATTGGATGTGATCGTCTCTTACTAGGTTGCTAGCTACCGCTGCAACCTGGACTAGTTACCGCTGCAACCCGGATCAAGCCATCAAGTGGCTAACTAGGTCCAATGTATGCAGTGTTATGTTATTCCAATGATCGTCTTTTAATGTAAATAAAAAAACTTCAAAAATGTAGTTTTTTAGTAAAAATTGATTCTATTTTAATTTTTCTATTACTATTAAAAAACACAATAGAACTTTTAATTTCCGTTCGAATGAACCATGCCGCGACATTCTAGGACCACTGGGTCCATACGATCACCCCTGGAAATAAAAGAAAATAGACAAACACGCATCCGTGATCCTTCTTCTGGAAAAAAATACCAAATTCCACATTTTTGCAGATAGGACCTTGAGACCTTAACAGTAAGGTTCTCTGATACGCTGAATCTGATGGTGTGATTTTCATTACGATTCTATGACTCTTAGGGGGGGGGTTTCCCCCCTAAACTTATACATTTAAAATCAGCATGAAATTTCAATTCTTTTGATGTATCTATTGGTATAAAAATTCCGTTTTTTAGAGTTTTGGTTGGTATTGAGACGAGTCGCTTTTTCAATACAGTTCGTAACGAGCTGTATAGTAAGAACCGTTTGATTCTAAACTGAAAACTGAAATAACAAAATTGTTTTTTTTTTGGAAATACAGAATAAACTCTATAGAGATGTATACTATATGGGTTAAGCAAAAAACATTGGCTTCAGGAGACAAAAAACAAAATTAATTTTAAAATTTTCAGGTATTTTTCTGGCTTGAATTAAAAAATTAGTATTATTTGTTAGACACCATAAATATTTTTACAGTTTACATAATACCTTTAGCGAATCTGAACTGAAAAATGAAACAAAAAATACTATTTTGTTCTTTGGTAATACACGACAACACTAAAGAGATACGTACTTTATAGGTTAAGCCAAGAAAACTTTGACTCCAGGAGACAAAAAACAAAACTAATTTTAAAATTTTCAGGTATTTTTTTAGTTTGAATTAAAAAATTAGTATTATTTGTTAGACAGCATAAATATTTTTGCAGTTTACATAATAGTCTTAGCGACTATGAACTAAAAACTGAAAAAAAATCTCATTCTTTTTTCTTTGGAAATATAGGACTATAATATAAAGATTCGTACACTATGGATTAAGCCAGTTTGGTTCCAGGATCGTCTTTTAATGAAATCGTCTCTTACTAGGTTGCTAGCTACCGCTGCAACCCGGATCAAGCCAATATATTTCCCTTGCTGTTGAAGCCAAGGGACTGAAAGTTTCCTATACAGGGGTTTCGGACAAGGCGGTTCTAATGATGTACTTTTGAATTTGATCTGACTCCTTTTTTTAGGAACTATGGGTTTTTATACTTCTTAACATTGGACGTAATCGTCTCTTATTAGGTTGCTAGCTACCGGTGCAACCCGGATATAGCTCGTTGTTTAATGCAATACTTGTCGAAAGATGAACGTGTATAAATATTGCATTCACTTATTACGTCACATATGGTTATCTTTTAATGTATTATTACAAACAGGAAAAAGCCTACGGCTTTTTCTTCTTTGGAATAGTAAGAGACGAACCTCAAAGAATCAGGCAGCTAACTAAGTCCAATATAAGTAATTGTTTGTTCTTCTAATGATCATCTTTTAATTTGGCGTTTCTTACTAGGTTGCTAGCTACCACTTAAACCCGGATTATGTAATAGGTTGCTAGCTACCGCTGCAACCTAGATATTCTTATTTCTGCTACTATGGGCTAAGGTTCGTTCTTTCATGTAAAACTAGCAAAAAAATTTTTAAGCCTGATGAAGATTTAACTAATGTGTCAAAAGTAAGGTTGCAAGTCGACGATTTTGTTTTGGCCTTATTATAATTGGTATGGTGAAATAATAATATGCATATGGCTCTTAAATCATACTTCTTTATGGTTCCATATGGTCTAGTGGCTAGGATAGTTAACTTTCACTTAACAGGCTCGGGTTCGATTCCCGGTGTGGGAAAATTTTTAACTCTATAATCTTCGAACATTTGAACCTTTTATAATCTATAATGATGTATAATATAAATACTGTAATCTTAACTATAGTGAAGTTGCGTATGCAAGTTAGTATAGGGAAGAGTTCGATCTTTATTATATAAAAGAAAAAAGAAAAAAAAAGAAAAAATATCCCGTTTGGGGAGAATAACGTGGTAAAAGTCTATTTTCTTGATTTTCAAGCCAATATATTTTCTTTGTTATTCAAGCCAAAGGGCGGTAAGTTTCCTTTATGGAGGATTTGGACAAGGCGGTTCTAATGGTGTACTTTTTGTTTTGATCTGACTCTTTTTTTAGGAGCTACGGGTTTTTATATTTCTTAACATTGGAGGTGATCGTCTCTTACTAGGTTGCTAGCTACCGCTGCAACCCGGATATGACGTCACTGCATCAAAAATACAGTTTTTATTGGAAACATTTATTCTCTTTTAGAAATAATTTATTTTAGTTACTATAGATTTTTAACCCAATTAATTTCCTTTAAAATTAGCTATTGAACAACCCTCTACGATGTTCCAGTGCCAAGCTATCTCTGGATACAAAAGAAAAAAAAAAAGAAAAAAAAAGAAAAAAATATCCCGTTTGGGGAGAATAACGTGGTTAAAGTCAATTTTCTTGATTTTCAAGCCAATATATTTCCCTTGCTGTTCAAGCCAAGGGACAGAAAGTTTCCTATACAGGGGTTTCGGACAAGGCGGTTCTAATGGTGTACTTTTTGTTTTGATCTGACTCCTTTTTTAGGAGCTATGGGTTTTTATATTTCTTAACATTGGACGTGATCGTCTCTTACTAGGTTGCTAGCTACCGCTGCAACCCGGATTTTTATATTTCTTAACATTGGACGTGATTGTCTCTTACTAGGTTGCTAGCTACCGCTGCAACCCGGATTTTACTATAACTACTGCTTGAACCCGGATTATAAATTACAAACAGGAAAAAGCCTACGGCTTTTTCTTCTTTGGAATAGTAAGAGACGATTCTCAAATAATCAGGCAGCTAACTAGGTTTATAATTTGTTCTTTTACATAAACTTCATTAATCGTATATTTTAATATATTCTATATGGTCTAGAGGTTGGGATAGCTCTCACCCAGTTGGCTTGATTTCCTTATGGAAAATTTTCACTTATGATGATTTCTTAAGGAACATAATTAAAATTTCTTCATGTAATAAAAATAATTTGTTTTACATTAATTTCCTTTAAAATGAGCCATTGAACAACTCTCTACGATGTTCCAGTGCCAAGCAATCTGTTGAATTACTAACCTATACTATAATTAAGTGGCATATAAAATTTAGTATAGGCAAGAGGTCGTTCTTTATTATAATCAATTATTACTTCTCGATACACCTGGTCGGTTGAATACCTTTGCTTTTTTCTTTTCAAGTTACTATCTCTGTTGTTTGTGTAGTACTCTTTCTTCAACTTGCGTATAGCCTGCTTTGATCTAACCATTATTCTAATCAAGAATGAAAGAATTTTCAGTTTTGACTTTCCTTATATACTAATTATGACGTCACTCTATTCACGTCATAGCTCTAATATAAAACTATGATGACGTTCATTATTTATCTAGTAGGGTTTCAGACAAGGTATTTCTAATGATGTACTTTTGTTTTGATCTGACTCTATTTTTAGGAGTTTTGGGTTTTTATATTTCTTAGCATTGGACTGATCGTCTATTACTAGGTTGCTAGCTACTGCTGCAACCCAAATTCACATATATATTTATTTATGAGAGGCAGCCTGGCCGAGTGGTCCAAGGCACTGGTGTTAGCCACCAGTCTCTTCAGAGGCGTGGGTTCAATTCTTACCGCTGGTATACGATTATGTTTGAAAGACTGCAGTGTGAAAAGACATCAAAATGCAGTTTTTGGTGGAAAAATTTATTCTCTTTTAGAAATAATTTATTTTAGTTACTATAGATTTTTAACCCAATTAATTTACTTTAAAATGAGCTATTGAACAACCCTCTACGATGTTCCAGTGCCAAGCTATCTCTGGATACAAAAAAGAAAAAAAAAGAAAAAAAGAAAAAAATATCCCGTTTAGGCAGAATGTTGTAGTAGCTGCCACTTTTCTTGATTTTCAAGCCAATATATTTCCCTTGCTGTTCAAGCCAAGGGACAGAAATTTTACTATGCAGGGGTTTCGGACAAGGCGGTTCTAATGGTGTACTTTTTGTTTTGATCTGACTCTTTTTTTAAGAACTATGGGTTTTTATATTTCTTAACATTGGACGTGATCGTCTCTTACTAGGTTGCTAGCTACCGCTGCAACCCGGAAAATAGTAAGAGACAAAACTCAAACAATCAAGTAGCTAAATGAGTCCAATGTCTGTAATGGTTTTAATGTTTATAATGTTTGTTGTGAAATTACAAACAGGAAAAAGCCTATGGCTTTTTCTTAATTGGAATAGTAAGAGACGACCTGGCTACAAACTATGATTATGGCATCATTGATCAATCTTTAACATGAAATGTTCTTTACTGTTATGGTTTGTTCTTTACTAGGTTTCAGCCATCTCTACAGCCATAATACTGATGGAAATTACATAATCCCTATTTATGTTTCAGTTAACATGGGCTAGGTGTCGTTCTTTATTGTAACCCAATTAATTTCCTTTAAAATGAGCCATTGAACAACTATCTACGATGTTCCAGTGCCAAGCTATCTCTGGAAACAAACAAAAAAAAAATATCCCGTTTAGGCAGAATGTTGTAGTAGCTGCCACTTTTCTTGATTTTCAAGCCAATATATTTCCCTTGCTGTTCAAGCCAAGGGAAAGAAAGTTTACTCTACAGGGCCACCATATATCAGTTACTATTGGCGAGAGATCGTTCTTTACTATAATTTGAATCCTGGGATCCGAGTTCAAATCTCGGTGAACGGTTCTTATGAAATGAAGCTTACTTATTCTACCATTTAGGTTTCTGCCGCAATTCTTTCTTTTCAAAATTAAATTAGTTACTATCGCCTAGAGTTACCATATAGAGTTACCTAGAGTTCTTTACCATATCGTAAAAATTTGTTTTATAATAATAATTAATTTAGTTAATTACGAAAGGTTTCTATATAAAGCAGTTTACTTTAAAATGAGCCATTACACAGCTCTTTATTATGACCACAAACTGTTTGATTCAATACTTAAGTTACTATGGGTTCAGCTCGTTCCTTATTGTAAAAAATTTAAAAAAGAAACTTGTTTATTTACATTCTAGCTAAAATAATGAAGATAATATTAATGAACCACAGTGTTCAGTTTCTTTGGACTTGAGTTCGTTTTTTAACTATAAATACAAACAGGAAAAAGCCTACAGCTTTTTCTTCTTTTAAATAGTAAGAGACGAAACTCAAACAATCAAGTAGCTAACTAAGTCCAATGCATGGAATGGTTTGTTATTTCAGTGATCGTCTTTTAATGTAAAAAATATAAATACTGTAATCTTAGCTATAGTGAAGTTGCTTATAAAAGTTAGTATAGGGAAGAGTTCGATCTTTATTATAACTATAATCTTCGAACATTTGAACCTTTTATAATCTATAATGATGTATAATATAAATACTGTAATCTTAACTATAGTGAAGTTGCGTATGCAAGTTAGTATAGGGAAGAGTTCGATCTTTATTATATCAAAAAATATTTTATTTGTAATTACAGGAGGAACTAGATTTAGCAAGTTACTATTGAGACGAGTCGCTCTTACTATACATAATAAATCCACCATGTATCAGTTACTATGGGCGAGAGATCGTTATTTACTGTAATTCGTTCTTTACTGTAATGTTATTCAAGCTAAGGTTCGTTCTTTACTGTAACTTTACTGTAAAATTTTCAAAGATATTTGATTATTAAAGCTAGTCCGATTTCTAACAACGGTATCTACTAAGCTTCAAACTTCCGGTTTTCTTTTTAATGCTTTTAAATTGTTGTAGTCCCTTGTTAAAATTCATGAAGAAAGAGAGCCAAATTTGCCGGTATTATTTAAAAACGATCAGAAATTAAATTAAAAAAAAGTTTTTTCAGCTGAATGTAAGGAGCAACATCAAAACTAAAAAAGAAGGGAAATTATTACGTATATGAAAGGAGTTGCCCCTTCCATTTCGTTTTAAGCTTTGATGCTGCTCCCTACTTATCACTCTCATTACATGAGATATGCACTGTCCTTACATAAGAAATAGTATGGTTACGAAAATTAAATTACATGAAAATCCTGACAGATTATATCCAGTAGCATCAATTCTCATTTTTATGCGGAGGGGGGCGATTGTGCAATTTTGTCAGAGATGTTGTCATGATGTTATAACGAGGGTTATTCAACAGAATAATCTTCTTTGTTTTGCATGACGTCATTTATGGTTGTAGCACATTGTATATGCCTTTATATATTATTTGACTTAGAGCTGTTATTACCCAATGCTATTTTAAATTCTGGAATCTTCAATCGTGAAAACCTTGAAATGTGTATATGCAAATGGAACGACTGAAAAAAAAGCTACTCCTTTGACGAAGACCTAATGCTACCCAATAATATCTCCAAGTCTATTAGCAAGTCAAAGCTTATTAATATTAAAAACACTGACAGTAATAGTGACCACCCATATGAAAAGTGGAGTGGACATACTAAAGAAAGATCAAACGTCAAGAGCTCTTCAAAAAGATCAATATCAGTACAAAGAGACGGCAACTTGGACGAAAATAATAATAGTGATGATATATAAAGGATTTGTCCAATTAATTGCTATATCATAAGTCTCCGATGGTATTGCCATTAGAAATGATCGTCTCCTACTAGGCTACTAGATTCTGCTGCAACCTGGATATTTACTATACTATCCAACAGAGTTCGTTCTTTGCTACAATTATTTTTAAGAGTTATGGGGTACTATAATTTATACTATGGGACGTGATTGTCCCTCAATAGGTCACTAGCTACCGCTGCAATCCGAATAATTTATTACCTAGATATTTATCTGATAACAAACAAGAAAACCCTTACGTTTTTTTCTTTTGGAATTGTAAGAGATGAATCTCAAAGAATCAGCAGAAAACTAAGTCCAATATATGCAATATATATTTTTCCTAATGATCGTTTTTTAATTTAATCATTTAAATATAACATGAACTATTAAAAATATTGTGTTCTTGATAGCCTGCATGGTGCAGTTGATAGTGTTTTGGAATTCTAATACAAAGTGTTCAGGTTCAGTTCCCACCGTAGGCAATTTTATTGCCAAATATTCTCTTGACTGGCACCATTTATTATTAACTATACTGATCCTTAATGTAATAATCTTAACTATAGTGAAGTTGCCTATGCAAGTTAGTATAGGGAAGAGTTCGATCTTTATTATAATTTTATATTTCTTAACATTGGACGTGATCGTCTCTTACTAGGTTGCTAGCTACCGCTGCAACCCGGACTTAACATTGAACGTGATCGTCTCTTACTAGGTTGCTAGCTACCGCTGCAACCCGGATCTCTACTATAATTACTGTAGGTTATAGCTCGTTGTTTAATGCAATACTTGTCGAAAGATGAACGTTTATAAATATTGCATTTACTTATTACGTCACATATGGTTATCTTTTAATGTATTATTACAAACAGGAAAAAGCCTACGGCTTTTTCTTCTTTGGAATAGTAAGAGACGAACCTCAAAGAATCAGGCAGCTAACTAAGTCCAATATAAGCAATTGTTTGTTCTTCTAATGATCATCTTTTAATTTGGCGTTTCTTACTAGGTTGCTAGCTACCACTTAAACCCGGATTATGTAATAGGTTGCTAGTTACCGCTGCAACCTAGATATTCTTATTTCTGCTACTATGGGCTAAGGTTCGTTCTTTCATGTAAAACTAGCAAAACATTTTTTAAGTCTGATGAATATTTAACTAATGTGTCAAAAGTAAGGTTCCAAGTCGACGATTTTGTTTTGGCCTTATTATAATTGGTATGGTGAAATAATAATATGCATATGGCTCTTAAATCATACTTCTTTAAGGTCCCATATGGTCTAGTGGCTAGGATAGTTAACTTTCACTTAACAGGCCCTGGTTCGATTCCCGGTGTGGGAAAATTTTTAACTCTATAATCTTCGAACATTTGAACCTTTTATAATTTATAATGATGTATAATATAAATACTGTAACCTTAGCTATAGTGAAGTTGCCTATGCAAGTTAGTAAAGGGAAGAGTTCGATCTTTATTAAACTCTATAATCTTCGAACATTCGAACCTTTTAATAATTTATAATGATGTATAATATAAATACTGTAATCTTCACTATATTAAAGTTGCCTATGCAAGTTAGTATAGGGAAGAGTTCGATCTTTATTATAAATTGTATGGGAAATTTTAACTTATGATGATTTCTTAAGAAACATAATTAAAATTTCTCAAGGTACTAAAAACTATTTATTTTAATTAGAAGAAGTTTTAACCCCATGAATTTCCTTTAAAATGAGCCATTGAATAATTCTCTACGATGTTCCAGTACCAATCTATCTGTTGAATTACTAACCTATACTATAAATAAGTGGCGTATAAAATTTAGTATAGGCAAGAGGTCGTTCTTTATTATAAATATTTCTTAACATTGGACGTGATCGTCTCTTACTAGGTTGCTAGCTACCGCTGCAACCCGGATAAACAGGAAAAAGCCTATTGCTTTTTCTTTATTGGAATAGTAAGAGACGACCTGGCTACAAACTATGATTATGGCATCATTGATCAATCTTTAACATGAAATGTTCTTTGCTGTAATGATTTGTTCTTTACTAGGTATCAGCCGTCTCTACAGCCATGATACTGATGGAAATTACATAATCCCTATTTATGTTTCATTTTTAATGGGCTAGGTGTCGTTCTTTAATGTATACAAACAGGAAAAAGCCTACGGCTTTTTCTTCTTTGAAATAGTAAGAGACGCACCTCAAACAATCAAGTAGCTAACTAAGTCCAAATTATGCAATAGTTTGTTATTCCAATGATCGTCTCTTAATGTAATCTTCTTTTAAAGAAGGAAAAGCCAATCGTTTAATATTGATCCCTTACTACAGGTGGATTTGATTTATAATATTTTAGCACTGATTTTTTAACTTGCGTGTAGCTTGCTTTGATCTAACCATTATGTATTCATGAATGAGACCATTTACAGTTTTGACGTTTCTTATATAGTAATTATGACGTCACTGCATCAAAAATACAGTTTTTATTGGAAAAATTTATTCTCTTTTAGAAATAATTTATTTTAGTTACAAAAGGTTTTTAACCCAATTAATTTCCTTTAAAATGAGCTATTGAACAACCCTCTACGATGTTCCAGTGCCAAGCTATCTCTGGAGACAAAAAAAGAAAAAAAAAATATCCCGTTTGGGGAGAATAACGTGGTAAAAGTCTATTTTCTTGATTTTCAAGCCAATATATTTCCCTTTCTGTTCAAGCCAAAGGGCGGTAAGTTTCCTTTATGGAGGATTTGGACAAGGCGGTTCTAATGGTGTACTTTTTGTTTTGATCTGACTCTTTTTTTAGGAGCTACGGGTTTTTATATTTCTTAACATTGGAGGTGATCGTCTCTTACTAGGTTGCTAGCTACCGCTGCAACCCGGATATTTTATGCTATATCATTACAAACAGGAAAAAGCCTACGGCTTTTTCTTCTTTGAAATAGTAAGAGACGAACCTCAAGTAACTACCCCTGGAACCACCATTTATCAGTTACTATGGATGAGAGATCGTTCTTTACTGTACTACGGCTTTTTCTTCTTTGGAATAGTAAGAGATGAACCTCAAAGAATCAGGCAGCTAACTAAGTCCAATATAAGCAATTGTTTGTTCTTCTAATGATCATCTTTTAATTTGGCGTTTCTTACTAGGTTGTTAGCTACCACTTAAACCCGAATTATGTAATTAATAAGTTGCTAGCTACCGCTGCAACCTAGATATTCTTATTTCTGCTACTATGGGCTAATGTTCGTTCTTTCATGTAAAACTAGCAAAACATTTTTTAAGTCTGATGAAGATTTAACTAATGTGTCAAAAGTAAGTTTGCAAGTCGACGATTTTGTTTTGGCCTTATTATAATTGGTATGGTGAAATAATAATATGCATATGGTTCTTAAATCATACTTCTTTATGGTCCCATATGGTCTAGTGGCTAGGATAGTTAACTTTCACTCAACAGGCCCGGATTCGATTCCCGGTGTGGAAAATTTTTAACTCTATAATCTTCGAACAATTTGAACCTTTTATAATTTATAATGATGTATAATATAAATACTGTAATCTTAACTATAGTGAAGTTGCCTATGCAAGTTAGTATAGGGAAGAGTTCGATCTTTATTATAATTGTATTAGTACTGATTTTTTAACTTGCGTGTAGCTTGCTTTGATCTAGCCATTATGTATTCATGAATGAGACCATTTACAGTTTTGACGTTTCTTATATAGTAATTATGACGTCACTGCATCAAAAATACAGTTTTTATTGGAAAAATTTATTTTCTTTTAGAAATAATTTATTTTACTTACAAAAGGTTTTCAACCCAATTAATTTCCTTTAAAATGAGCTATTGAACAACCCTCTACGATGTTCCAGTGCCAAGCTATCTCTGGAAAAGAAAGAAAAAAAAAGAAAAAAATATCCCGTTTGGGGAGAATAACGTGGTAAAAGTCAATTTGCTTGATTTTCAAGCCAATATATTTCCCTTGCTGTTCAAGCCAAAGGGCGGTAAGTTTCCTTTATAGAGGTTTCGGACAAGGCGGTTCTAATGGTGTACTTTTTGTTTTGATCTGACTCCTTTTTTAGGAACTATGGGTTTTTATATTTCTTAACATTGGACGTGATCGTCTCTTACTAGGTTGCTAGCTACCGCTGCAACCCGGATTCCCAAAATTCATAAGCCTAACCTACCATTACGACCAATTGTGTCAAGTACAAGGTCACCAACAAGTGTTTTGAGCAAATGGTTAGTGTCAATCTGTAAACCACTTTTGTCTACACAAATTTCGTATATTAAGAATTCTTCGAATTTGGTTGAAAAACTGAAAAAAGTAGAAATTTCTTCGAATTCTTTGCTTTCAAGCTTCGACATTGTATCAATGTACACAAATATTGATGTAGAAGCAGCCGAAACTCTTCTAGAAGGAAAGCTCTTAAGAAATTTGGATTTGATTAGTGGCAAAACAGATTTGGAAGTTTCTGTAATTATGAATTTAGTAAGGTTGTGCAATAAGTTCTCTTATTTTTTTCAATTTAGAGGGGAGTATTTCGAACAAATAAATGGTTTACCTATGGGGGCCCCTTTATCCCCTTTATTAGCTAATATTTTTGTGGAGAATATTGAAACAATTGCGTTAGATTCATATTTTTTAAAACATATTTTCTGGGGCCGGTATATGGATGACATTATTTCAGTATGGGATTATGGGGAGGAGGAATTAAAAGGATTTTTGGAACATCTTAATTGTTTGGGAGGGGATTTAAAGTTTACCGTTGAATTGGAAGAGAATGGGAAACTTCCTTTCCTTGATGTTCTTCTTTTGAAAAATCAAAATAGTCTGGATTTTAAAATTTACAGAAAACCGACAAATAGCTAAGTGGCCTATCAAATTTATATAGACCAGAGGTCGTTCTTTATTATATCACTGCATCAAAAATACAGTTTTTATTGGAAAAATTTATTCTCTTTTAGAAATAATTTATTTTAGTTACAAAAGGTTTTTAACCCAATTAATTTCCTTTAAAATGAGCTATTGAACAACCCTCTACGATGTTCCAGTGCCAAGCTATCTCTGGAAACAAAGAAAAAAAAAAAGAAAAAAATATCTCGTTTGGGGAGAATAACGTGGTAAAAGTCAATTTTCTTGATTTTCAAGCCAATATATTTCCCTTGTTATCCAAGCCAAAGGGCGGTAAGTTTTCTTTATGGAGGATTTGGACAAGGCGGTTCTAATGGTGTACTTTTTGTTTTGATCTGACTCCTCTGTTAGGAACTACGGGTTTTTATATTTCTTAACATTGGACGTGATCGTCTCTTACTAGGTTGCTAGCTACCGCTGCAACCCGGATTGGACGTGATCGTCTCTTATTGTGATATTCATGAATGAGACCATTTACAGTTTTGACGTTTCTTATATAGTAATTATGACGTCACTGCATCAAAAATACAGTTTTTATTGGAAAAATTTATTCTCTTTTAGAAATAATTTATTTTAGTTACAAAAGGTTTTTAACCCAATTAATTTCCTTTAAAATGAGCTATTGAACAACCCTCTACGATGTTCCAGTGCCAAGCTATCTCTGGATACAAAGAAAAAAAAAAAGAAAAAAATATCCCGTTTGGGGAGAATAACGTGGTAAAAGTCAATTTGCTTGATTTTCAAGCCAATATATTTCCCTTGCTGTTCAAGCCAAGGGACAGAAAGTTTCCTATACAGGGGTTTCGGACAAGGCGATTCTAATGGTGTACTTTTTGTTTTGATCTGACTCCTGCTTTAGGAGCTATGGGTTTTATATTTCTTAACATTGGACGTGATCGTCTCTTACTAGGTTGCTAGCTACCGCTGCAACCCGGATGTGAAAAGACATCGAAAATGCAGTTTTTGGTGGAAAAATTTATTCTCTTTTAGAAATAATTTATTTTAGTTACTATAGATTTTTAACCCAATTAATTTCCTTTAAAATGAGCTATTGAACAACCCTCTACGATGTTCCAGTGCCAAGCTATCTCTGGATACAAAAGAAAAGAGAAAAAAAAAGAAAAAAATATCCCGTTTAGGCAGAATGTTGTAGTAGCTGCCACTTTTCTTGATTTTCAAGCCAATATATTTCCCTTGCTGTTCAAGCCAAGGGACAGAAAGTTTCCTATACAGGGGTTTCGGACAAGGCGGTTCTAATGGTGTACTTTTTGTTTTGATCTGACTCCTCTGTTAGGAACTATGGGTTTTTATATTTTGAACATTGGACGTGATCGTCTCTTACTAGGTTGCTAGCTACCGCTGCAACCCGGATATATTCACCTTAAATATAACTGTACTAGCTTATACTCAATAGTTAAGTGGCCTATAAAATTTAGTATAGGCAAGATGTCGTTCTTTACTATAATTTCTTTACTGTAAACTAGCTACCGCTGCAACCTGGATTACTATCTCTGTTTTTTTTTTGTAGTACTGATTTTTTAACTTGCGTGTAGCTTGCTTTGATCTAACCATTATGTATTCATGAATGAGACCATTTACAGTTTTGACGTTTCTTATATAGTAATTATGACGTCACTGCATCAAAAATACAGTTTTTATTGGAAAAATTTATTCTCTTTTAGAAATAATTTATTTTAGTTACTATAGATTTTTAACCCAATTAATTTCCTTTAAAATGAGCTATTGAACAACTATCTACGATGTTCCAGTGCCAAGCTATCTCTGGATACAAAAAAAGAAAAGAGAAAAAAATATCCCGTTTGGGGAGAATAACGTGGTTAAAGTCAATTTTCTTGATTTTCAAGCCAATATATTTCCCTTGCTGTTCAAGCCAAGGGACAGAAAGTTTCCTATACAGGGGTTTCGGACAAGGCGGTTCTAATGGTGTACTTTTTGTTTTGATCTGACTCCTTTTTTAGGAGCTATGGGTTTTTATATTTCTTAACATTGGACGTGATCGTCTCTTACTAGGTTGCTAGCTACCGCTGCAACCCGGAGGGTTTACTTCATCCTAAAATACATAGTTATCATATTTTCGACCATGCTGAACAAAATGGCTATCTCAAAATTTTGATCGGGTGACTTTGGGAAAAAATGAGCGTGGGAGGGGGCCTAGTTGCTCCCCATTTTTTTGGTCACTTAAAAAGGGCACTACAACTTTTAATTTCCGTTCCAATGAGCCGTCCCACGATATTCTAGGACCACTGGGTCGATACGACCACCCCTGGAAAAAAAACAACAAATAAACACGCATCCGTGATCTTTCTTCTGGCAAAAAATGCAAAATTCCACATTTTTGTAGATAGGTGCTTGAAACCTCTACAGTAGGGTTCTCTGATACGCTGAATATGATGGTGTGATTTTCATTAAGGTTCTGTAACTTTTAGGGGGTCTTTCTCCCTTTTTTCCAAAATCAGCCAAATTTTCTCAGGCACGTAACTTTTGATAGGTAAGACTAAACTTGATAAAACTTATATATTTGAAATCAGCATTAAAATCTGATTCTTTTGATGTATCTATTGGTATCAAAAATTCCGTTTTTTAGAGTTTCGGTTACCATTGAGCCGGGTCGCTCCTTACTTACAGTTCGTTACCACGAACTGTTTCGACTATAAAAATAAAATCTACTTTTTCCACTGGGAATTTTATTCATGCCTATGCCACAAATTGCACTTACTTGTAAAAAAAAAAAAAAAAAAAAACTCCATCCTCCTTTCGACACCATAGGCTAAAAATAGCCTTGATAGGAAAGCAAACCTGATCCATTGAGTGCATGTCATTAAATAAGGCGGGTTATAAATATTACGATAACAAAAGTGTCGCATAGCGCCGTTCGAACTACCGAAGCCGATTCGAGTAGTTAAGCTGTTTTGGACCGTTGAAATAGCCTTTTCATATAGACATAGCCGGGGGCGAACCCAGAGATAAATTTTGGAGGGGGGTGAATATTTTGACTGAGGGATGGCAGTATTGGTTAAAAAGGAAAAATAAAGTTTTTAGAATATAAGGTACATTGAGACAACACTGTAAATATGTAATTACAGAATAAAATCAAGCCGCATTTTTTGTTGTGGGTTAGTTTCTCCAAAATGTCTTCTGCATTGACTGCAACATACATGTGTATAAGTAGTAAGGCCAATCCATTTAGCCGTTCCTGACCTGAGGCACTCCTGGTATAAGATTTCACTCTTCTCTGGGTAGAAAAAGAACGCTTGCATGTAGCCGTAGTGACGGAGATTGTTGCACCAATCTTCAAAAATCAATGTAGAGTGTAGAAAATGTTCTTATACCATTCTATTAAGCATGTTATGAAATATGTTGGAGCCACGTTTCCCGACTGTATTCACATTCTCCTCCACAGAGCTAACTCAGCTTGCAAGCTTCCCCTATAGCTGTCTACATCAAGATACCAAAAATTAGTCCGAGTATCCGATATATCCTTTTTTTTTCTTTGCCGAGGGATATACAGTGCTGAAGAAGTAGGTATTGCAGTAACTCTAGCAACTTTCTGTGACTAAGGACCGCTGGTGCAGCTGCTTCAAAAAGTAGTCCATAAATGGGATTAAGACAGAAAGTTGGGAATACATTTCAGGATCCTGTGATGCTGTTGCGTAATTATTCCTATACGTTTGTTTTGGAGCTTATCTGGGCACTCTAATGCTGATTTCATAATCTTGACACAGTTCAGTCCCTTCAGTAAAAGTGGATGAAACATAGCTTCACTCCTCTCTCTCATGTCTCTATCTTTGTTCTTAAGATCATCAGCGTATTTGAGAAAGTATACGAGATCTATAGTTTCTGATTGCAAAGATGCCGACAAATTGTGTGAGAGACTAGAAACTTCACTGACAGTAACCATAGCTGCAAAAAAACTGCATCTTTCAATAGCAGATAGCAAAGAATAAGCTTTGCTTGAAGATTTAGAATCTGAATCAAGATGTTCTTGAATTTCCCTCATAGCCTTACACATAATAATGAACATTTTTTTAAACAAAATGATGGCTTTTAAAGTGATCCACCCATATAGTCTCTCAAAATTGTTCAATCTCATTCTTTTTGTCACTTGTTATAACATTACTTTCTTGAACAATTTGTTTGAAAATTGCAGTGTTTAGGTGAAATTCTATAGAAATTAATTAGCTCTTTCAAAGTTCCTAGACAATTTCTTATAACAGGTATGTTGCACAAATGACACAGGGGTAAGTTTAAGGAGTGACTTGCACAGTGAACATGGGGAAAGATTTCACAGAGTAGGCCTATAGCAGCACAACCTTGAAACTGGCCACTCATAGATGAAGCTCCATCATAAAACTTGCCTCCCTAAGTATTTTAATTGCTTCCCATTCCAAGTTAGGTTAGTATCAACCAACCAAGGTCTGCTATCAACCAACTGTTTCTTTTTGGAAAAGTCTATAATTGTTGATTTCCATTATGACATGATGGACAACTAATTAACAAACAGGGGCGTTGACTTCTATATAAACACTGAAAAAGCACTGACCACTCATAGATGAAGCTCCATCATAAACTTGCCTCCCTAAGCATTTTAATTGTTTCCCATTCCAAGATAGGTTAGTATCAACCAACCAAGGTCTACTATCAACCAACTGTTTCTTTTTGGAAAAGTTTATAATTGTTTATTTCCATTTTGACATGATGGACGACTAATTAACAAACAGGGGCGTAGACTTCTATATAAGCACTGAAAAAGCACAAACGCGACTTAAATGAAGTTCAACAATCTTAGGAGTCCAAGGTTATAACAGCACGTGGCTTACATGGCAGCAGCCTGGCATTGTTCCCAGCTATATTTTCACAAAATAAAAATTATCATGTGGAAATCGTCACACATTACCTACTAGTTGTGCATACATTACTCAATATCAATGGAATTAAAACCCATAATGAATTTGGTTAGCTTGTAAATTTTATTTTATAAAATGAACAAATTCAGTTTTTACAGTGAGGACAAAAACATTCAGTTTTTATCCTCATCACAATAAGATTTATAGCGTATTTTATCCTTTTGTAATACTCAAGATCTATAAGGTCGACCCTACAGGACAAAATTCCCGAATTTCGGGGGGGGGGGGGGGAGGGGGGGGTGTCCCCGTTATCGCCCCTGGAAATAGCTAGATTTTAGCTGGATCATGTACACGGATTCCATGTGACAAACGTCCGAAAGGGCTCTCCAGTTTACCTTTAAAGATATAGGCGATTTTTGTTAAAGTGGCCAGGGTCTGAATTGTGGAATTTAAAATTAACTTGCCTGCTTTTTTTCACTCAAAACTCAATGAAGGGAAATATAAAAGAGCAGGGGAAGCTGTTGAGAGAAAATATAGACGTTTTAATACCGGTTTAACAGGAATAAGCAACTAATGGTGCATAAGGTTACGCAGCCGAACCAGAAACATTCAGAATAAGCTCACATTTAATTTATTAAAATATTGGGTCAGTGGCGCTAATTCATGAGAATTTAGGGGGTGGGGGAGGCAGATTTGTCTCTTTTCAGTCTTTTCAATGAAAATACTCCATAAAAGTTATTTTTCAAAATCTAGGGTGGCATTGCTACATTTGTTCCTAAAGAATTTAGTGCTATTTTATCTTGTGCTGATGAGTCTTTTCTTGCCTGCAAACTTTTTGATTGTGTTTTGGTCAATTGCTATTTGCCTACTGACTATCATGTTGATTCGTCTTTTGAAGCCTTTACGTCAGCTTGCCATAGACTTAGTAGCTTTATAGCCCTATTAGATTCGAGTTTACGTATTTTTATTTTTGGTGATTTTAACTGTGATCTTGAGAGTGTAAATGAACGTAGCAC
Source organism: Artemia sinica (assembly GCA_027921565.1). Classification (NCBI taxonomy): domain Eukaryota; kingdom Metazoa; phylum Arthropoda; class Branchiopoda; order Anostraca; family Artemiidae; genus Artemia; species Artemia sinica. The sequence continues at coordinate 43,073,069 of CM051266.1, read as the reverse complement.
AATTTTATTTTCGTCTTTACCAAATTTTAATATCTGCCGTAAGACACTTGATTTTACTTATTCTCATTGGAGTGGGAGTACGAGTAATATTGACCATGTACTTTTTAATTTTTCCCCATCTATTATAGTAAAAGTTATCCCGGATTTCCCGATAAGTGATCATTTACCTATTCAGTTTTTGACATCGTTTTCTGTAATTCATGATTCTGTTTCTGCTTCTAATTTTATTCCAATTCGCCCTAAATATTTTGAGAGAATTATCTGGGATGAAAAACTGATTCCGGCTTACCAAGATAAAGTTGATTCTTTAGCTCGAAAAGTAGTTGTACCTGATATTCTGAAGTGTCATAAAGATAACATAGAGCTTGAGCTTAATTGCATATATCTTCAGTTATTACATTGCTTAAAATATGGTGCTAAAGAAACTTTTGGAGTTAAAAAGTGTAAACCCAATGTTGAAAAACCTTTTTGGTCGTCAAATCCGTTTCTTGTACATGCTAATCATGAATCTAAATTAGCTTTTAGACATTGGAAAAATAGTGGAAAACCGCGTGATCTTCATCCGGCTTTTCTATGCATGAAAAAAAAGAAGGCAATTTTCCAGTCGGAGCTTCGTCGTCATAATAATATTTTGCTTATGGATGCTTCGTCTGAAGTTGATATGAATAAAAAGAAACTTTGGAAAGCTCTACGTTCAACAAAGAGAGTTAATGAACCTTCTAAAAAGAATGGCCCTTCTCTTGTTGAGTGGGAAACTCATTTTGCAAACCTTTCGAAATCTTGTGATGATCCTGAACAACTTTCGCATGTTGATATAATTTTAAACAGTTCTTTTAATTCGCATGATTTTTCTATTTCGTTTGATTCTTTGTTGGGTGCATGCCGTAAATTAAAGCCACAATCCTCTAAAGACCATGATGGGATTTTTTCAAATCATGTGAAATTTGCTCCAACTTCTTTTCTTCTTCTTCTTTTGACTTTTTTTAATCTTATTCTCAAGTTTGGTATTGTTCCTCCGTCTTTTAGGATTGGGGTGGTAACTCCTATTCTAAAATCTGGTAAAAGAGATCTCCGTTCTTGTGATTCGTATAGGCCGATAACGAAGGGTTCTATGATTGGTAAACTTTTTGAATTATGTATAAAGGATCTTTTTGATTATTTGGATGTTGGTCTTAATCAAGTAGGGTTCAAAAAAGGAATGGGTTGCGACCATGCGCATGCAACGTTTGATACTATAATTAAGGAGTCAAGATCTACTGGCTCCCCACTTTATACACTATTAATTGATATAAAAGGAGCTTTTGACAATATTTCGCATGCTTCCGCTCTTTCAGCTCTTATTTCTGGTGGGATTCCCCTTTCTGTGGTTAGAGTTCTTAGATCTTGGTATTCGGGGCTTAGGATAAAAATTTTTGCACATACTTCTGATTCTCTTTCTAATCCAATTTCCGTGGGTCGGGGCGTGAGACAGGGTGGGGTTTTATCTCCTTATATTTTTAACGCATGTCTGGCGGAGTGTCTTCGTTCTTTATCTACAACCCTTATTTCTTGGGGACGGGATGTGTCTTTTCTTGCATATGCTGATGATATTATCCTATTGAGCCGTTCTAAAGCTAGTCTAATTAAGAATTTTAATTCCCTTTCTAGTCTGCTTAATGTTCGTGGCCTTTCTATTAGTATTAAAAAATGTCAATATTTTCCCGTTAATGTTAATGACCGAGCTGAATTAATTTGCGATAGAAATATATCATTTCCGGTTTCTGATGCTGTTGTTTATCTTGGGTTACCTTATTCTGCTTCAGCTCGTGAATCTAAGTCGATGCTAATTTTACATATTCAAGAAAAAATTAGAAAGGCGTTTGGTTCCATAATACGGCTACGTGGTGTTTATCGTCGTGAAATTCTAGGTTCTCTTTTTAATGCAGTTGCCCTCCCGCATGTTCTTTATCCTTCCCTTCTTCTTCGAGATTTTAAAATTTGTGATTTTTCAGCAATTCGCGTTTGTTATTTTAAATATTGTAAGTTTTTACTTGGTTTTCCAATTTCCTTTAGTAATTCTGAATTAGTTTCAAAATTTAAAATTAAAGAGCCGTTGGAAATAGCCAAGGTAAAAATAAATAATTTTTACCGTAAATCTGAAAATATACTTTATGTTCATAATCTTTTTCCTTTTTTTTCTATAGTTTAAAAAGTGCATGATTTCATTATTACTATTTGTTGCATTTGATTAAGTTTTCTTTTGGGCAACTTGTAAATTGTTGCTATGTTTGATGGTGTGTTATTTGGATTTTTGAAGAGTTATTTAATTATCTTTTATACTCCTCGTTTTTGAGGGAAATAAATAAATAAAATATGTAGCCATTACATCTTCAGTAGAAGTTTACACTAATTATGAAATACTTCAGCATCATGTTAAAAATTCGGTATTTTTAAGATCCTTATTCGAATCACTGGACCTTTCCGAGTGAATACTACAAACACATTTCTATAAAAGACGGAGATACGCAACAACTAAAATTTTATTCTACCATGAAAAAGAAAGGTACATCGCAATCACAGTGGCCACAAGTTCAACATTTATCAAGAATGATGATCGTTTAAACCCAGTTCAAAAGTCGAAAGGCAAATGCACTGGTCGTTCCCAGAAGAGCGATCTGACCGATGTAGTGTAAACCACCTTGCAATCGCTTTTCGGGATCTAAAATTAGAAATTATTACTAAGGTTGACTGAACGTTAAACGCAATTTTCAGTGATTTGCGTAAAAAAAGGAGTGGGTACTATCTAATCAGTTATGGATAATTGAGAAGAAATGTCACCAGTGGATTATTGAGATGTTTTGATTCAAGACAGGTTATGGTATGTGCATGAAAGGGGCAATAAAAAGAAGAAAAATTCAGAAACAAGCAGCTGAGATGTGACTTGCTCAATGAATGGACAATTGGAATTTCGTGATTTGGAATGTGTCCTTGTTGTAAAAACAATGAGAAAAAAACAACAACATACTTATCAAAGGATACTTGAGATATGATATGCCCAATCGATGATTAAGATATTTAATGAATAGTTGATGGATGATAAATGATACACAATGATAAAAAAGTCATTAATTAGATGTTTACACAAATTGTGAAATACTTCAGCGTCCATTAGAAAATTTGATATTTCTAAGATCTTTTTTAGTGAATACTACAAACGTAATTTTCTTGCTATAAAAGATAGAAATACGCAACAAGTAAAATTTTATTCTACCATGAAAAAGAAAGGTACATCACAATCACAATAGCCACAAGTCCAACATTCATCAAGAATAATGAGCATTTAAACCCAGTTCAAAAGTCGAAAGGCAAATGCACTGGTCGTTCCCAGAAGAGCGATCTGACCGATGTAGTGTAAACCACCTTGCATTCGCTTTTGGGGATCTAAAATTAGAAATTATTATTAAGGGTGACCGAATATTAAACACATTTTGAGGGATTTATGTACAAAACTGACGGAGAACTATCTAATCAGTAGTGGGTAATTCAGATGTAATGTGTTCAATGGCTTATTGAGATGTTTTGATTCGAGACAGGTTATGGTTTGTGCAAGAGAACGGGCGGAAAAAAAAAAATCAGAAACGGATAGCTGAGATGTGACTTGCTCAATGGACAACTGGAATCTCGTGATTTGAAATGAGGTGTCATTGGTGTAAAAAAAAAAAAAAAAAAAAAAAAAAAAAAAAAAAAAAAAAAAAAAAAAAAAAAACACACTTAGGAGGGGATACTTGAAATATGATGTGCTTAATAGATGATTGAGATGTTCAATGAATAGTTGATGGATGATAAATGATGAGATGGATGATTTGTTGTTTTTTCGATTTTTTTCAACGAAAGTACCAAAATAGCATTTTAAATGAAAATACCAAAAATGAAGGTATTTTTCAAAATCCCGGGGGAAAAGACAGGGGATAATTGGCCCCTTTAGTTTTTCCCTTCAAAACACTAGTGTATAACTTGTGGAACTGAAGAATATCGATCGATCTAAGAAGATTAATTATTACCTTCAGCATAATGTATTACTACTTTATTCATAGATAATAACCTAGACCTAACAATCAGGGATTTAACCATAACAGTGTACATGGCTCGAAATGACGGATAGAGAAAATACAGCAGAAGGAACTATACATACTTACAACAGATAAAAGATGTTTTCTAAGATTAATTATATATGTAATATTATGAGATATTAGAGAAGAACTTTATTTTAAGCTAAAATTACAAGTTAAATATATTAGAATTTGAAATCAGGTGCGTGCCAGCTGTGTACCACTCATTTTTCTAAATAGTTTAAGTGTAAATAGTTTTCTTTCTTTCTAGTCTGCCATTTTCCTTTTTGTTGTTTGTTTTGTCATTGGTATTAAAGAACTTAAAATACAAACGCATATTAGGGGTATCACCTCAGTGTTACAAAAAAAAAGACAATGAATGAAAACAAGTCTTAGTAATGGACGAGAACATACCGTATCGGGAATCTGGGTTTTCGAGATCAAAGAAACAGCAATCTAGATTATTAAATCGACTATAAGCACAAACAGTGGGAACGACTATAAGCAAACTATATAAATAATTAGATATGCGTGCATTGAAAATCATCAAACCAGAGTGAGCGATACAGGCTTTTAGTAGATGAAATATTTAAAAATCAAGAAAAAAAAATTGTGATTATGAATCATGTGGAAATTGCATGTGGCGTTGAAGAATACGCATCCAAGACACTACGATGAAAAACAATTATACATCAAAAGCTTCGACTTTTAATTAATAGCCTATGTAAGTTAAAAAAGAGAACAAATACATATTGAGAAACTTCTAAATCTCATACGAGCCAAATTAGATAGAAGAAAAGAGATTGAAGTAATGGACGGAGCTTGCCTTGTTTGGGGGGAGGGGCTAAGGTGTTAATCCAACTTTTTCAAAAACTGTCACGTAACGCCCTTTGATTAAAAACAACCATAATCACAATAAATAGGGTTAGCCCCAAAATAATGCCTTTTGTCTTCACACAATTCAATTAAAAAAAAAAACACCTTCTTTCAACTGGAAGTAAGGAGCAACATTAAAACTTAAAATGTATTTATTACGAATTATTACGTGAAGGGTTTGCCCCCCCCCCTCAAAACCTCGATCACCACGCTAAAGTTTGTTTAGAACTTTTAAAAAAGCTTCTTATTGTTTTAATTTAATGACCCTTGTGTTTCAGGAGTCGTTACTAAAGAATTGAGACAAAGTTCAAACTTTCGCGTAAAGAACAAGGTGTTGAGGACGGGACACCCCCCCCTCCCCCTCATATACGTAATACTTTCTATTCGTTTTAAGTTTTAATGCTGTCAGTTGAAAAAAACTTATTATTTAATTGAAACTCTAGATGAAGGGGTAATGAAACCCTAGATGAAGGGGTAATACCTTTTTTAAGCCCAGGAAAATCAGAATCATTAAACAGTTTCATGAAAAGCTGTAAGAGATGCTTCAAAAGAAATGCTCAGCTGGTCTTGTAGCTACAGGGCAACTCTAAAACACTAACTTTACCCTGTGTTTCCTAGGGAGTACCTTATTTTACCGTATAATATCAATTTTACTTACCAATTTTTTATTTTACGGTAATTTTACACACTATAGATATTTCACTTTGCCGTTCCGTAATACAAGCTGCTTAACGTAAGAATGTAAAATTATGTATGATTAGGGTTATGCATGATTACTAAGAATGTCCATCGATCAGAATCAAGTTTATATTCTTACGGGTTTTAACTAAACCAATATATGAAGCCATTGAAAGTATGCACTACACCCCCCCCCCCCCACCCCGTTCTCCAAGAGGGACAATTTAGACATTTGTTTTAGATACAAATACTAGAGGAACATAAACTTCCGTAATATCAGGCAATATTAAATTTTACTATCATCGTTAAAAGAAATTAAATAAAAAAAAGTTTTTTTAACTGAAAGTAAAGAACGACGTTAAAACTTAAAACGAACAGAAATTATTCCGTATATGAAAGGGGCTGTCCCCTCCTCAATACCTAGCTCATTACGCTAAAGTTTGACTTTCCCACAACTCTATTTTTTTAACAGTAAAACACTTTAGCATAAAGAGCGAGGCGTTGAGGAGGACGCGGTGTTTCGCGTAAAGAACGAGATGTTGAGGACGGGACACCCCCCCCCCTCATATACGTAATAGTTTTTATTCGTTTTAAGTTTCAATGCTGTCAGTTGAAAAAAACTTATTATTTAATTTCTGATTGTTTTGTAATAATGCAAAGAAATCCGGCTCCGCCTCCACGGAACCCCCTACCCACGGAAATATTCTCTAGAAAATTCAATCCTGGTGAAAATTTACCCCGGGCAATTACCCTTAAAATCTCCACGCGTAAAATTGAGTCGGCAGAGAAAGTAAGACAAATGAAAAAAAATTCGTGTAGAAATTCTGGCAAATTCACCCAGTGTAAAATTTCTCCTGAAAATGTCACCGCCTGGAAACTTCCCTCCCCATAGAAAATTCTCCCAGTGGAAAAATCCCCCAACAGAAAATTTACCCCCCCTCACCCGGAAAATGTGGGCATACTTCCCACATAATTTTATAATTTTATAACTTCAAGACCTTTCCCAGGGGTTGTGGGGGGTCATGTTATCTCCAAAGGCATACTTATTGAACTCTTCAACTATGCTGAACAAAATGGCTATCTCAAAACTTCTGATGAGACGATTTTGGGGGGAAATGGTCATGGGAGGGGGGCTAGTTGACCTCAAATCTTTTTGGTCACTTAAAAAGGGCAGTAGAACTTTTAATATCCGTTTGAATGAGCCCTCTTTCGGTGTTCTAGGACCGTTGGTTCCATACGATCACTTCTGAGAAAAAAAATCATATAAAAATAAACACACATCCGTGATCTTTTCTCTAGCAGAAAATACAAAATTTCACATTTTTGCAGACAGGAGCTTAAAACCTCTACAATAGGGCTTTCTGATACGCTGAGTCTGATCGTGCGATTTTCATTAAGATTCTTTGACTTCTAGAGGGTATTTCCCTCCTTTTCAAAAATCAGGTAAAATTTCTCAGGCTCGTAGCCTTTGATGGAAGACACTAAACTTAATGAATCTTATATATTTAGAATCAGCATAATAAGCCAATTCTTTTGATTTATCTATTAATATCAAAATTCCATTGAAACCGCGGTATTTTTCTGAAATAATGTCAGATAGTGCTCTGAAGTCTTGTCATGCAGGCGTGGAAAACTTTTTGAAAAAGCCATTGTCATTAGGATGAATTGGTTTTCGGGCCACGCGATTTAACTATTGCATGCATTAATAGGATCCAAAGATAAGCCAATCAATTTATGTATAAAATAACTTAATAAAATAACATAATAAAATATCTGGCACACTTGCTTTAATTGTGAAAGCAAATGTTATCACGCGGTCATTAATACACCAAGACTTCAAAGCCTTGTCACTGTAAATTAAATTCATTTTTATATAGAACTAATAAAAATAATTTTTCCACTTGTGATTATGGTGATGAAGAGACTTTATATCATTATCTTTTTGAGTGTAAACTTTTTGAAAAATGAAGGAACAGAAATGCAATTTAAATTAAATGAGTTTTTTCACTCTGACATTTTTAACACTAATGTTACTTGGTTTATTAAAGAGGCTCGGTATGCTGTTTTAGCATACTTGAACCGAACAAAGAGACTGGATATTGTCTTATATATTTTTTTTTCTTTGTGCTATTTAATAGATTGTATTTTGTAGCGGTATTTGTGATATACTCTATGTGCTATATTTTGAAGATTAGATACTGAAACCCTCTGTACAGGTTTAGTTACTGAATAAAATTATTCATTCATTCAAGACTTCAAAGCGATTCACGTAGTAGGTTCATAAATAAAGATCTTGGTTGGATGGTTCTTAAAACGGATGTTGCGTTAAATACATCCTGAATTACTTTATTTCTCAGGATCTCCTCCCAAGAGGGGTAAATACAAAAAAATTAAATATTACCTCCAGTATAATATCCTTTAGCGTATGCAATTCTTCCAGCAATCCAAACAGCTCCTGCTGTGGCACTCAGTAATGGATATTGAATTCCGCCAACAAGGAGCATAAACAAAAATTGAGGATATACTTCAAGCCTTGAAAAAAGACATTCTTTTGTCAACATTTCTTTGACCGTTTTTTTATAGCTTTTAATGAGACTAATATTTTACAGTCTTAAACTTCTTATAATGAACCACACTTCTATAGTTAGGTATTATATTTTTAAATAGAAACTTATATACTTATACTTATATAAGGGAAAACTGCTTCAGGCACGTAAGCATAGATTTATCTTGGGTATGGGGCTGGACAAATATAAAAACGCAAAGAGACTGTAGTACGAAAAAAAAACATAGTTATAAGCAAAATCTACAAAATTTTAGAATCTCGATGGAGAAGTAAGAACCTTTGGAACTAAAACATTAGTGGAAAATGTACATGGTAACTTCATAATTTGCCATATGCAAGTGTTTCATTTGCTAACTGAACACGAGTTTTCATTCAAATCAGACGATTCGGAAAACCAAGAAAAGGGGCCATGTTTTTAAAAAAAAATTCCGAATTGCCACAACTGGCTCTGTTTTTGACCTTTTGCAATATTCAAAGAAATAACTATATGAAAAAGAAAACAGCCTTCCAGGCATATCTAAAATCGAATAATAGTCGATTCCTTTTGTATTAAAATATTGTAAATCAGGCCCCCCATTCTTTAATCAATAATACAAGTGAAAATAACAATTTACGGTTTTACCTTATATCCCTAGACTCGGTGATAAGCTTAAAAAAGTTTAAAACATAATCTCTCCGTCGCCTTCAAAAATAAACAAAAGGTTTTATGACAGTTCTGGGAAAGTTAAACTGATTCTCTACTTTATTGTGGCGTTTAAAAAGTCCCTTGTTAATTTGGGAAGTTTCAGATTGGCAGAACCCGTCAACGTTTGAGGGTAAGACTACACAAACAAAAGCTTTCAATAAACAAATATCTGAAGTCCAAAAGCAGAAAAGAAGAATTTGACTCTGCTCTGGCACTCCAAGCTTTTGAATATCCAGATCAAAAGTTTTTTTTTTATGAGGCAACTTTAGTTAATTATTAATTGAGTAAAAATATATTAAGACGCAAATACAAAGTTTCAAAATACCACTTTTTATTAAGATAAAGATACAAATCGTGGCATGTGTAAGCTTGGAGGGAACTTGCTCAATAACCAATTTCCTGGCTAAATGCGTCAATGTACCGGAAGGACGTGGTTAGTTTTTCATATATATACCCAGATTTTTGAGACTGAGGGCAGACTTTTTGACTTGCAGGGCGAACCTCTGCCCGTTTATTTTCTCGTTAGAAATACCTTGGAATCTTGTCGGATCATTGTAAGTGTCTGTATCTTATTATATATTATTGTAGTTTCTGAGACTTGTGGTCTACTTGGGACAGCCAGTTCCAGTAGAATATCTATATATGTAATTATTATATGTAAATTGAATACAAGTATTGTATTTTAGACAACCTCTCTACGATCTACCTTTAGCCCCTCGAACATACCCAGTCGGTACGCCTCATTAGTTCGGTCATAGCCTAAGGCACGCTACCAAAGTTTAATTACCTTAGGGCCAGAGTTTATCTCCCCTATAAAGGGAGAATAAAGGCACCTACGACTAAAACACCCAAATACCATAAAATACACTTTACAACATTTGAGGGTAAGACTACACAAACAAAAGCTTTCAATAAACAAATATCTGAAGTCCAAAAGCAGAAAAGAAGAATTTGACTCTGCTCTGGCACTCCAAGCTTTTGAATATCCAGATCAAAAGTTTTTTTTTTATGAGGCAACTTTAGTTTCCACAGTAAATGGTTTACCCCAATCTTTTAGGGGGGCAATTGAAATTAAAAATAGATATACAAAGACCTGGCTTTAAATAGAGATACTGGGGATATTTTGATAAACCCAATTACGATATTTTAACGCGAAGAATATCAGCTATTATTCCTTCTCATTTTAAACCAAGATCAATTGACGGCAATAACACAATCAGTTAAGTAGACAGTTTGCATTAATCGCTAGGGGACATAGTTCTTGCCCAATCTAATTTTTAAATAGTCTTTCATTTGTTCTCGTCTTTTTCTTCTTCTTTTTTTGTCAGGGTTTCCTCTGTCTCGTTAGAGTTCACTTCAAAAGGTTAGCGTTTTTTTTGTCTGTGTGTGCGTGTTGAGCACTAAGGACGGCTTATCGGAGGTCCTTGTCGAAATTTCGGCTTTGTCTTTTCGGTTCACTACTTTTTTTTCAACTGGCTGAATATCCCCCTTGTTTCTTGGTTTCTTAATTATTTTGTATTTTCTTCGTTTTTTTTAATGGCTCAATAACGTTTACTTCAAGCATCCCCTACTTCGGAAACGTCTTATAAATGATAAAAGGTCCATTCACAATATGAATTTACTAATACCGAGATTTGCTAAGCTAATTTGGGCCAATCAAAATTTTTCATAGAATTTTTCAGCCAATCAGAAAATCCTGTGAAAATTTTGATTGGCTCAGATTGTCGCTAGCTAAACCTTGGTATTAGTAAAATCGCATTGTGAATGGGGCTAAAAGTTGAAACTCGTCTGTTACTAGGAGTTTTTTACGCCAGTTCAGAGATCTGATACCCTTTGCTTTCCTACATTCTTTAGCTTTGTCCTTGCGTCTATGGTTTAGGAATTGTTGTGGCTATAATATTCCAATAAAATTTAAGAATAAATTTAAAGAGGGTCAATTACGTGTTCTGATGGGCTCTTTGGTAACAGTTGAACAATTCATTATCGGCACTATACATTATTGGATAGTTGATTTTGAACTTCCTTCTCATTTTTCCAACCTGAAAGAGAAATATAATTATACTACAGGGTAAGGGTGATGGCGGGGGAGGGGGCTTAAATTACTTTTGATACAAGTTTAAATTATTTCCCTATGAGCTTGTCGAGACAAAAAAAGGATTTAGAACAATCAGCCAACACTCAGAGACATAAGCATTAATTTATTAAGGAGAGGCACAAAAAATAACCCGAAGAGCACAAATTTGGATGAAAAGACCAAGCGTACGGTTCAACAATACTACTTATTACCTTCCTCAAAGTACCAAGGACATCAAAATAAAAACATTTTTTGTCCCCTGGACTCATCTTAGTCGTACTCATACATGAAACCACCACTTTCTAAGATTTTTCTTTCGGTTGTTTCAAAACTTAGGGCAGTACAACATTTTCGTCAGTGTTGCCACATTGAGCCGTGAAAACAAATAAGCAAAACGAATTTGTTACATTTGACAAAGCTTTCCATCCCTGAAAATTCAAGTACTAACAGTTTGTTGACTACCTAAGACCACTATACTTTCAAAAGAAAGCTACGCCTGCTTCAGCTATTTTTGCTAGATGTCTTAGCTTGTTTTTATGCTGATTTTCCCCCCAAGTTTCTTTTTTTTTAATTTGTCACCCCCTACTACATAAAACTGCATATCAAGGCCTTTTTCCTTAAAAACTGAATTCCTGATTTTTCCCTATCCATTAAAGACAAATTGTAGTGCAAAGTTTCCGCTTAACCAATCCAAGCTATCAATTTTAATTTGCACTGTCCTTGGTGAATAGCAAGTTTTCTAGTTCATGCAATTCCAGAAATGGCATCCGAAAATGACCCTTTTCAATGCCGTATGAAACTGAGACGTGGCACTATCAGTCTCGACTAACAAAAATGAATGATAGCTTTCATATGAATCCTTATCCGTCTGTCCCCAACCAACCATTCTATACGGTAACCTCTGGGAAAAAAAGAATACATCAGTTCTGGGTCTTTCTGGTGCCATATTGCGCTCAAACACCGCACTACCAGTGCCAATTCACGAAAGTTCACGAAGATTAAAATTACCTTTCTTACTAGGGCCTTCTCTGTCTCTCTACGACCACCTTTATTATACAATTACCCATGGAAAGCAAAAGAAGAGAAAAGGAGATAGATCAATTCCATCCAAAAATGCGATTTGCCTTGTTTTCCAAGCTGGGATTTTTGAAGATGGCACTTTCTATAGTGAACCTTTTATATCAATTTAAATCCATGCTGGAGGGGTTCCAGGCTTTATTTTTAGGACTGACAGAAATTTCTTAGCACAAAAATAAATTATGGTTCAGTGGAATCTTAAAAAGGTGTAACATTTCCGAAACAATACCAATTAGGAAACGTTCCTTCCCAGACAACTTCTTCAAAAGGGTGTTAAAAATTTTTGGTAGCTACGGTCCGTTATTTGATTTTTACTAGGCAGCAGCTACTACTGAAATCATGCTAAAACTAAAAAGCACGTAGATACAAGCATTATATTTCAAATAGGCCTTTAAAAAGCTACTTATGATGATACAGCGCTTCACTGGAGCTAAGGGAAAGAAGAATACAATCTTTGCTGCCCAAAATAAGAACAATTTTCTCCCATTTTTAGGAAGGAGGGCTGAACACCTCCAGTTAAGGTTTTTGATCCTGGCGATTCCAGTAGTATACGTTTTGTTACAATCCGCCGCCGTTTTCGAGGGTTTTAAAACTCTATTCGAAATCCCCATAAATTGCTTTTGTTGCTACATTTTACTTTTACATAGATAATAGTACTTTAACTATTCCTGAATGAGTGTTGTCTTTTCTATGGATTAATTACAAAAACTTTTTCCACAAAATAAGTTTCTTAAAGAAAAGTAAAGAACTCCATTAAACAAAAAATGAGCAAAAATAAAATCAAATAATCTACCAAGCGTGAAACTACCACAAATCAGCATCGATAAACAAATGAAACTCAAAACGAACAGAAATTACAATAAATAACCGAGTCAAACTCAAAACGAGCAGAAATTCACATAAGTTGGGCTCAAAATCCCTCTGCCTTCCCAAGGCCAGAACATAATTTGTACTTTACTGAAAAAAATACAAATGAATGTGCATTGTCGGTTTAATATAAATATACTGATATTTAGTAATCAAAATCTTAATATTATTTGATTTATTAAAGTTATAAAAGTAAAAACATTTATATTTTTTTCAGTAAAGTGCAAATTATGTTCTGGCCTTGGGAAGGCATAGGGATTTTGATCCCTCAGGGATGTGGGGGAGTGTCCAACGCCTTCTATAAAAACCTTATATGCCCCCAGGGCATAACTTAAAACCCTTGCCCAGAGGGTTGTGGGGGAGTGTCCTCCTCAAAAACATATTTTTTATCTGGAAATCAACTACGCTGAACAAAATGGCTATCTCAAAATTTTTATTGGATGTATTTGGGGAAATGATGGGCGTGGGAGGGGGGGCTAGTTGCCCTCTAATCACTTTCGACTATTAAAAAGGGCACTAGCCACTCCAATTTCCAATCGAATGAGCCCTTTTCGAAGTTTCTACGACAACTCCTTCGATACGAAGTGCCCGGGTATGGAGAACCAAAAAACAACACATTGTGCCCATATCGTTCTTTACTTAGGCAGCGCGGCCTATGATTCGACTAACAATTCAGTAGAAAAAGACACTTTTTTTCAATTTCCGGTTACAATGAACTGTCTTTACTAGGTTGCAGCTATTTGGGCAACCGTGATAAGATTAAAAGAAAGCCTGATTTGGTTTCCAACAAGAGCTAAAAACAAATCCAAGCGCTATATTATACCTGTAGCGATTTCCATACAAGCATAAAGGCAGACCCAATTCCAACAAGTATTACATAGCCATAGTCTGATTGGAAGTGAACATTCGCCATGATGTGTGTTCCGTAAGTTGGAGTAAACAAACGACTGATAATTCTAAAAGAAATAATATACATATATATAATGCGTAAAATTTAAAGAATAAATAAAATCGCTATTTGTGAAAAGCAGCGTTTCACACTCCTAGAACATATTTTGGTTACATTGTAATTCACATAGGGATACACAGGCGAAACATTTGCGCTATATTTTACTTTCACTACTTTAAAGTCCCTCTTTTTTTCATTTTCCAAGTAAATTCAATAAAAACATAGACAAATATACACAAAGACAAACTAAAACAAGTGAAACACTAGTAACTAATTGATAGTTAACATACAATCGATAATAAAATGAAATCAGCAGCTTATTTTTTTTTTAAGTCATATGTGTAGTAATTTGAATTTGGAGCTAAAAATTGCTAGTCACTAACACTTTCCACCAGTCATAAACATCAAAGAAAACTTTCTGGTAACGCCTTGAAGGTATATGTTCCCTAAGAAACATGTAATTTTGCGACTGACCACCAGCTGTAATTTGCACTGAAAAGACAGGGAATATTAATGTGTAATTTTTTAATGTGTAGTTGTAATTAATACAATTAATTAACATTATTTATAATTACCAGTAATTTAATACCAATTAATTACTAGTAGTTGATCCAATTGGACTCATTGGACCAAGCCAAACTATGATAAGTACAAAGGACATCAAAACTAACCTTAGGTCTATTCCTTTCTGAAAACCATAATTTTCTAAGATTTTTCGTTTAGTTGTTTTAAAATTATGAAGTTTTAGGGCAGTAACATACTGTCGAAAATTAATAGACAAAACTAATCAGTTAAATTTGACAGGACTTTTCCTTGTAAAAATTACACATTAACAACTTGTTGATTCAGAAAAGACGACTACGCCTTCTCTAGCTATTGTCATATGTCTCTGGCTTAGTTTTTGGTATTCTCCACGTTTCTTATTTTTAAATTTGATGTCTACTATTACCGGAAACTGCATGACTGCATATGGTCTTTACCATTAAAAATGTAACTCAAATCCTGATTTTTTCTCATTTTTATATGCGGTTGTGTAGTTTCTAGTTAACCAGTTTTAAAAACCAGATTTCACTTTCACTGTCGTTGGTACTCTAAGACTTTATTAGTGTCTAAACTTGATTAAAAATAGCAACATTTTCCACATGTTTTTCACCAATGAAAAAAAAAATAATAATAAAAAGCATATTTCAAAAACTGCAAGGCAGTTGAAGAATAAATTTGAATCTCAATTACTCAATCATGTTAAGGTCACTGTCTTACGTTGAAACATTAAAAGTGTAGGACTACAGAAAAAAAACGTATCAAAATCTTGGATAGAGAACATATAGTTTGTATTCGTTTTAAGTTCCAATTTCACTCTTCAGAAAAAAAATCTTTTTTTTTCAGTAAACTTGAAGATTCGTTTATTAGGGCAGTCAATTTTGTTGGAACGTTAGCCACTTATCAAAGGGTAAACCAGCATGTTGTAACACTGAAGTTTTTTGCTATTGTAAAACCCACCACAACACAATCATAATAGTCGCCTGGCCGAGATAGCATATAGGAAACTCGTCACGTGCCAAAAACAACAGCTAAATGGAATTGAATAGATTGTAAATATATCTTGTCTCTGGTTCAATTAGTTTTGCTTTCGGGAGCAGGAGAGCATTCTTGGCATTCAATGTTGGAGCACAATTTGCTCCACAAACTGCCACAACTTGATTTTCATCACAGCCAGAGTGGCAAACTGGACAAGTTTTTTTTATTATCCGGGCCTTTTTCTAACCACTCATAAATACATGGCCAGCAAGAAAGATGGCCACACAAGCTCAAAACTGGATCATTAGCAACTTCGAAACATTTTATGTCCCTTTTTCAACTTGAACAATTTATTGTAAAAAAAAAAGATATCCTTCCTTTTTAAAGGGCTTTAACAAGCCTATTTTTTACACAATGATTGGACACAACATGAAAAGTACTTGAGCACGTCTTTTATCTTCTATTACTCTAAATCAAAATATCAAGAAATCTCTTTAAGTAATTACGCCTTACATCCTGCTACTTTTGATTTCTGAAATCCCTATGTGAGCAATCTTTCCATGTTCAGAATAATAAAATTTGTCTGAATAGAAAAAAAAACTGTTTTCTAGTGTCAATCAAATTTATTAGCCTCCCCCCCCTCCTCTGAAAACACTGCCATGCCTAATGGCTGTATCTCTCATTTTTCACACTTTTATGATAATGGCCAAAAATCGTTTACTAAGCAGTCCTCAAATGGAGGATCAGCAGGGCAATGTGCGTTCAATCAGACATTGGTCACCTGTCCTGGAAAAAATGGGATAACAATTTAGCAATGCTACTTGGCAGTTCCTCCCTTCGTGAAAAGGGCAGCGAGCAGTTTTAGCCATCTATTTCAGAAGTTTTTTTTCATAATACCAATTATTTCATGTACCAATGATGTCATAAACACTTCTATTTCAACTTCTTCAAGCAGGCTCTTCAAACCTTCTATTTCTGATCCTTCTTTAAGCTTCCTTATTCTCTGACTGCACTAGTATTTAATTTCACAGATCTTGATTGAACCTTGACAATTTTTTTTTTTAACTTTAATTCGATAATAATTATTTTGTTTCGTCAGGCTTTTTTTTCTTGACTTTAGACTGACAGTAGATCATAAAATGAATGATTAATCAGAAATGAATGTAGTCAACTGAAATAAAAATCTTAAATATGAAAGTTTCATAATAATATATGCTTAAAAAGGATTTCCTTTTAAGGAGAAAATGTACAAGGCAACAAGAACTTACAAGCCAAATCTACAAGTGAAACAGTTACTTAAAATAGTAAAAGGAGAAAAAGTAAAACTATTTTGAATCTACCCAAATTTCTAAATGAAAAAAAATGTCAGGTATGGCCCTTTGCAGGGTGCTAACCTATCCTGCATCAATAGTGCAATCCTGATTCCTTTCTTCTCAGAAACTGTGTCATATTATACTTTAATCTAAGAAAATACATGTTATTTAGTTAATTTTTTGTTAGCAAAATATTAGAAAAAAAGTACTATTTCTAGCTGATTCAGATATGGTATTCATTATTTAAATTAGTCCTAACAGTAAAATGTTATTTAAAAAAAAAAAAAAAAATAATGAATTTCAAACAATAACCAGAAACCCCTTAAAAAAGGTGTTGGACTAAAACAAAAAATACACCATTGTAATTGTCATGACCAAAACCTTATACAGGAAAATTACATCTCGAAGGTGACTTTTTTGGATGGTTTTTTTTCTTCACTACTCCAGGGAACTGGAACATTATAAAGACTGTTTAAGGGCTCATTTTTAAGGAAATTGCTACATCTACTTACTTTTGCAATTAACACAATATTTAATTAAAATTAATGACAGCATAATCATGGTTAATGTTAAAATCAAGAGACACACATTGCTTCCTATGTAAAAAAGTGATTTTCCATGTTCTTCGAGATGGGAGACTGTACTCCTCCTAGATTGTGTTTTTAACTGTGGCTATTTCTATAGTACAGTTTTTATTTTGATTCAAAATCATTTTTTATGGATTTGACACTATTTTTTAAAGTTCTTATCATTTTATTTTTGGAATAAACTTGCACTATTAATATTGGTTAAAATAACAGTTACAATTCCTGACTGAGGTTGGTTCTTTGCTAGGTTGCAGCTACTGCTGCAACAACGAAAAATATACAATATTCAGATAATCAGGAATTTCCATCATCTGCTGTACCACCAAGTTATGCCACACTTGGCACACTTCTGTAATGCAATTCTTCACAATCATTTTTCCTTTAGCCTATGATTACTTTTAACAGGATGGGTCTGATTTGAAAATTTTAAGATCCTTATTCAGGTTGTTTTTGGTGTTTGAATAAATTTTATTAGCTAAAATTAATTTTTGGTATTTTTCTATTGTTGGAAACTTTTATAACCTGACAGCATTGCATAATGTTACATCATTATTACCCTAAGCGCTTTTTCATACAGAAAATGCCATAAGTAAATCCATGAAAACATGGATTTTTCAAGCCAATGCATGAGCTTTACAAAGGCAATGGATTTTTAACACTTTTCCTGGGGTTTTTGGGGCACTAGACCTTTCGATTTCCAATCGTATAAACCCTTTTTGAAACAATAACGCTTTCTATAAACACCTTGTATGCCCCCAGGGAATAAATTACATCCCTTACCCTAAGGGCTGTTAGGGTGGTTGTCATACTCTAAGACCTAATTTCCAGAACTTTCAACTACGTTAAATAAAATGGCTATCTCAAAATTTTGATAGCATGTGTTTGGGGTAACGGTGGGTGTGAGAGGGGCGTTAGTCGCTCTCCAAACATTTTCAACTATTAAAAATGGAACTAGCCCTTTCAATTCCCAATCAAATGAGCCCTTTTGAAGTTTCTACGACAACACTTTCAATAAAAACCTTATATGCCCCCAGGGCATTACTTAAAACCCTTGCCCTGAAGGCTGGGGGGGGGTGTGTCATTCTCAAAGACCTAATTTCCAGAACTTTTTACTACGTTAAAGAAAATGGCCAGCTGAAAATTTTGATTGGATGTGTTTGGAGGAATGGTGGGCGTGAGAGGGGGGTTAGTTACCCTCCAATCACTTTCGACTATTAAAAAGGGACCTAGCCCTCTTAATTTTCAAGTGAATGAGCCCCTTTTGAAGTTTTACGACAGCTCTATCTATAAAAACCTTTTATGTCCTAAGTGCATAAATTACAACCTTCGCCCTTGGGGCTCTGGGGGATCGTCATCCTTAAATACATAAATTCCAGAACTTTCAACTACGTTGAACAAAATGGCTATCTCTAAAATTTGATTGAATGGTTTTGGGGAAATAGTGGGCGTGAGAGGGGGGTTAATTACTCTCCACTCACTTTCGACTATTAAAAGGGGCAATTTCAATTTCCAATCAAATGAGCCCTTTTTGAAATGTCTACAACAACTTTCTACATAAACCTTATATGCCCCAAGGGCATAACTTACAACCCTTGCACTCAGGACTCTGAGGGGGTTATCATCCTAAAAGACCTAATTTCCAGAACTTTCAACTACGTTGAACAAAATAGATATCTCAAAATTTTGATTGGATGTGTTTGGGAAAATGGTGGACGTGACAGGGGCGTTAGTCGCTCTCCAATCACTTTCAACTATTAAAAAAGGCACAAGCCCTTTCAATTTCCAATTCAATGAGCCCTTTAGAAGTTTCTATGACAACACTTTCAATAAAAACCTTATATGCCCCAAGGGCATAACTTACAACCCTTGCCCCGAGGGCTGTGGGGGGAGGAGGGGTTGCCATCCTTAAAGACCTAATTTCCAAAACTTTCAACTACGTTGAATAAAATGACTATCTAAAAATTTTGATTAGATGTGTTTGGGGAAAAGGTGGGCGTGAGAGGGGGGTTAGTTGCCTTGAAATCACTTTTGACTATTAAAAAGGGGCACTAGCCCTTTGAATTTCCAATCAAATGAGCCCTTTTTCAAGTTTCTACGACAAAGATTTCAATGAAAGCCTTATATGCCCCCAGGGCATAACTTATAACCCTTACCCTGAAGACTGTGGGGGGAGTGTCCTGCTCAAAGGTATAATTTCCTGAACTTTGAACTGCGTGGGACAAAACGGCTTTTGGGGAAATAGTGGTTTTGGGGAAATAGTGGGCATGAGAGGGGGGTTAATTACTCTCCACTCACTTTCGACTATTAAAAGGGGCAATTTCAATTTCCAATCAAATGAGCCCTTTTTGAAATGTCTACAACAACTTTCTTTATAAACCTTATATGCCCCAAGGGCATAACTTACAACCCTTGCACTCAGGACTCTGAGGGGGTTATCATCCTAAAAGACCTAATTTCCAGAACTTTCAACTACGTTGAACAAAATAGATATCTCAAAATTTTTATTGGATGTGTTTGGGAAAATGGTGGGCGTGGAAGGGGTGTTAGTTGCTTTCCAATCACTTTCTACTATTAAAAAGGGCACTAGCCATTTAAATTTCCAATCGAATGAGCCCTTTTGAAGTTTCTATGACAACACTTTCTATAGAAACCTTATATGACCCCAGGGCATAACTTACAAATCTTGCCCTGAGGGCTGTGGGGGGGGGGGGGGGGGTGTCATCCTCAAAGACCTAATTTTCAGAAATAAAAACTACGTAGAATAAAATGGCTATCTCAAAATTATGATTGGATGTGTTTGGGGAAAGGTGGGCATGAGAGGGGGGTTAGTTGCCCTCCAATCACTTTTGACTATTAAAAAGGGCACTAGGCCTTTGTGATTTCCAATCGAATAAGCCATCTTTGAAGTTTCTATGACAACGCCTTTTATAAAAACCTATGACCCCAGGGCATAACTTACAGCCTTTGCCCTGAGGGCTGTGGGGGAGTGTCCCCCTCAAAACATAATTTCTATCTGGAAATCAACTATGCTGAACAAAATGGCTATCTCAAATTTTGATTGGATGTGTTTCGGGAAATGGTGGGTGTGTAAGGGGTGTTAGTTGCCTTCCAATCACTTTCGACTATTCAAAAGGGCACAAGCCACTCCAATTTCCAATTGAATGAGCCGTTTTCGAAGTTTCTGTGACAACTTCTTCGATACGAAGTGCCCTGCTCTAAAGGAAAAAAATAATAAATAATACATTGTATCAACATCATTCTTATATGCCCCAGGGCATAACTTAAAACCCTTGCCCTGAGGGTTGTGGGGGAGTGTCCTCCTCAAAAACATATTTTCTTTCTGGAAATCAACTACGCTGAACAAAATGGCTATCTCAAAATTTTGATTGGATGTGTTTGGGGGAATGATGGTTGTGGGGGGGGGGGGCTAGTTGCCCTCCAATTACTCAACTATTAAAAAGGGCACTAGCCACTCCAATTTCCAATCGAATGAGCTCTTTTCGAAGTTTCTACGACAACTCCTTCGATACGAAGTGCCTGGTACAAGACCACAAAAAAAAAAAAAATAATAATAATACATTGTGCAAACATTGTTCTTTACTGCCTATGATAGGTGCGATGCCGGGGACTAGTGGTAATTGTAATAGCAGTGGTAGCATACAAATATTAAACCTTATAATAAAAACCTTATATGCCCCCGGGGCATAACTTACAACCTTTGCCCTGAGGGTTGTGGGGGGAGGGTTGTCATCCTCAAGACCTAATTTCCAGAACTTTCAACTATGTTAAACAAAATGGCTATGTCAAAATTTTGATTGGATGTGTTTGGGGAAATGGTGAGTGTGAGAGGGGCGCTAGTTGCTCTCCAATCACTTTCAACTATTAAAAAACGCACTAGCCCTTTCACTTTCCAATCAAATGAGCCCTTTTGAAGTTTCTATGACAACGCTTTCAATAAAAACCTTATATGCCCCCAGGGCATAACTTACAACCCTTACCCTGAGGGCTGGAGGGGGGGCGTCATCCTTAAAGACCTAATTTCCAGAGCTTTGAACTACGTTGCAAAAAGTTGCTATCTCAAAATTTTGATTGGATGTGTTTGGGGAAATGGTGAGCATGAGAGGGGGGTTAGTTGCCCTCCAATCTCTTCCAACTATTAAAAAGAGCACTAGACCTTTCAATGTCCAATCGAATTAGCCCTTTTGTAAGTTTCTACAACAACACTTTCTATAAAAACCTCATATGCCCCAGGGCATAACTTACAACCCTTGACCTGAGGGCTGTGAGGGGGTTGTCATCCTCAAAGACATAATTTCCGGACCTTTGAACTACATTGAAAAAAATGGCTATCTCAAAATTTTGATTGGATGTGTTTGGGGGAATAGGGGTCATAAGAGGGGGGTTACTTGTTATCCAATCACTTTCGACTATGAAAAAGGGCACTAACCATTTCAATTTCTTATCAAATGATTCCTTTCTGAAGTATCTACAACAACGCTTTCTATAAAAAAAAAACCTTATATGCCCCCAGGACCTACTTATAACCCTTGCCCTGAGGGCCGTGGGGGGGATTGTCATCCTCAAAAACATAATTTCCAGACTTTTTAACTACGTCAAACAAAATGGCTATCTCAAAATTTTGATTGGATGTGTTTGGGGAAATGGTGGGTGTGAGAGGGGTGTTAGTTATCCTCCAATCACTTTCAACTATTAAAAAGGGCACAATCCCTTCTAATTTCCAATCGAATGAGCCCTTATTGAAGTTTCTACAACATCACTATCTATAAAAACATTATATAAATCCCAGGGCATAACTTACAACCCATGCCCCGAGGGCTCTGAGGGGGTATCATCCTCAAAGACCTAATTTCTAAAACTTTTAACAACGTTGAAAAAACGGCTATCTAAAAATTTTTATTGGATGTGTTTGGGGAAAAGGTGGGCGCGCGAGGGGGATTAGTTGCCCTTAACCACTTTTGACTATTAAAAAGGGCACTGGCCCTTTGAATTTCCAATCGAATGAGCCGTTTTTCAAGTTTCTACAAGAAAGCTTTTAATAAAAACCTTATATGCCCCCAGGGCATAAATAACAACCCTTACCTTGAGGGCCGTGGGGGGGTTTTATCCTCTTCGATATAATTTCCAAACCTTTCAACTACTTTGAACAAAATGGCTATCTCAAAATTTTGATTGGATGTGCTCAGATAAATGGTGGGCATGGAAGGGGTGTTAGTTGCCTTCCAATCACTTTCAACTATTAAAAAGGACACTAGCCATTTCAATTTCCAATAAGATGAGCCCTTTTTGAGGTTTCTATGACAACGCTTTCTATGAAAACCTTATTTGCCCTCAGGGCATAAATTATAACCCTAGTCCTGAAGGCTCTTGCGGGGGGGGGGGGTTGTCATCCTCAAAGACCTAGTTTCCAGAACTTTCAACTATGTTGAACAAAATGGCTATCTCAAAATTTTGATTGGATGTGTTTGTGGAAAAGGTGGGCGTGAGAGGGGGATCAGTTGCCCTCCAATCACTTTTGACTATTAAAAAGGGCACCAGCCTTTTTTTTCCGATTGAACGAGCCTTTTTTGAAGTTTCTGCAACAACACTTTCTGTAAAAACCTTATATGCCCCCAGGGCATAACTTACAACCCTTGCCCTGAGGGCTGTGGGGAAGTGTCCTCTTTAAAAACATAATTTCTATCTGGAAATCAACTATGCTGAACAAAATGGCTATCACAAAATTTTGATTGGATATGTTTGGGGAAATGGTGGGTGTGGAAGGGGTGTTAATCACTTTTGACTACTAAAAAGAGCACTAGCCATTCCAATTTCCAATCAAATGAGCCCTTTTCAAAGTTTCTATGACAACTCCTTTGATACAAAGTGCCCTGGTATGAAAAAAAATAAATAAATAATACATTGTGCCAACATCGTTCTTTACTTAGGCACCACGATTGCGCTGCCTATGAAAAAGGGCAATTTCTATTTCCAATCAAATAAGCCCTTTTTATAATTTCTACAACAACTTTCTATATAAACTTTATATGCCCCCAGGGCATAACTTAAAACCCTTGCACTGAGAGCTCTGAGGGGGTTATCATCATAAATGACCTAATTTCCAGAACTTTCAACTATGTTGAACAAAATGGATATCTCAAAATTCTGATTGGATGCGTTTGGGAAAATGGTAGGCATGAGAGGGGTGTTAGTTGCTATCCAATCACTTTTCACTTGCTTGGATAGCAATCATTTGCTATCCAATTTCCAATTGAATGAGCCCTTTTGAAGTTTCTATGACAACACTTTCAATAAAACTTTACATGCCCCCAGGGCATAACTTACAACCCTTGCCCTGAGGGTGGTGGGGGGAGGGGTTGTAATCCTTAAAAAAAACAATTTCCAAAACTTTCAACTACGTTGAATAAAATGGCTATCTAAAAATTTTGATTGGATGTATTTGGGAGAGATTTCAATAAAAACCTTATATCCCCCCAGGGCATAACTTATAACCCTTGCCCTGAAGACTTGGGGGGGAGTTTCCTGCTCAAAGGTATAATTTCCTGAACTTTGAACAGCGTGGGACAAAATGGCTATCTCAAAATTTTATTGGATGTGTTTGGGGAAATGGTGGGCATGGAAGGGGTGTTAGTTGCCTTCCAATCACTTTTGACTATTGAAAAGGGCACTAGCCATGTCAATTTCCAATCGAATGAGCCCTTTTTGAAGGTTCTACAACAATGCATTCTATAAAAGCCTTTTATGCCCCCAGGGCATAACTTACAAACCTTGCCCTGGGGGCTATGGGGGGGGGGGTGTCATCCTCAAAGACCTAATTTCCAGATCTTAAAAACTACATTGAACAAAATGGCTATCTCAAAATTTTGATTGGATGTGTTTGGGGAAAAGGTGGGCATGAGAGGGGGGTTAGTTGCCCTTTTGAAGTTTCTATGACAACACTTTCATAAAACTTTACATGCCCCCAGGGCATAACTTACAACCCTTGCCCTGAGGGTGGTGGGGGGAGGGGTTGTAATCCTTAAAAAAAACAATTTCCAAAACTTTCAACTACGTTGAATAAAATGGCTATCTAAAAATTTTGATTGGATGTATTTGGGAGAGATTTCAATAAAAACCTTATATCCCCCCAGGGCATAACTTATAACCCTTGCCCTGAAGACTGTGGGGGGAGTTTCCTGCTCAAAGGTATAATTTTCCTGAACTTTGAACAGCGTGGGCAAAATGGCTATCTCAAAATTTTATTGGATGTGTTTGGGGAAATGGTGGGCATGGAAGGGGTGTTAGTTGCCTTCCAATCACTTTTGACTATTGAAAAGGGCACTAGCCATGTCAATTTCCAATCGAATGAGCCCTTTTTGAAGGTTCTACAACAATGCATTCTATAAAAGCCTTTTATGCCCCCAGGGCATAACTTACAAACCTTGCCCTGGGGGCTATGGGGGGGGTGTCATCCTCAAAGACCTAATTTCCAGATCTTAAAAACTACATTGAACAAAATGGCTATCTCAAAATTTTGATTGGATGTGTTTGGGGAAAAGGTGGGCATGAGAGGGGGGTTAGTTGCCCTCATTCACTTTCGACTATTAAAAAGGGCACTAGCCCTTTGAATTTCCAATCGACTGAGCCTTTTTTGAAGTTTCTACAACAACGCCATCCATAAAAACCTTATATGCCCCCAGGGTATAACTTACAACAATTGCCCCAAGGGCTGTGGGGGAGTGTCCTCCTCAAAAACATAATTTCTATTTGGAAATCAACTATGCTGAACAAAATGGCTATCTCAAAATTTTGATTGGATGTGTTTGGGGAAATGGTAGGCGTGGAAGGGATGTTAGTTGCCTTCCAATCACTTTCAATTATTAAAAAGGGCACAAGCCACTCCAATTTCCAATTGAATGAGCCCTTTTCGAAATTTCTATGACAACTTCTTTGATACAAAGTGCCCTGCTCTAAAGGCAAAAAATAATAAATAATACATTGTACCAACATCGTTCTTATATGCCCCCAGGGCATAACCCTTGCCCTGAGGGCTGTGTGTTCCTCAAAAATATATTTTCTATCTGGAAATCAACTATGCTGAACAAAATGGCTATCTCAAAATTTGATTGGATGTGTTTGGGGGAATGATGGGCGTGAGGGGGGGGGAGGGCTAGTTGCCCTCCAATCACTTTTGACAATTAAAAAGGGCATTAGCCACTCCAATTTCCAATCGAATGAGCCCTTTTCGAAGTTTCTATGACAACTCCTTCAATACAAAGTGTCCTGGTACGAAAAAAACCAAAAAAAAAAGAAAAAAGATACATTGTGCCAACATTGTTCTTTACTTAGGCAGCGCGATTGCGCTGCCTTTGGTCCCTTACTTTTTTTTTAGTAGGTCAGCAGTATTAATACAAAAAAAAGCCAATCAATCAATTCCATATCATATGCCAATCAATTCCAATATAATACTCTTTTACATATAACAATCACTGTTGTTGCAATTGCACCCCCCCCCCCCCCTAATGAGGCCAGAATAGCCCTAAACTAAATACAAAAAAGTTTGTTGATCTTGTGGGTTTACATTTATTTTTTGGGCTTATTTGAAACAGACATTTCCATATCATTCCTAATTGAGACTCTTTCTAAATGCAATATTTGAAGCACTGACAATCCACCCCTCCCCCAAATGTCCCAGATGCAGCCATAGACTATATCAAGTTCTTACTTTATAATATGTAGCAAGTATTGATTAATCACATCTGTATCTTTCTTTCTATTTTCATCTATCAAAAGCCTTGATGTGGCTTTACATCCAGCTGAAATATATAATTTAGGCTATATATTTAAATATTGAAGGAGGTTTAAATTATAGTGGAATTGCAGTTAAAATATGTTAACTATAATCATTTTACATATTATGAAGTGAGAATTGTTTTCTTGGTAAATTTGCAGCTGACAAAATATTTTAGCTAGGATGAAAATTAAAACATCACTTGAAGCATTTTTTATCCTCTTTCATAATTCAATAATTGCTTCTGCAGGATATAACTTTACTCAAAATCTAAGACAGCAACACTGCTGTATCTTACAGGAGAAAGCCAAAGACTCTTCCATACATGACCAAGGAAATTAAGAAGCAGCTCAATAAAAAAAGAAATCTTGGAAAAAAAAAACAAAGCAACTGAGAGTTCAGACCAGTACAAGAAGTTCAAAAGAGCAAGAGATGAGTCAAGAAATTTAACCAGGAAACTTTGCCATAACCATGAAGCCACACTAGCTAAAGAATGCAAGCATAATCCAAAGAAATTTTGGCAATATGTGTCCTGTAAAAGTCCTGGTCAGCAATCCATATCTAAAACTAAATGCTTCAGGAGCTGAGCTAACAGATGTCAAAGAAATTGTAGATGAATTGAACCACCAGTTTCTGTCTGTTTTTAGTAACACACCAGATACAGACCTACCCAATGTTGAACACATACAAATCCACCATTCAATGGAGCCTGCTGAGATTCATAGTTCAAATATCCTTAAATAACTTAAATTGCTAGATGTCAACAAAACAGTTGGGCCAGATAGTTTAATCCACATCTTCTAAAAGAAGTTGCTGAAAACATTGCCAAGCCACTCTCCCAATTGTTCAAAGTCTCCCTATGTACCAAGGAATGTGCCAACAGATTGGAAAACAGCATTTGTCATCCCTTTGCTCAAAAGGGAAATAAAGCCAGAGCAGAAAACTGCCACCCCATAAGTAAAACTTCTGCTGCTGCTAAAATCCTGGAAATAGTGGTAAATTACTCTGTTATGAAGCATCTCAAATTAATGGGATACTATTGCCTAGCCAATATGATTTTCAACCAGGAATGTCAGTAGAAACAAATTTGCTGGGGACTTATGATGTTACAACAGACCTCATTGTTCATGACCTACCTGTGGATTTCTTGCTGCTTGACCTTGCAAAAGTGTTTGATAAAGTTTCACATCTACACCTGAACATAAACTTGTCTCCTGTTGAATTAGCTGTATGAGGAAAGCCTTGTATCCCTTGAACTCCCCACCCTAGTATATCAAAGAAAGAGAGGAGATGCAATCTCTACTCACAAACTGCTAGCAAACAACCTCTCAAGTCAAGTTTTCTCCTCATCCCTTGCAAGTACAACAAGAGGTCACACAAAGAAGCTGCAAGTCCCCCATTGCCATTGACATGAGCACTAGCAATTCTTCTTTCTACACACCATCCCTTACTGGAACATCCTCTCTGAAGCCGCCAGTCTCAAACCATAGATGCATTCAAGAAAGGAGTTGACCAGGACTGGGCCAATGCAGAGTGTAGGCTAACCTGGGATGCCAAGTCTTAGTCATGTCACACTACCAGCAAGATGTTCCACAGGAGGCTCATCACCACCTTATCTCACTGGACACGCAATTTAAGGTATTATTCAAAACAGGGCAACAACATGGCACATGAGCTTCAATACTGGCAAATGTAGTGTTATTCATTTTGGCACATCCACCCCAGGTTTCAAGTATACTATGGTCAATCCAGCTGTAAACAACATTTAAGAGCTGCAAAGTGTGGATGAAGAAAGCAATTTTGGAATCATTGATGACAACCAGTGTGAATTCCATTCAAACTACAAGAAGACTGTGTCTCATGCAAGCTCTGTCAAAGAAACAAATTCTCCAGAAGTCATATGAAAGGAGAAGAACTGGCAGAATTCAGTTCAGAAACGACATATCCAAAGCAGACTGGACTAAAAGAGCCAAGTTATATGAAGAGATCCAAGCTCGGCGAGCAAATGGAGAGACGGATATTGTGATTCCGGGTGGCAAAATTGTATCAAAAAACTTGCTACCTCCAGCCCCTCCAAATCAGATGGAACTCTAAGTGGGCTGCCAAAACCTGTACATAGTTTCTCTCTAGTGCATTATTAGATGTAAGTGATACTTTTGCTAGCGGGGAGTTGGACGATAGTTTTTACAGTGCTAGATCTGGACAAACCATTGATTTGCCGAGTTCTGAAAGATCATCAACTCCCTCTGATAGTGGAAGCTGTGGGAAGATTAGTGCCCTTAGTGTTATTTTCAGCAATGTTGACTGTCTAACTTCAAAGTTTCAAGAAATTAAGTGTGTTATTACATCAGGCGCTTCAGATATTTATGCCTTCTGTGAAGTGAAACCAAAAAGGACTACTATCCCTCTGACGGAACAACAGATACAGATACCGGGATACAAAATAATCAGCAACCTATCAAAGAAGGAAGGAAGGGGAATTGTCCTATACATCCAAGATACTTTCCAGGTAAGAAATATTAAAATTGAATCTGATTATGAGCCTTACCTAGAACAAGTGTGGATATCAATAAACCTACCTGGTGAGCCAATACAGATTGGTCACTTTACCAAGCTGTAAACTTTCCAACTAGGCACCAGGATGGCCACCCCCCGTCATTGCTGGACCTCGTAATAGTAAACGACCATGAAGCGCTCTTAAACGTGGCCCCACTACCGCCCTTCGGTGCAAGCGATCACGCTGCCATACGATGCTCCCTTAGACTGTATCCAGAAAAATCAGTTTTTACAAACATGTGTATAGAGATTACCGTCTGATGAAGCAAGAGTTGGCGGGGCAGGATTGGTCCTTTATCACTGAGAATGATGTTGATAAATCGTGGAATATGATGAAGAAAATACTGCTAGAGGTCTCAGAGAAAAATACTGCAGTAAGATGGGCTCGTAACCCAAAACGCTACCATTTATGACCAAAGAATTAAAGAGAGCAAGAAATAAAAAGAAAAGGTATTGGAGACTATATAAACAGAATATACAAAATAAGAACCACTACACAAAATATACCAAGACACAAAATCAAGTCAGAAATCTATCCAGAAAGTTATTAGAACAGCATGAGGAGGCTGTAGCAGCAGCAAGCAAGTTAAATCCAAAACGCTTTTGGAATTATGCCTCAGCCCGTAAACCTGGTAGACACTCTGTTACACAACTTAAAGATAATTACTGTATAATAGATGACCCAATAGAAATTGCCAATGCTGTAAATAGGCAGTTTACATCTGTATTTACTCCACCTGATAATGCCCCTCTTCCAGACCCCCCCCCCACCTATACCATCATAACCCCTATGCCCCCGATTACAGTCAATAGGGTAGATGTAGAGGCACGCCTAAAAAAGTTGAATCCAAATAAGTTGGTGGAACCTGATGGTGTACACCCAAGGCTTCTTAAAGAATTGCATGTTGAACTATCAGGCCCGCTCACTCACTTTTTTCAGAAATCCCTTGATGAAAAGTGTATCTTGCAGGATTGGCGCATGGCCCACATAACCCCCATACATAAGGGTGGCAGCAAAGAGGACGCAAGCAATTACCAGCCAATCAGTGTCACTTCTGCAGTCAGGAAGCTACTAGAAGCGATTGTTAACACTGCAATCCTGAAACACTTGATAACCAATAAACTATTCTCATCATGTCAGCATGGCTTTAGGTCTGGTCGGTCAGTTGAAACAAACTTGATTGATTCTTATAATTATATCACCGATCTTCTAGACCAGCAGTTCCCAGTTGACATCATACTACTCGATTTGGCAAAGGCGTTTGACAAAGTCTGCCATAAAAGACTTCGAATCAAGCTCCAAGCTATTGGGGTGAGTGGTGGTGTGGTTGAGTGGGTGATGCAGTTCTTAACAGATAGGAAACAGACGGTTTAAAGTATTTGGCAAGGATGGAAGGACGTTTTTTCTCCGAGGTGGCCGCTGTTGGAAGTGGTGTCCCCCAGGGCACAGTTTTGGGTCCGACTTTATTTAATATATATATAAATGACGTGCCAAAAATCCTAAACAACAAAGTAAGCCTCTACACAGATGACTCGAAACTTATTGGTCGTGCAGACACAGCAGAGAATATTAAGTCGATCCAACTGGACCTCAATACATTCACTCACTGGACTAATATTTGGAGGCTTGAATTCAACACATCAAAATGCAAGACTCTCCACCTTGGGAAGAAAAACCCACACACTCAGTACCATATGGATTGTAGGGATGGGTCCCGAAATGCCATTTCCAGCAGCCACACAGAGAGAGATCTTGGTGTCCTGGTAGACGACGAATTGAAATTTCATATTCATGCACAAGCGACTATTGCGAAGGCTAATCAGACTCTTGGCTTAATCAAAAGAATGTTCACTAGCAGATCTGCAACTGTTATGACCAAGCTATACAAGAGTCTAGTTCAACCAAGGCTAGAGTTTGGAATGTGTATTGCATGCCCAATCAATAAGACAGACCAAGCAGCTCTAGAATCAGTCCAGAGGAGGGCAACAAAATGTATTAGAGACCTCTATGATGTCCCTTATCCATCCCGTCTCTGTAAGCTTAGAATACCATCTCTAACATTTTGTTGCAAACAAGGCAATGTGATAACAGCATACAAGCTTCTAAATGCTGAGGATACCATTCCTGGCCTTTTCCAACTGGACAATTCAAATAGAACTCATGGTTCTCCAAAAGCTTTTCCGGAAACAAGCCAACACCAGACTAAGGAACAAGTTCTTCTCAAATAGAGTTGTCAGCTTGTGGAACTCCCTTAGTGAAAAAACAGTAACCTCTACCAGCGTGGATGCGTTCAAGTCATCAGTGGATAGGGAGTGGCTCAACAAACTGTGGTGCACCATTTGGGATGCCACAGATGATGATTAACTATCATCACTGAAGCTGGCGGACACAGGATTTGTCCTATCGCTAGCAAGTGCAATTTAAGGTAATTTAGGGTAAAAGTCCTCATAAAAAAAAAAAAACTATATTCAGTAGATCTCCCTATGTTTTCATGAGGTTGTACAAGGTCTGTGAAAAGACCAGTGTTTGATTTTGGAATGTGCATAGCATCACCAGGATACAGAGGTGAGATACAGATATTGGAAGGGGTATAAAGGAGAGCTACAAAGGCAATAACAAAGATAAGAGACAAGCCTTATGATGACCATTTGAAGGAGCTGAAATTATTTACTTGTTTGCCAACAACAAAGAGCTGACATGCTTATGACATATAAGCTTACTTCACAAGAAACCCCCAAATTCATTTTTTCAACTTCCCAAAATATTGGCACTGACAAGAGAGGACATTCAAAGAAGCTGTTCAAGCCATCTGTCAAAACTCAACACCAACAGCAGTTTTTCTCCTGTCATGTAGTAAACCACAGGAATAGTCTCTCAAATACAACAGTCTCAGCACCCAATAATGAAGTTTTCAAGAAGTTACTGGATGTCAAATGGAATGGTGCTCCCTGGAAGTACCAGCAAGATTCATTTGATGTTTAATCATTCACATCATCAAGTATGGAGCAATCCACAGATAAAGATGGATCTTAATTTGCTCTGAAGTGTACAATCAAGGTAATTACATTTTGATTCCTTAATGGAGCCCTAAAACATAAAACAGTCCATAGTAACCAAAGAACATAAGTATGTTTCTAAAAAAAACTGTCTTGTGAGAAAAAATTACTATTTTTAGCTGACTCAGGAATGGTAATCACTATTTTCTTAGTCTTTATAATAAATATTATTTTAAAACAAAGTTACAGTTAAAGAGCCTGAAACCACTCAAAAATGACATCACAGCAAAACTTATATCATTTCTGAAGAGTTTATTTCTGATGCAAATGAGAGGTAAGTTTAAATTTTATCCCACCCCCCCTATGTGCAAATATATACCTGGAATTGCTCTGTATATGGGTGGGGTAACATTCATTTGCAGCAAAAGTGATTATTATATTTGGAAAGAGCCATGACAGATCCAGGACTTTTTTAGGGGGGGGGGCAAAATAGGTTGATCCAATAAACTTGTGTTAAGATTAAGTTCAATTAATGCAAACTTGCATTAATTAAGTAAATTACACTACTTTAGACAATGTTAGGGGGGCCCACGCCCCTCTTGCCCCCCCCCCCACTGGATCTGCCACCAGAAAGAGCATAAAAAAGGCATTAAGTGATATGTTCACTTTATTTGTAAGTCAATAACATGAACAGCAAAATATTTACTACCAATGTTTCAGTTGCTGGGTCTTTTTTCTACAGAAACAAGTTTGTAAAGGGGGATGGGTGAGTGTTGAAATTATTGATGTATGTGTTTAAGTTGATTTCTTGTTTGTTATATTTTTTAGCCATAGCCCTTGATAGATGTAACATACATCTATCTATGTATGTTAGTTTAACAGTATTGTGTGCTTTATTATGAGTTTGTTTTGTTTTGTAATTTTGCATTGTTATTTTTATGTAGGCTACTATACTTTGCTATGAGTGTTATAATCATGTGCTATTATTTTGTGTGATTTTTCTTTTTTTTTTGCCATGGCCCAAAGCAGCTTTTATTGCAATAAATATCTATCTATCTATAGTAAACATACCACTCAATGCCTTTTTTTATGCTCTTTCCAAATATAATAATCATTTTTGTCAGAAATGAATTTTACCCCCACCCCTATATATACTAATTCAGGGTAGCATATATATTTGCACATTAGGAGGGGGGGGTAAAGTTTAAACTTACCTCTCATTTACATCAGAAATAAATTACCCCCCCCCTGCTGTGCAAATATATACCATGAATTGCTACATATAGGGCTTGAGTTAAATTCATTTCCAACAAATATGATTATTATATTTGGAAAGAGCATAAAAAAAGGCATTGAGCAGTACATTTACTTTATTTGTAAGTCAGTAAAATTATACCAAATCATATTATTGAGTTATGAATAAAGTGAATATATCACTCAATGCCATTTTTTATGCTCTTTACAAATATAATAATCATTTTTGTTGGAAATGAATTTTGCCCCCACCCTTATTTATACAATTCAGGGTATATATTTGCACATTAGGGGGTGGGGGTAAATTTTATTTCTGATGTAAATGAGAGGTGAGTTTAAACTTTCCCCCCACCCCCCTAATGTGCAAATATATACCCTGGATCAGCATATATAGGGTTGGGGGTTAAAATTCATTTCTGACAAAAATGATTATTATATTCATAAAGAGCATAAAAAAATGGGTAAATATATACCAAATCATATTATTGAGTTAGGAATAAAGTGAATACACCATTTGATGCCTTTTTTTATGCTGATTACAAATATAATAATCATTTCTATCAGAAATGAATTTTAACCCCCCGCCCCCTTTATATGCCAATTCAGGGTATATATTTCTATATTAGGGGGGGGGTAGAGTTCAAACTTACCTCACATTTACATCAGAAACAAAATTTTCCCCCCTCCCTAATGTAGAAATATATACCCTGAATTGGCATAGGCTATATAGGGGGGGGGGACTGAAATTCATTTCCAATAGAAATGATTATTATATTTGTAATCAGCATAAAAAAAGGCATCAAATGGTGTATTCACTTTATTCCTAACTCAATAATATGATTTGGTATATATTTATCAAAAAATGCACTAAGTGGTATATTCACTTTAGGCCCTATTCATAACTCAATAATATAATTTGGTAAAACTTTACCTTAAGTCAATAATATGAACTGCAAAAATTTACAAAAATAGTAATTTGTTTCTTTTAAGTTGAAAAAAGAGGAAAGATTCGAGGATGAAGGCAAATCCCTTGGATAATATGTTAACTAGGAACATTATAGGCTAGGCTACATATTATAAAGTAAGAATTGTTTCTTAACATGTCTCTTTATGAAAAGGAGAAATTGTAAATTTTTACCTTGTTTTCTGGACATGTCTCCTTATGATAGGCTAAGGAGAAATTAGGGTAAAAAACCAGTATCCAATTGAGCAAAATTATGTAAAACTAAAACCCTCACATCTTGTTACCAAAGAGGAATTGAGAAGGATTGGGTATATTAATGAATAGCTAAAAGTCTAAGCTATGCATCAATATGGTTATTATTCAGATTATTTAAGATCAGAGACTTGAAATTCTTAGTTTATTGACTTACCTGCAGGGACCTCTTTTTGGAAATACCAATTATCCTATTTTGATGTATAGGCCTATATCCTTTTAGTGTTTCAGTTTTATTCATATATTAACAGAAAGCTGATTTTCTTCTGATTCTAGAAATGTAGCTTTTGTTGCTTGATATTTATTCTATAAATCACAAATATTTAAATATAATTTTCTTTTCAATTGCTTTTCAAAACAGAGACCATGTTTTCAATTTATGCTGACAAATCATTGGTGAAAATTTGACCAAGAAGGCGGGGTTCTTGTTATTGCCCTCACATTGCTTCATGTTGTAGTAAAAAGGGGTGGTCCAAAAACCCATTGCTATTTTTCCGAAATGCCAAAGAAAAGTGTTCTTTCCCAAAAAGAGGTCTTTTACCCTATTAGGCTACCAAGTAGCTTACACTAGAATTGCCGTCAAAATGTGTTAACTATCCTACATAACCTATTATAAGGTTTGTCTGTTTCAATTCTAGGTTTGTACTGATCAATTCAATGGACCAATTTACAGTCTAAATACATTTACTGATAGTAAACTCACCCTGTCATTTTCTGTTAAAACTGGGTTTTTCTTTCCAATCCTTCCTCTTCTCTTCTTCTCTGACTTCAATTTAAAGAAACTGGAATCTTAGGCGGCATACATATGCACGTCTAGCTACGCTTTCACACGGCTGGCTCAGATGCTAATAAAAATTGCTGAGAAATTTCGGTCCGTGCGAAAGGAAAAGCATTCAAATGATTGGTGCCAGACTTAGGTAGTGACCAAGACCACACTACCTTTCCATCATAAGCACAAACAAGAACTAGAACAATTGGGAATTCTTTCGTAAGACAGCGGAACTTCAACCTTATTGAATATTTCGACCTTATACCCAAGCGCCGTCCTCAGCAAAACAAAAAATGAAAATATAAAAAGGAACTTGCATTAAAATATGGCCATTAAAACTAAATCTTTTTAAAACAGTCCTAGCATCCTTACTTCGGAAAAGTACAACCAGGAAAAAGTTCCATTTTGTTCTATTTTTTGTTATGTTTAAAGTGTAAGATTTTTCCAGCCAAAAGTTGTGAAAATCTCAAAAAGATGTGATTAATTCAGATGTCTCTGAATTAGAAACTGTAGAATCCTTTGGTTTATACACACCATTTTTCCACTTCCTTTTTTTTGCTTGAGAACAGACAAAAAAAAAATGATTGGTACCACGAAAAAAACTAAAAAGAATTCAGAACGATGGCAGCAACATTTTGATCAAACAGTTCGTGCTAACGCACTGTAAGTGAGGAGTGACTCGACTCAATAGTAACCGAACCTCTTAAAAACGGAATTTAAAATTAATACTTACGTCAACGAATCATTTTACTTTGCTAATTCCAAATAAATAAGAATCATCAAGTCTTGTGTTACCCCTCAACAGCTACGATTCAGAGAAAAATTTGGAATATTAATGAAAACAACACCATAAGATTCAGCGTATCAAAAAACTCAACTGTAGAAGTTTCAAGCTCCTAAATACACAAATGTGGAATTTTGCATTTTTTGCCATAAAAAAGACAACGGATGCGAGTTTATTTGTTGTTTTTTTTTTCCTTTTTTTATTTTGTTTGTTTTTCCCAGGAGTGATCATATCGAACTAATGGTCCTAGAAGATCGGGAGAGTTTGCATTGGAACGGAAATTACAAGTTCTAGTACCTTTTTTAAGTTACTAAAAAGATTAGAGGGATTCTAGTCCCCCTCCTCCGCCCCTTTTTCCCAAAGTTGTCTGATAAAAATTTTGAGATAACCATTTTGTAAAGCGTAGTTAAAAGATCCAATAACTTTACCTTTATGGATAACATGACCCCTCCCCCCCCCCACACACACACACATCACAAACTGTTTCATACCAAACTGTTTCAATAAAGTACAAGTCAGGCTCTCACATTGAAATGGCTTAGGGGGGGACTTAGTCCTACTCCTGTTCTTGAATCTGTTCGTTTTAAGTTTGAATTCATTATTCATTTTGATTTCTGTTAGTGTTGACTCTCATTTATTCATCGATATTAATGTCTGTTCGTGTTTAGTTAAGATTATTCTATGTATTTATTTTCAAATCTTTGGTTGTATTACAGCTCCTTACTTTTCTTTTAAAAATTAGTTTTTAAGAAATTTTTCAAAAAATCAATGTATAAATTTAACTTATTTCGTAAAGGGAAAATAAACGGAATGAAAAAGCTTTATTTCACCGCAAAACAAAAAATCAAATCTAAAAACATTGGCAACGTGATGGATAAAGCCAATTAACATAGTTTTGGTGATTAAGTATCCATGGATTACACATGTTTCTTGAAAAAAAGGTATCCTAATAGAAACTTTTCTATAAAACCATCATTGTTCACCCTTTACGAGCAATCTAGTAAATAACGATCCCTAGCCCGTAGTAACCAATGATTTTAGAGCGTTCCTTTCGTATTAGTATGAATCGCCATTTGAACCATTGGTAACTATTATTTTGATTAATTTTGATGATATCCACGAAATACGTGTTGGATCAAAATGAAAACTGAACCATTAGAATCACTTTTGCCGGAATCCTATTTAGGAGAACCCCACTACCACTTTATTTTAATCACCGCCAGAGGGTGCTGAAGCACCCCCCCCCTACTACTACTAGTAACAACTCACTGTAGCAACAAGCCACCTTAAGCCAGCACAACTACGCACACTCTTCCTCTAGCCCAATCTATCCAAAACCTCCCTCTTTACACCCTCCCAAGAAGTTTTGGTTTTCCTTAAACCTTCCCTTACAATATCTTCCCATTCAGTGTTGAGACGACCAGCTTTTCGTTTGGCCGTAGATGGTTGACCAACAAGGAAGATCTTTGAGAATATGCCATCCCATAGAACGTGTACTTGCCATTTCAACCATTCTCTCATTATAGATCTAGAAAGTAAGATTAAACCACTTTTTTCCCACATTTTACTGTTAGAGATACGGTCAGTCAGACGGGCACCAAAAATAATCCATAGGCAATTTCTCTGGAAAACACCTTGCAAATCCTCCTCCGTATTTTGGAGCGCCCACTCTTCAGAAACATACTTGACCACTGTTGTGGCTCCCAATATTCTAATCTTGGTTTGCAGATATATCTCCCTATTCTTCTAAACTTTTTTCAGCTGTGTAAAACACCCCGGGACATGGCTATTCAACTTTAACATCTTCACTACACCCAATGTCTTTTCTAATAATGCTACCTGGTAAGTAAGGTTGTCCGCTAGTTCGATCCTCTCGTTGCCCAGCATCACCTCATCACTTTCACTTATTCTAAGTCTTAGTGAAATAGTCTTCTTAACATTAATTTTTAAACCAGTTCAAATAAAATCCAAGGAAAACTTGCCTGTATTTCAAGAAAGAGGGAAAATAACATCAGCAGGACGAAGAGTGGTCATCCTCGTTTTCAATTTCTTTAACTTTGTTCTGTTCTGATTTTTGCAAACAATGAGAAAAAAGAAGGCTTATTTATTCATTAGTTCGTAGTTTTTTGTGTTTTCTTTGTTTTGTAACAATTTTGTTGCTGTTTGACAGAGTGTTTAGTATATATTCGATGAATTTTGTTCCCCTTTATGAAACTGTTCTAGCCTTTTTTTATTAATTGAATTTTAATTGCTTTTGGGATCAAAAACAGAATATCCAGGAAGTAAAAATAAAAATTTAGACACCTATTCTTCTTCGCCTTTCATTGAGACCTTAAAGCTGCTGAAGCAGTCTGGGACATTTGCAACTAATACAGTGAAGGTTTGAAAGGCAACTCTGCAACATGGAAACGGTTTGCAAAGTTCAGAAATGATAATTTTGACCTCGACGGCTAACCCCACATCAGAAGATCTTCTGAATTCAACGAAGCACTTTTGATGGAGAACGGTCCCCAAGCAAATTATAAATTGGCCGAACTCATAACTTGTTTGAATTCGTGAAAAAGTACCAACCTATTCTCCATCCTAAATATGTCAATATGTGTTACCTATGTTTGATTGGATTATTCATTTAATTTCTGTCCGTTTTGTGTTTCATTTACTCTTTGATGGTAAATTTTGGTCGTTTTAAGTTCATTTTATTATAGGACTGTATTTATGCTCGTCTTGTGTTTTAACATGGCTCTTTACTTTTCTTTGAATTTTTTTTTAATTTTTTTTTTAATTAATTTTCTGAGGCAGCTACTAGCTCATGTAACATTTCTTGGCCATTCCCAAGTTCCACATAGACAGATTTGAACGAAAGGTAAGAATCAGTTACCTTCTTTTTTCTCATTCTTTGCAAAAATCAGAACAGAACAAAGTTCAAGTAATAAGAATCAGTTAGATTTGAACAAAAGAACTCGTTCAAATCTAGTGGGATACCGCATCTTTCCCTACTGATATCGCTACTAATCAAGCAGGGGCCTGTTGCATTCTAGTTATTAATAAAAAATCTTTTTCCACAAATAAATTTTTCAAAGAAAAGTAAAGAACTCCATTAAACAAAAAATGAGCAAAAATAAAATGAAATAATCTAGCAAGCGTAAAACTACCACAAATCAGCATCAATAAATAAATGAAACCCAAAACGAACAGAATTGCAAGAAATAACCGAGTTAAACTCAAAACGAGCAGAAATTAACATAAGTTGGGCTCAAAACCCCTATGCCTTGCCAAGACCAGAACATAATTTGTACTTTACAGAAAAAAATATAAATGTTTTTACTTTTATAACTTTAATAAATCAAATAATATTAACATTTTGATTGCTAAATATATGTATATTAAACTGACAATGCACATTCATTTGTATTTTCAATCGAATGAGCCCTTTTCGAAGTTCCTGCGACAACTCCTTCGATACAAAGTGCCCTGGTCTAAACAACAACAACAACAACAAAAATAATACATTATACCCACATCGATCTTTACTATAAAAATGTCAAGCCTTTCAATCACTTTCGACTATTAAAAAGGGCACTAGGCCTTTCGATTTCCAATCGAATGAGCCCTTTTTGAGTTTCTACGACAACACTTCCTATAAACACCTTACATTCCCCCAGGGCATAAATTACAACCCTTACCCTAAGGGCTGTGAGGGCGGTTGTCATCCTCTAAGACCTAATTTCCAGAACTTTCAACTACATTAAAAAAATGGCTATCTCAAAATTTTGATTGGATTTGTCTGGGAATATGGTGGGTGTGAGAGGGGCGCTAGTCTTTCTCCAATCACTTTCAACTATTACAACTATTATAAGTTTCTACGACAACGCTTTCAATAAAAACCTTATATGCCCCCAGGGGATAACTTACAACCCTTGCACTGAGGGCTCTGATGGGGCTATCATTCTAAAAGACCTAATTTCCAGAACTTTTGACTACGTTGAACAGAACAAAATTTTGATTGGATGTGTTTGGGGAAATGGTGGGCGTGAGAAGGGGGTTAGTTGCCCTTCAATCACTTTCGACTATTAAAAGGGCACTAGCCCTTTCAATTTTCAATTGAATGAGCCCTTTTTGATGTTTTTACAACATCGTTTTCTATAAAAAAAACCTTACATGCTCCCAGGGCATAACTTACAACCCTTGCCCTGAGGGCTTTTGGGGGGATGGGTTGTCATCCTTAAAGACCTAATTTTCAAATTTTTCAACTACGTTGAATAAAATCGCTATCTCAAAATTTTGATTGGATATGTTTTGGGAAAAGGTGGGCGTGAGAGGGGGTTAGTTGCCCTCAAATCACTTTCGACTATTGAAAAGGGCGATAGCCCTTTGAATTTCCAATCGAATGAGCCGTTTTTCAAGTTTCTACGAAAAAGATTTCAATGAAAACCTTATATGCCCCCAGGGCATAACTTATAACCCTTGCCCTGAAGACTGTGGTGGGAGTGTCCTGCTCAAAGGTATAATTTCCTGAACTTTAAACTGCGTGGAACAAAATGGCTCTCTAAAAATTTTTATTGGATATGTTTGGGGAAATGGTGGGCGTGGAAGGGGTTTTAGTTGCCTTCCAATCACTTTCGACTATTAAAAGGGCCCTAGCCATTTCAATTTCCAATCGAATGAGCCCTTTTTGAAGTTTCTACGACGACAAGTTCTATAAAATCTTATATGCCCCCAGGGCATAACTTATAACCCTAGCTCTGACGGCTGTGGGGGAGTGTCCTCCTCAAAAAAATAATTTTTATCTGGAAATCCAAAACACTGAACAAAATGGCTATCTGAAAATTATGATTGGATGTATTTGGGGAAAAGTTGGGCGAGAGACGGGGGCTAGTTGCCCTTAAATCACTTTCGACTATTAAAAAGGGTATTAAACCTTTGAATTTCCAATCGAATGAGCCCTTTTTCAAGTTTCTACGAAAAAGATTTCAATAAAAACATTATATGCCCCCAGGGCATAACTTATAACCCTTGCCCTGAAGACTGTGGGGGGAGGGTCCTGCTCAGAAGTATAATTTCCTGAACTTTAACTGCGTGGAACAAAATGACTATCTCAAAATTTTGATTGGATGTGTTTGGGGAAATGGTGGGCGTGGAAGGGGTTTTAGTTGCCTTCCGATTACTTTCGACTATTAAAAAGGTGACTAGCCATTTCAATTACTAATCGAATGAACCCTTTTTGAAGTTTCTACGACAAAGTGTTCTTTAAAAACTTTATATGCCCCTATGGCATATCTTACAACCCTTTTCCTGAGGGCTGTGAGGGGGTTGTCATCCTCAAATGGCTACCTCAAAACTTTGATTGGATGTGTTTAGGGAAAAGGTGGGCGTGAGAGGGGGTTAGTTACCCTCCAATCCCTTTTAACTATTAAAAGGGCACTAGCCCTTTGAATTTCAAATCAAATGAGCCCTTTTTCAAGTTTCTACGAAAAGATTTCAATAAAAACATTATATGCCCCCAGGGCATAACTTATAACCCTTGCCCTGAAGAATGTGGTGGAGTGTCCTGCTCAAAGGTATAATTTCTTGAACTTTAAACTTCGTGGAACAACATGGCTATCTAAAAACTTTGATTGGATGTGTTTCGGGAAATGTTGGGCGTGGAAGGGGTGTTAGTTGCCTTCCAATCACTTTCGACTATTAAAAAGGTTACAAGCCACTCCAATTTCCAATTAAATGAGCCCTTTTCGAAGTTTCTAAACAACTTCTTCGATACGACGTGCCCTGTCCTAAGAAAAAAAAAATGATACATTGTGCCAACATCGTTCTTATAAGTCCTCAGGGCATAACTTGAAAACATTACCCCGAGGGTTGTAAGGGAGTGTCCTCCTCAAAAACATAGGTTCTATTTGGAAATCAACTGCGCTGAACAAAATGGCTATCACAAAATTTTGATTGGATGTGTTTGGGGGAATGATGGGCGTGGGGGGGGGGGCTAGTTTCCCTCCAATCACTTCCGACTATTAAAAAGGGCACTAGCCCTTTGAATTTCCAATCGAATGAGCGTTTTTTGAAGTTTCTAAGACA
Source organism: Artemia sinica (assembly GCA_027921565.1). NCBI lineage: Eukaryota > Metazoa > Arthropoda > Branchiopoda > Anostraca > Artemiidae > Artemia > Artemia sinica. Next base: position 43,031,358 of record CM051266.1, on the reverse strand, counting down.
ACGCCTTCTATAAAAAACCTTATATGCCCCCAGGGCATAACTTAAAACCCTTGCCCTTTGGTTGTGGGGGAGTGTCCTCCTCAAAAAAATATTTTCTATCTGGAAATCAACTACTCTGAACAAAATGGTTATCTCAAAATTTTGATTGGATGTGTTTGGGGAATGATGGGCGTTGGGGGGGGGGGTGGGATAGTTGTCCTCCAATCACTTTCGACTATTAAAAAGCGCACTAGCCACTCCACTTTCCAGTCGAATGAGCCCTTTTCGAAGTTTCTACGACAACTCCTTCGATACGAAGCATCATGGTATGGAGAAAGAAGAAGAAGAAGAAAAAAAATAATACATTGTTCCCATATGCCTTCTTCTTCTTCTAATTCACAGCAGGCGGGCTATTCAGTTGGTACTATTTAGCCCTCTTCTTTTTGCTTCACTCTGTGGGCTACAGAGCTACTGTCTTGGTTGTTTCTTATTTATTAAATATTCTCAGTTATCTTTCAGTAGATCTTTTGACTCAAGGAGTAGGCCACTATCGCACTGCCTGTGATCTCTAGTCTCAATTTTTTGGAAAGTGGAGAGAACATCCCAACAGAAAAGATTGAACATTCTTTTTCTATTAGTGTACTCGGTGATCCTTTTAATTTGTAGTTCAGGTAATTTAAAAGCCAATTATTTTTGCACTGTTGATTAAACAGCTATCTCGTAATGTTTTTGTCGATGATCAGCCCTTGGTTATTATGCTAAGGTCAGACGCAAAGAGTATGGGAAACTGTAGTTTCCCATACTCTCTGGTCAGACATATAGGATTTTGACGAAATCCAATGCGTCTTTGCATTAAAAATGCCAAAAAATAACAAGGGTGTCAGTGGTGACGTGACCTTTGTCGTTATTTTTTTTTCATTTTCATTAAAACTCTGGCAACATATTTAAACTCGAGCAAAATGTTCAATATTTTTAGTAGAGAAAAAGTTAAGAAAGAAACAGAACCTTCTGCTCGTGGTGAAAGGAGAAGAGCAAATAACGATGAGGTTAAATATAATTCTTTAGAGAAGGATTGGTAAATAGGCTGTATACATCTTCGCATAATTTAGTTAGGATGAAAGTGAAGCACATCACTAGCCTAGGCTACTTGACGTATTTTTTATGCTCTTCCCAGTTCCAGTAATTGCTTCTGGGGCTTCCATTTTGAATCTTTAATGGGGCTCAAAAAGGTAACTTATTACCTTGTCTATAGTCTGAGTAGCCTATGATGTAGGCCTAGGCTGAATTAAAATTAGTTAAAAACTAACTAGGCTAGACATAAAGAAAAAGCTTTTAAACAAGACCCAAAACAAATCTCTGTGGTGTTTCAGTGCTCTTTTTGCAACAAAGAAAAAAGCAACAGAAAAAGAGGATAGGTAGGCCTAAAGGTCTAGGCTAGATTAGGGGCTATTGAGAAGGAAATAGGGTAAAAGACCAGTATCCAGTTGAGCAAAATTATGTAAAACTAAAACCCTCACATCTTGTTACCAAAGAGGAATTGAGAAGAATTGTATATATCAATGATTAGCTAAGAATCTAAGCTATGCATTGATATAGTTATTACTAAAATTCTTCTAGATTAAACACTTGAAATTATCAGTTTATTAACTTACCTCCAAGAATGTCTTTTTGGAAATGCCAATTATCCTATTTTGATATATATATCCTTTCAGTGTTTCAGGTTTTTTTAAATATTAACAGAAAGCTGATTGTCTGCTGATTCTAAAAGTATAACTTTTATTTCTTTATATTGGTTCCATACTACTAACTAACAACTCATCGCAGCACCAAGCCGCCTGAGGCCAACACAGCTACGCACACTCCTCCTCCACCCCAATCTATTCAAAGCCTCCCTTTTTACACCCGCCCACGAAGTTCCCATTTCCTTTAAATCTTTCTTTATGACATCCTCCCAACCCAGACAGGGACGACCTGCTTTCCGTTTAGCCCTAGATGGTTGGCTGAAAAGAACAATCTTCGGCAATCTGTCATCCTTCATCCAAACAACATGCCCTAACCACCTCAACCTTTCTTTCATTTTAGACCTAGAAAGTGGTATTGAACCACATTTTTTGTATAGCCTATTGTTTGAAATACGGTCAGTCAGCCGGGTACCCAGAACAATCCTTAAGCAATTTCTCTGGAAAACATCTAGCAAATCTTCATCCGCTTTTTGGAGCGTCCATGCTTCAGAGCCATATTTGACCACTGTCATCACTGTAGCTTCTAAGATTCTAATCTTGGTTTGCAGACTTATCTTCCTATTCTTCCAGACTTTTTTTAACTGTGAAAAAACACCCTGAGCCTTGGCTATTCTATTTTTAACATCTTCACTGCTCCCACCATCTTTACTAATAATACTACCAAGGTAAGTGAAACTGCCCACCTGATCAATCTTTTCATTACCCAACGTCACCTTTTTATCTTCACTTATTCCTAGCCTTAGTGACTTGGTCTTCCTAACATTAATTTTCAAACCAATACTAGCACCCTGAACTCGCAAAACCTCTAAAACTTCATTCATTTTGCTCACACTTTCATCTAGGATGCTTAAATCATCAGCATAATCCAAGTCCAGGAGACTTTTTCCTCCCCATTTGATTCTGTGGTCTTCCATTGCCATAAATCACAAATAAATCCATTGGTTCCATAAATCACAAATATTATATATAATTTTTGCTTTTCAATTGCTTGTCAAAGCAGAGACCACATTTTGAATTTATGACAACAAATTCCTCCCACTGGGATGAACCAAGAGGGTGGTTATCTCTGTCTACCCCCTAAGCAGGTGGTTATCTCTGTCTACCCTCTAAGCAGGTGGCTGACTTAAGACTGCCCTAAAGACAACTAAGAATTATCTATTTGTAACTGTAATTAGTACAGCCAGTGCATGACATGTTTTTCAACATGATAGTTGAATTGAACTTCTTAGCTATAATAAAGAGAATGGTAGAACAATATATTTATCAATACTCAAGGGGAGTAGGGCTATCTTTTGGTTTTCCAATGAAAATAGTTTTTAAAAATACATTCTTTAATAGAAAAGTTTTTTTTAATGTAGAAAAGACAGTGAAAAAAATTAGCATAACCACAAGCAGCCCTTTAGGGGAAGGATAGGGGTGCCCCATCTAGAAATCAAAAATACTTTTTAGAATATTTTTATTGAAAATGCAAATTATCCCACTGAAAAAAAGTGAAAAAAAACAACAAATTAGCTTTCCAACAGATATAAAAAAACTGACCCGCCCCCCTTCCTTTTTTTACATTTTAGTAAAATGAAAAATGAGCCATATAGTACCATAAAGGTAAAAGTTAGTGTTGGGCAATATTTTGATTAAATGTCATCTTTATTTTTAAATTTGATTTTGATATTTCTGACAAGGTTTTTGCTCTGATTATCTTTAGGGTTTGGCAAAATTCAATTATGAAATTTGCAATTAAGGAGTATTTGCACCCTTTTTTCCTAATTTTTAATAAAATAAAAAGACTTCCATTACAAGAATGAACATTAGCCTACATAAATCCTGATTTGGAATTACTCAGGATAAAGAAAAATAAGCTACTGGCTATTTTTGACTATTCAAATTAGCAATATGTCAATATTTTCTACTGAGAATTGGTTCAGCCTTTCAGTGATTTAATAAAAAATGATATCTAATATCACCAAACACTAGTAAAAGTTGCCTCCCACCCTGCCCATAGCAAATTAAACCTGTCTTTTCTACAGGAAATTTTAGGCTGGGGGGATTTGCCAGAATTCCTATACAAAATTCTTTTTATTTGTCTTTGCAGTACTTGTTGGTTATATAATACACACTCGAGAAGTGAAGTTTGGTGAATGCTAAGGAAATAAAATATGATGAAAATATAATAGTTTAGAAACAGATTTGGGCTATATATTTGCAAATTAGGGGGGGGGGGTTGCATAGCATATGTTAAATACCTACCCAAATTACCAAATAAATACTTAAATAAAATATAGCTACAATTTATTTTCCAACCAAGCCAAAACTAATTGTCTGGTATAAAGAAGTTGCTTGACCAGTTTCTTGTCTCATGTTTGCATCATTGGCAATCAAAGTTCTCAAGTGTGTATTATATAACTGACAAGTGCCAACTTTGCCAACTAAATTTAATTTGTGCAATTGTTCCAGGGAAAGTTTCCAACAGGGTTAGAATTGTCTTGAGGTTTTTCCATGGGGGGGGGGGCAATTTTCTAGAGTCTAACAAAGTAGAGTCTAACAGAGACTCTATCAATGCTTTCCTCATTAACAAGCATAGCATATATTAAATATGTAACCTACCCTAGGTACCTTCCCCCCCTAAACCCCAAAAACAATTGTTTACATATTGTAAACTTGATGAGAAACCACACTTTGCCATTAATTTATCTACCAAATACCCATTTGTCTGCTTTTGTGTCTGGTTTCTTTGTACATTCTATAGCACTGGTTTAGTTATAATGTACAAGTACCATTCAAATATTGTAAACACAATGAGAAATCACGCTTTGCAATCAATTTAGATAGGAAATACCCATTGAAGGGGTTCCATGTCTGGTGTCCATGTACAGTCTATAGTGCTGGTTTAGTTATACAGCATAAGTACAAAGTAAACTCATCCACAATGAATAAATTTTTCATTCCAAACCTAAACTTCTCCTCCCCTCATTATACATATATATATATATATATATATATATATATATATATATATATATATATATATATATATATATATATATATTATATATATATATATATATATATATATATATATATATATATATATATATATATATATATATATATATATATATATATATATATATATATATACTGACATATATATATATATATATATATATATATATATATATATAATTAATCCAAAATAAAGCTTCTGCTTTCAAGTCCAACATATATAATTAGTTCATGAACAAAAAGAAAAAATCATTAAACTACAAAATTAATTTTAATCTGTGGATACACACTTTAGTGCTACAGTAATCAGATCAAAACCAAAACTTGGTTCTTATCTGATGAGTTCTATCTTCTGGGTCATTAAACTTGTCAGCTTAACACCATAAACTGTCATCAATGTCAAGTTACAACTGAAAAGCTTATAATCAACTTGTTATTTTAATTTTCAGTACAAGCACCTTTGCTAATTGGTATAAACATGTGTCCACATGTAAATAAAAAAACTTGAGTTTGTTTATTTTAGTTTTACTACCATTAAGGCTGTATCCAGGATTCTCTTGGGGGGAGGTGCAATAAGACCACCATAAAAACATCTCAAAACTATATTTATGCATCTATAATACATCTTTCTGTGCTGGAGAAACATTTTTTTTTGGGGGGGGGGGGAGGGGTGGGGGTTCAATCCCCTAATCCTGCTTCCTGGATATGGTCTTGCTATCATTAATATATTTTTTTATGTTTATACTAAAATGACCAATAACGTTCAAGAAAAACTCAGAGATCCAACCTAACATTTTATTGGTGACAAATGTATACAACTTAGATATGGCCTATACAACCAGTCTTATTAAACAGTTTGTGGTGACGAACTGTAAGTAAGGAGCTAGCCAGCTCAATACTAACCAAAACTTTAAAAAGGGAATTTTGATACCAATGGATATATAAAAAAATGGATTTTTATGCTGATTTCAAATATATAAGTTTAATTAAATTAAGTTTTAAAAGATAAAACAACTATGTCTTTAGCTGTAAAATAACCCCCCACAGTCCATGGGGAGAGGCCTGTAAGTTATGAAATTCGTCTATTGTTTACATGTAGTATTTGTTATTGGGAAGTTTGTACATTTTTTGGAGGGGGGGGGGTTCTGGGACACTGGGGGCAAGGCCTTACCCAGGATTTTTTTTTGGAGGGGTTTTTGCTCAAAAAAAAATTTTGAGATAAAATTTTAAAAATTCTGATCAAAATTTTGAGATAGCCTTTTTGTTCAGTATAGTTGAAAGATCAAACAACTATGTCTCTCAAGGCTGTACCCAGAGGGGGGGGTATGGGGTTTGAACCCCTCCCCACCCCAAAATGTTTGTTTGACTTGTAAAAACGTAACAAAAATGGATGAAAACAAATTTGATATGCGTTTTTGAGTTTTTTTTTGTGTAACCCCTCCCCCCAAAAAAATTTTTGGAGTAAAACCCCCTCCAAAAAAAATCGTGGGTATGGCCTTGATGTCTTTAGCTGTAAAATGACCCCTCACAGTCCATGGGGAGAGACCTGTAAGTTATGAAATTCATCCATTGTTTACATGTAGTATTTGTTATTGGGAAGTATGTACCATTTTTTTTTTTTTGGGGGGGGGGGGGGCTGTTATTGGGATAGATTTCTGTGAGTAGAATATTCCATGGGGAGGGAAATTTCTGGAGTGTGAATATTTTAGGGGAAATGTTACACTGGGGACAAGGCCATACCCAGGATTTTTTTTCTGAGAAATAATTTTCACATAAGGGGGCTTTTCTAGAGGGATCAAGAAACCGATTAGAGATTAAAGTCTTATTCAAATGAATGGATACCTACAAAGGAGAATTTTTTAGGTTGAATTGTCTGCAAGCAATTTCACAGAGAGGAGGGATTCTCAGCAAAAATGAAACTGGCTGGAGGGAATTTGACAGGGAGAGGGTGGACTTTATATTGGATAAATTTCCACAGATGAGTTTTCCATGAGGGGGAGGGGTCTATTTCATAGAGGGTCAGCCAGATCCACCAGTACAGTTCCTTCTCAATAGCCCCAATTCCAAACCTGTATCTCCTATTTAGGAATTTCAGCAATGGTGATTTCAATGTTATATTTTTTGTTTTACTATGACATCATTTTGAGGGGTCTCAGGCTTTTTTCCAAAATTCCTACAAATTTGTTTTCAAAATAATGTTTTACAATTCAAACTAATGATAATAATAGTTACTGTTTCTAAATCAGCTACAAATGACATATTTTTTCACTCAACATTTTTTTTTAGAAGCATTTTTAAACTTTTGGTTAGTATGAGTTGTTTTGAGCCCCTTTAAGGACTCAAAATGGAATTTGCACCAGAAGCAATTATTGAATTTAGAAAAAACAAAAGAAAAGGCATCAAGTGATGTATTCACCTCCTAGCTAAGCTGTGGTAAGATATATATTTACTGAAGCATTTTTAATCCACACATAGGCTTGATTTGAACAGTATTCAGAAAGTAATTCTAAACCTAGGCATACATAGACTAGGTTATTAGACTTCAAATAGCCTATCTTCTTAAATTATATCTGATAATATTTCTATATTTGAATGTCTGCTACCATATTTTACATCTATCTCAGTGAATTCATGTAATGGTTCAAAAGACCTAAAATTTTTCTATTGGCAGTTGTCAGTTCTCAAGTTGTCAAAGTCTTCTGAATTTAATTTGATTCATTGTATATAGCAAATATGCTGCACACAAAAGTTACTTGTATTAACTGCTTGAATATTCAGGTATTAGCCTACACTTAGGGCTATTGAGAAGCAAGCATGTTAAGAAAACCATTCTTTCTCCATAATAAGCAGAAAAATTGTAGTTAAAACATTTTGAAGGTGCTTCTACTATATTTTAACCCCAACCAACCCCATGAATTTGGAAATATATATAGCCGAAATTATATATTTCCCATGTGTTTCTGCATTCCTTGATTTTGTCAATGTTGATTAAATTTACAGGTACACAGGTTAAAACAACAGTGACCCATAGAAAATACATGAAATGGGCTATATATTTGCACATTAAGGTTAAGAGTAAAGTATAGTCAAAGCACCTTCAAAATGTGTTAGCTGCAATTTTTCTGCATATTATGAAGTAAAAATTGACTCTTATAGATTGGCCAACCTGACTCTTATAGTTGGAGACCTGATGGTGAATGCCCTTTAATTATGTCAAGTTTCTGATTGATCTTGCAGCAGCTGCTTGCAGACATAGATGAAAAGTCAGCTCATTGTCAACCAGAACACAAAGGTCTTTGTCTGCATGGCTGCTGGAGGTGTCTTTGGTCACTACACTCTATAGAGTACTGGGTCTATATGTTTTTCTTCCCAAGATGAATAGTCATACATTTGTCTACATTGAATTCCAACTACCAAGTGTTAGTCCAATGTGTAAATGCATTGTGGTCTTGTTGGATTGGCTGAATAGCCTCGACTGCGTTTGCTTGACAAGCAAGTTTTGAGTCATAGAGACTTATTTTGTTATCTAGGATTTTAAACTCATCATTTATGTGTAAATTAAATAGGGTAGGCCTGAATACCTTGCCTTGAGGTACTCCACTTCAAAGTTCAGCCACACTAGAGAAGAATGTCTTTCCTTCCTCACCAAATATTCTAACCATCTGTTTTTCTCTGTTTGAAATTATGCCACCCACCCAACTATGTCCTCATTTACTCTAATAGCTTGAAGCTTGATTTGGAGTCCTTATGACAAACCCTGTCAAAATTCATGTATAGTAGTATGACATTCACTGGAAACCCCTGGTCTAGAAGGTCGGTAGCATATTCATACAGATCAACTGGGTTTATTTCAAGCAACCAACCAGTTATAAAGTCATGTTGACAAAAGGAAAATGTTTTATTAGTTATCAAGTGCTTGAGGATTGCTGTGCTAACGACCCCTTCTAGTAGCCTTTCAACTACAGAAGCAATGCTGATTGGCCAATAATTCCTTACTAACACTCTTATGTATGCTATATTGCAATCATGGGGGTTACTCTTTCCATCTATGGATTACTGAAAGAGATGAGCAAGCAGGCTTGACTGTCCAGTGGCAATTCTTCTAGAAGCCTTGGGTATAAATTGTCAGGTCCCACCAACTAATATGTGTAAGAAAAGAATAGTTTCTGAATATTCCAAAAACCTGCATCACTTTTATTTTCTCAGCAGTGAAAAGAAAAGTGACCCCTTATGGTATGCAGGGAAAATTTGAATTTTCCCCTGTAAACCATATACAGTAGTACAAAGCCAAAATATAGTATACTGACTGGAATCTCAGCTGCATAGTTTCTGTTTCTCAAGCATAAGTTTAGTCATCTTAGGCTCCTGTTCTTAGCTTAGGCAACATTTCTCTCTTCCTCTCTATTTCTGTGATCAGTTTACTAGATTCTCTATCTTCCTAGCCCTTTATGAATACAAAGGTTTGTATACAGCTCTCTCCCTTTTTTTATTTTTTCTTCTTTCTCTTTTCTAACTGCTCAATCTATGCCCTATTCCAGGCCATGGCTATAATAAGTCAGACTATAGTTTTAGTTTGGATTGCTTGTACTTATTGTGCTATTAGATTTCTCTTTTTTTGTTTTAGCTTGGTATATTTGGGATGAATTTTGATCCAGGCTCTGTCAGTCAAGATGGAAGTGATGATGAATCCTTGGAAGCAGAATTAAGTGCCCTTGCAGGTGGTACCAAGCCAAAAGCAAGGCCTAGGAATGTTGGTAATGTGTTTATCTTCTTCTATATTTTTTCTATTACTTATCAGTATTTCTAGGAGATAAGAATATCTTCTTGTCTTGTACTAATTTATTTTTTTTATTTCAAAGCATTGTCATTTTTGTTCAGTACGGTTTCAACATAGTATACGCAGATAGGAATAAAATACTATTAGCACCACTGACATTATGGCATCTAGCAACTTTATTAAACAAATAGATAATTTCTAAGTAAATTATATAGTTGATATGGTTGACCTGTAATTTTATACAAAATTATTGCTTTGCTTTTAAAAATCCTTTTAAATCGATATCTAGTCTTCACAAAGCAGGCCTAGGTATAGCTTGGGAAAATCTTGGCAAGTTAAGTAGTCTTTTTATTTAAAACATATTTAAAACGCCTCTTTGAGATATAATCCTGCTGCTAACTTGTAGGTTGCTTACACATATTTCATTGGAGGAGGGGTAACCTTTGGGTCTGGTAACTTCCCCTCAATCTCATGGTCATTACTATTGGCCCTATAATTCAATGCATTTTCAACATATTGCTCATTTCTTTTATTCACTTTCATGTCCCCCCTCCCCTTCACCTTGTACTTGAAACAGATTCCAGCATATGGGCTAGGCTACTAGGTATACATTATACATTTGTAAGCTAGCTCAAATAAACTGATTCATGATGTTGTCCTATATTTGTATGATTATATAAAAGCAGTGCTTTACTGAAAACCCAAAAGAAATATAAGATTATTGTATAGTAGAAACATAAAGTACCTTAGGATGCTTCTTACTGTAAAAAGATCTTGGAACTGTAGAAAGGTCTTGGAACTGAGGAGCATGGTTGGTCAGGTAACCCTGACCTCATTGATTCTTGTGCTAAATCAAAATTCTGGTTTTGTGTCTGGAAGGAGTGTGGTATGCCACAGCAAGGTTTGGTAAATGAAATTCGTCTGAAAACAAATCAACGTTTTGCAAAAGTGCTTAGGCAACACCAGGCTAAATCAGTAGCTGAACTATCAGGTAAAGCCACAAGTGATCCTAATTTCATATGGAAAGTGCTTAAAAGAGATAATTCAAAAGCCTATAAGGCTGTCAAAATTGCCAGTGACCAATGGTATGTTTACTTTAAAAGTGAGTTTTTATTTTAGCCTGATCCATCATTGCCAAATTGATATGAAAGGGAGCTTAATGGTTGCTTAGGCCAATCAATTGACGAGATCAGTTTTATTGTTACTTGATCTGTGGTTACTGAGTGCATTTCTAAGCTACAAAAAAACCTCTTGTGGTGTTGATGGCCCCTGTGCAAAGCATCTAATGTGTGGGTCCCCTCTCCTGATTGAGCATCCTTACTTTTTCAGATGATATTCTGTTGTGGTATAGTTCCTGATTAGTTCAGTACTGGAGTAATAACCCTGGTATTAAAAGGGGGAAAGCCCTTGGCCCAATGTTCTTCTTTTAGGCCAATTATGGTGTCACTGGTTTGGTGCGAAGTTTTTGAGTTACTAATTATTGACGAGATACCTGATAAGTGTTATACACTGGGTAACCAATTCTGCTCCAAGAAATGGGTAGGTCTCGACCATAATTGCCATTTGATTGCTAGTTTACTTCTACATGCTCATGAAAATAATGAGGCATTATATTTTGCTGGGTTAGATGTACTAGAGCTTTTGACACAGTTGTAAATCTACATATCTTATTGACTGCTTATAAGCATGGAGTTAATATTTCTGTCATCGAATAGATATGTGATATGTATAAAAAGCTAAATGCCCGAGTTAAAGGTCACCATCTCACCTGATAAGGTGGAACTTACTCCTTCAATTCCAGTAAAAAAAAGGGTATTAGACAGGGCACAGGCGTCCCGAGGGACGGGGGGTAGGGAGGGGTGCGCCCCCCCCAACATTTTTGGCAGTCGATAAAATTTTCGCCAAAGGCGAAAATTTCAGCAGAAATTTTGCACAATCGACTGAAACTTAGCAAAATTCTTGATTTCTTTAGAAAATTCGGCATAAATCAGGTAGCGATTCGGTAAAATTTACAAAGATCGCCCCCCGAATAAAATGAGCCTTGGGATGCCCCTGAGACAGGGTACTGGTACTTCTCTGCCCCTGTTTAATAATACTGTCATTGTGCCACAACAGAATGTTCTAACCACATGTATATTTAAAGGTATTGATGTTTTGCTAGCTAACTATGTAGATGACATCCTTGATATTATTAGAACAGCCTTTGGAATAGAGGAAAATTTTTGAATTCTCAATAGGACATATAAACTTATTGTTCTTCAATTTAATGAAAGTAAGATTGAGTTCCTGGTGTTCAATCACTTCTCAGATTGCCTGACAAATGTTCAGTTAGGTGAACATGTTATTAAAGCACAAGATGCCCTGACATATCTTGGTGTACCAATTTGGTCAAATCTTCATGCCACACATCAACTTCTGAAATATTTTTTGCCAGAAAATCTAGGAATGCATATGGTTTAGTAGTTGCATTATAGTTTAAATTTAACCGCCATATCTTAGCTAGCGTTTATAATGCATTTGTTGTTCTGCATCGGCTCGCACTTGCACCATTTTGGTTTCTTCTTACTGTGTCAGATATTAAGGATGTACAGAAGTGTTTCTACAAGTATACAAAATATTTGCTATGACTGACTCTCTGGACTAAACAACAACTCCCTATCCTTGCAGTACGGAGCTGTTAGTCCAGCATCTGGGGTACAGAAAAGAAATGAGAGATATTGGAGGCAGATTATTGGTGAAAGAGCCTCTGAAATTGTCCTTTGTTGATTGCGTGTTTGTTTTTACATATGACTGCCCTTGTTTGTATTTTTTCTTGTCAGCTCTTCTTTGTTTTGGTTTTGTTTGTATTTGTCAGACTTTATTGGTTTCTTTTCCTTTTCTTTCTTTATTACTCCATCAGTCTTGTATTTTACATTTATGATGGGCAATAAATTCATATTGTATTATTATTTAGGATGTTTGAAACTATTTGATTTGACCAACTTCTGTAAAATTATTTCAATCCAATAAATGGGCCTCTTTTCAGTTTTAAAATGCACATTTCATGATTATCTTGTTGTCGAATCTTAAGCAAGGGTGTTTGGGTAATGCTTTGGTTATGCAGAAATAACTGGATTACTTTATATAATGGTTTATTGGTTAGAGAATGTGAATAGTAAATGTGCATTTCCACAGCTTAAAATTTTAAATTATTAGCTATCAGTAACACTGCTGGTAAGATCTGTGACTTATGCATTTGTCTGTCATTTTTATGTGCTGCTTAATCACTTTTTGGCAACTAAAGTAATATTTCTTATATTGCTTCAGTGTTTCAGAAAATTCGATCTGTGTACTAAAAGTTATCATTATTATAGCCAGTGAAGAACTATTGAGAATCTATCAAATTAGTCTGTTGTTTTCTGCCACTTAAGGACTATTCTGCTGCTAAAGAACATCCTGGTGTTGCTTTTTGTATGAGTTTTATGCTTTCATCAAAGAATCAGTTTTGCATCTACAAATACAGAATAACATCATGGGACATTTTATCTGAGCTAGTTTTATAGATAAATGTTGCAAAAACTGAGAAGCATTGATCTTTTGTTGTTTTGTTCCAATTTGGCTCTTTACTTCCACCAGAAAAAAATTTGTTTGTTGTTGTTAATTTTTGCTTTTTTCATTTTTAAATAAACCTGACAAAAAGCTCTTTATATAATTTGGACATAGGTAATTTCGGAGACCACATTGCCTTTCCAAATACGATAAAATAAAAGTCCAAAATAGGGATAAAATCCTTATAGACAGTGTATAGAAATTCACAAAAAATACCAGATATTTCGGTCACATATACAGTGACTGTCATCAGTAGTAAAACTAAACTAAAACAATCTAAAACAAAAGTTTATATACGAAATCAAATAAAACTACACATTGTTTAATGTTCTCTAATTCTTTTCAAAGCAAAGGCGGAAGCTAGCCTCTTTGACCTTCTTGGATTCGGTTCATTAGTGTTCAATGATATAACATTTGGACAGAGGTCAACTACATTGGGTGAATTGAACTTTACTCTGTCAGATTTTAATAAATTATCATAGATAGAGTTCAGCCTAAATTCACCTGTATCCCGATTCAAAACAATATTCTTGAATAAGATTTTCGTTATTTCAAGAGTTTCACAAAAATTTTGCTTTAAACCCCAATCCCTAGAAATCAAAGAGACATTCTCAAACAAAATAAAATGGTCTGGAAAATGGAAAATATGTTCTGAAAGGGCTGAAGTAAAATCTTCAGGCTTAGAATCTTGCTTTAAAGCCAAAGAAATAGAATCTTTATGCTGTAATAATCTCATTTCCAAACTCTGGTTAGTACGTCCCACATATGAGCTTCTGCAAGCACATAGGATCTGATAAACCCCACCTTGTTGCCCCAATGAAGTTATATCCTTCCCAGAATTTAGAAAACTACCCAAAGTATTATTACTCTTTAAAGCTCCCCTTAGACCAATACTCTGTAAAATTCTTTTAAGTTTTTCACTTAGCCCGGGTACATATGGTAAGGAAAAAAAACATCCTTCTCCCCAGTTGTCTCCAAGACTTCCTTAGAAATCTCTAGAAACCTTTCTCTTCTTTTTGAAAAAGTCTGGTTAATTAACCACTCTGGATACATGTAGCTTATTAGTATTTTTCTTAGAAAAGACAACTCCTCCTCACAAAATTTTGGAGAGCAGATACTAAAGATCCGGTCAGTTAAAGAAATGATCAAACCAATTTTTACTTGGCGAACGTGACCGGAACTATAAGACAAAAACTATTGTTATTTGTTGGTTTTCTGTAAATTTTAAAATCCAGACCATTTTCATATTTTAAAAAGAATTTTACAGAGTAATGGTCTAAGGGTAGCTTTAAAGAGTAATAATACTTTGGGTAGTTTTCTAAATTCTGGGAAGGATCTAACTCCATTGGGGCAACAATGTGGGGTTTATCAGATCCCATGTAATTGCAGAAGCTCATATGTGGGACGCACTAACCAGAATTTGGAAATGAGATTATTACAGCATAAAGATTCTATTTCTTTGGCTTTAAAGCAAGACATTCACAATTGACATTCAGCCTCAAAGTTGCCACCAACTTTTTTTTTCAAATGTTCTAAAGCCAGTAAAAAGTGTAGCCTACCTTGTTTTCTAGTTTTAAAACAAACTTTGTTTGTTTTAGTCCTTCTTAAACCCTGACGAGACAGTACTTAAAATTCTAGCATAATCAAGCTAATATTAGAATTTTCCAGGATCAACAAAAAGTTAATGCAACCTTGTAATGGCAGATCACAGCCCATTGTAACTGAAAATTAAAAGATTGGTTTTCAAAGAAACCGTCTAGTTATAGACATTCCCAAACTGACAGTTATTTGGAAATAGTCTTTTATTATTTATTTAGATACAACATAGAAATAATTTGTAATTATACAAATAAGTTTTTTTAAAGATTCGAAAAAGAGCCTGAAACACCTCAAACATTGTCATCACCATTGTCAAAAACCCTTACGTGGAGGTTTACAATGCCATACCTTGAACAGCAAGGAAAAATAATATTTGTGCACGTGTAGCAAGCTACCGAGTCATGAAATAAATAGCACAACAACAAAGCGCCACTTCCTTCCACAAAACTTCAATATTGGTCAAAACAAGGCTAGAACCTAGAAGCATAAATTCCAAGATAACCAACTAATTCGTAATTGGAGGAAATCTTTCACGAGAGACTAACAGCCACCCTCAACGAAAATCAAAGAAAATTATATTCCACCCTGGGTAGCAGAACTGTTGTGTCTCCTTTATTTTTCCTGGGGCGATTGAATAGAGCCAGAAGTCGTAGACAATAACAATAAGACTCACTTGATTGAAAATAAAGTTTTAGCATTTATTCTTAAGTTTCAACATTTATGCTTAAGTTACGAGAGACCAAGGCACAACAAAGTTTCATTTTGTGCCAAAAAAAAAAAAATTCATATAAACAGGGGAAAACTGCAGATGACTAAAAATCCTGAGATAGATGATTATAGATGGGCGAATAAGGGATTACAAGAAACCTAAGATAAATCTCATATACTTCTTGAAAACCAGCATAGATAGCACCATGGGGAGGTGCTACTTCTTAAATAAAGTGGATTAGAAATCACCCCCACAACCCTCAGAGCAAGGGTTGTAAGTTATGCCCTGTGGGGATATAAGTTTTTTTTATAGAAAGGATGGTCGTATAAACCTCAGAGGGGGCTCATTTGATTGGTAATCGGAAGTTCTACTGGCTTTTTTAACAGTCAAAAGTGATTGGAGGTCACCCAGCCCCCCCCCCCCTCATACACCAATCATTTCCCCAAACACATTCAATCATAATTTTTGAGATAGCCATTTTTTTCAGTGTAGTTGAAAGATCCAGAAATTTTGTCTTTGAGGATAACTCCCCTCCCATATAGCCCTCAGGTCAAGGGTTGTAAGTTACGCCCTGGGGGGCATATAAGGTTTTTATAGAAATGGTGGTCGTATAAACTTCAAAGAGGGCTCATTGGATTGGTAATCAGAAGTTATAGTGCTCTTTTTAAGAGGCAAAGTGATCAGAAGGTAAATAGCCCCCCCCCCCACACACACACACACGTCGTATTTTCCAGAAACGCATCTGATAGAAATTTTAAGATCGTCATTTGTTGTCGTAGAAACTTCGAAAAGGGCTCAGTCGGTTGGTAATTGAAAGGGCTAGTGCCTTCTTTTTAATTGTCAAAAGTGATTGGAGGCCACCCCCCCCCCCACGCCCATGATTTCCCCAAACACTTCCAGTCAAAATTTCGAGATAGTTATTTTGTTTGACGCAGTTTAGAAGTCCAGAAATTATGTCTTTGAAGATGAGAACCCTCAAAGTTCAGGACAAGGGTTGTAAGGTATGCCCCAAGGGCATTTAAGGTTTTTATGGAAAGGGTGGTCGCATAAGCTTCGGAGAAGACTCATTGGATTGGAAATCGGAAGTTGAAGAGCCATTTTTAAGAGTCAAATTTATCGGAGGGCAGCTATATCCCCCCACATCATATTTTTCCCCAATGCATCCGATAGAAATTTTAAGATAGCCATTTGTTTGAAAATAGTCCAAAGATCTCATAACACGGCCTTTGAGGTTGACACAAGCCCTCAAAGTATGGGGATAAGGGTTTTAAGTTATGCCCCGGGGAAAAGTAAAGTTTTTAGAAAGAGGTGGTCTTGTGAACTTTAGAAGAGACTCATTTGATTGGAAATGCATACTTCTAGTTCCATTTTAAGAGTCAAGCGTGATGGAGAGAAAATAGCCCCCCCCTCTCCCTGATATCCACTTTTCCCCAAACACAATCGATGGAAATTGTGAGACAGCGATTTTGTAGCCAATAGTCCAAAGAGAATATAACAATGTCTTCAGTAATCAAATATAAGAAATATTTAGGCGGACTTTGAACTAAATCAAAACAAACTATGAGCATGTGAACTTTCAAAAAGATGACAAAGCAATATCTCAAGAACAATTTATATTATTAAGTTAGATCTTTAAGAGTAAGTTGTGGGGGATTTTGAACTAGCCAGAAGGCACTATGTGTATACTTTTAGTACTACAACTACAGTTACTGTAACTAATGACGCTTAGAGTATTAAGGTGAAACTTCTAGGAAGTGTTTCTTCTATGAAACTTCTAGGAAGTGGAAGTGTTTACATACAGGTTTTCAAAAAGGCATATAAGCAATATCATAGGCAACATCACTCTATAATAGCTAGAAATATCATTGAAACGTTTAGAGAAGCTAATTCGATTCAAAGTTAAAAGTTCTAGGGTCCTTTCTAAGAGTAAAAAGAGATGGGAGGGCAATAATCCCGTCTCTCAAGCCGATTTATTTCCCAAACACATCTAGTCAAAACTTTGGTACAACTATTTTTTTCAGCATAGCAGAACGGTCCGGCAACTATGTCTTTAGGGATATCGGGCATGTCAAACCCCCACAATTATGCCAAACTATGGATTCTTATAGAATAAAAAAACCAAAAAGATATAGAAAAAAAATTTCATGAAAATTACTTTCTCAATAAAAGAAGAACAGAAATTGATGCAAAAAAGACTTTTTCCACAAAACGAGCTTTTCAAAGAAAAGTAAAGAGCTCCATTAAGCCAAAAATGGGCAGAAATGAAGTCAAGTAATCATCCAAGCGTAAAACTACCACAAATCACTATCAATAAATAAATGAAACTCAAAACGAACAGAAATTAGAATAAATGGCCGAGCCAAACACGAAACGAGCAAAAATTAACATTAGTAGGGCTGATAACCCCCATGCCTTCTCTTGACTTTATTTCTGCCATTATTTGACTTAATTTCTGCCCATTTTTGGCTTAATAGAGCTCTTTACTTTTCTTTGAAAACTTATTCTGTGGAAAGTTTTTTAAATTAAAACAAATATATGAAACCGTCATTTAGCCAGGGGGGATAGGCGCCCCCTTGCCTCCCTTATGGGCGCCCATGATTGCTATCATTAAAAGCCTCTAACTTCAGGTTTAGTTTAGATACTGGAGAATAGAATAAATTAATGTAACAGAGTTATATTTTTAACTAATAACTACAGATTAACTCAGTTAAGTATATATTGAAAAAAGGGGAAAATATATCCTTCTACAGATCCAAATGATCAAAGTAGATTACAGTTAGTTCTTTGTGTTTAGCTGCTTCCCAGAGAGATTCTGGTAATAATGTGCAGCTGACCACCTGGGATACTTACATTTTAATCCTACAGAGGTCTTATCTGTAATGGCTGACTAGCATATCATCAATCGGGTATCAAAAGGACGTATCTCCATAATTGTGAATTTTCAGAAGAGCAAAAAAAACGTCACAGCTTTTTTATTCCTCTCCAATAACCGAAAACAAAAACAGATTGATATGTATTGATTTACATATCAATCCGGTTTTTTTTCTGTTTCGTTTTTGTGTAACCTTGTAACTTTTTATTTCCCCTCTGATTACTGTAAAACAAAAACAGATTGATATTTATTGATTTACATATCGACCTGTTTTTGTTTCATGGTTATTGGATGGGAAATAAAAAAGTTGTGAGGCTTTCTTTGCTCTTGTGTAAATTTAAAATAATGAAAATACATTCTTTTGATACCCAACTGTTGATATATTCCTTGAAAAGTTTGAACAGGGTTAGAAGTAAAACTCATGCTTAATGCTTCATCTTAACAAAAAGTCATATTGATCTCTTAGTGTAACATTGTCCAAGTTATGATAAAATAAAAGTTCAAACTAGGGATAAAATCCTTTTTAATAGACAGTGTATAGAAATTCACAAAAAATACCAGATGTTTTGGTCACATATACAGTGACCGTCATCAGTAGTAAAACTAAACTAAAACAATTTAAAACAAAAGTTTATATACGAAATCAAATAAAACTACATATGTTTTCTGTGGTATGTAAGTAATTATCTGAATGGAAGAGGCTAAAAACATTAAAAAAAAAAATGGAATCTAGGCATTTTTTTCATCAGGGGAGGAAGAGGAGGTCTTTCATGTCAACCTTATTGTGGAATTTCCCTCTCCCCTCTGTTTGCATGTTCAGTATGTTAAGGGTGTCTGCATTAAAGACAGCTGAAGTGTTTCTATAAGATAAATAAAAACTGAACAAATTTCCCTAAATTATTTCACTTTTTTTTTAATTTTAAATTTGTCGACTATGTTGCATGTACTATCGCATGCACATATTTTTGGCACTACAAAGGCTATTAAAAAAGTAATGCCTGTTGTCTGATTTTCGATATTGACATTCAGGCAAATAGTATGTTTTAAGTTACAACCAGATAATTTATTATCTAGTTGTATTTGTATCTAGATAGTTGTATCTAGTTACAACTAGATACAACTAGAAGATAAGGCAGAGGTGTAAGATCCTGATCCGATAGTAATATAGGGCTTCATGTCTGGGTAGACAAAAATAACCGGGTAAAACAACAAAGCATCATGCAGACTGTACTAGAAAACGAACAGTGGTATTTAGTTTAGTCAGCAAAATTATAAAGTCGAAACCTAAATAAAAAAAAAAAAATGTTGCTTTTATTTGTCTTTGTTTATTTCTTATTATAGCCTACTTAAAATATATCCCTATATGCTTTCTTAATCCCCATCTGTTTATTTCCCTTTGATCTGTTTATCACACAATATGACAATATGGCAAAAGGGTATACTAGTTGTATTTGTGTACATTTTAACTAGTTTATGTTCTACAGGCTAGCCTAGCTGAATTATTTTACTATCAATCAGGGGCGTCATTTCACAAAAATATAGGGGGATTTTTGTCAAAATCTAGGGGAGGGAGCATTTTTTTCGATATTTTAAATAAAAATTACTAACAAGAGGTTTTTTTTCAATGAGAACGCCTAAAAGGCATTTCTCAAAATCTAGGGAAGGGGAGCAAAAAATCTGGGGGTCCCTGTATAAAACACGCATTGATGCTAGATCAAATCTCTTACTTAGATTAGTAATGGTATCCAATTGGTACCCCAGCTAAGGCTCTATTTTGAGTCTTTTGGGTTGGTGCAAACATGGTTTGGTGCAAAGCAGATGGCATCAGTGAGCCATGTACCAGCAGCCCCAATAATAGCCAAAAACATTTAGTGTTTTCCTAGGAAAAACTTTACAATGTCGTGGTGGGTAGCCAGTGAAGAGGTTGTATGGCAGTAACGAGCACATAACTTTAGCATATCAACAACAAATATGGGGTATTATTGCTAAGTTGACTTGTTGTTTTTGTAGGAAAGAAAGCACTACCAGTTGACCCAAATGAGTTGGACAGAATGGTTTCTGAAAGCATGAAAGATGTAGACCACGAATCGGACATTGACGAAGACGATCCGGAATTAGAGGTAATTTGGAATAATTTTGATATTTTTTTGGAGCACGTTCCTTGAGAAAACTAAATACAGTCAAGAGTTTGGTAGTCGTGGGTTGCTGAAATTTAGTAACACAATAAAATAAAGATGTGCTGCTAAATATAATAAACAAATATAAAGAAATAATAAAATTAGTCAGTGGGTAAAACCATACAAAAAAAAAAAAAAAAAAAAATTATGGACAAATATAAAATTACACAATAAAATAAAGATGTGCTGCTAAATATAATAAACAAATATAAAGAAATAATAAAATTAGTCAGTGGGTAAAACCATACAAAAAAAAAAAAAAATTATGGACAAATATAAAATTACATTACATAGTTTTTGATTCCAAACGAACATAGAAAATAGGCATTTCTTGATTATACAATTTATTATTTTTAGAAATGATTTTAAATAAATCAGTGGGTATATTTAGATAAATTAATAAATATTCATTTAGTTCATGTATGTTTGCTATCCTTTGCCTTGTTCTGCAGGGATCAAATGTAATTTGAAATTATTTTGTTATCTGCAGGGTCATAGGCTACTCCTAAATAGTACTAGATGAAGTCAAGAGTTTTTTAGTTGTTGCTGCTAAAGTAATTTATTCATATAAAGACAAATAATCAGAAGTACAGAAAAAGAATCATTTCTATAGGTAAGATGCTAAACAGAATGCATGAAAAACAATGAAAAATTGGAAGAACTGGTCGGTGAAAGCATCCACTGAGGCAAAGAAGAAAAAAACAGAGCAAAATCTAACAACTAAATATACACATAAAACAATGTACATTTATATTTAGTAATTGCACAGCGTAACAGATTAATATATTTTAATCATATAAATTTGTCTTATGATTTCAAATGCTTTAAAACGTAAATGTGACAAAAATATTTTCTACCCTTTCCTGCTGGTCCCATGACTAAGAATGTGCAGGTTTGAGCTGATAACTTAATAGTAAGGAGGTGAAATGCCTGAAAAACTCAAATTTGTTTTAATAAGAAATAGCTTTTTTCTGGTATTTTGCCAAAAAAAAGTACATTGGCAATTTTTTACCATTGATAGGTAGTTAGGTTTTTTATTATATCCATTTTTCTTTATCTTCATTTCGTTTTACTTGTAAATATTTTTGTTAATATTACCTGTGTGTTAGACTATTACCCTTATTTAGTTTTTTAGGGTGATAGTTCTCCACAAAAACTGTTGTATTTACTACTTCATTACTGAAGAGTTTTAAGATGACAGTTATGACAGTATCCTACAAGTATGAGCTTTAAGCTCCTGAGGAAATTTCTCGTATGACTCTGCCCAGAGTTGATGTAAGGAGTGACTCGTTGCTATGCTTGTCGCTCTGTAATCTTCACCGGAAAACTTTTTTGCAGGAGTAACTATCAAAAAACTTTGAGCGTGTTCCCGGTCCAAAATACAATTTAATTCGTATTTACTTCAAATTTAATACGAATTGACTGTGAACCGGGAATGGTTTATTAACTAATGGTTCTCTTCCTTCTTTTCGCAATGACCGTTCCACCATTCTCCCTAAACAAGGGCTCATATTCCTCATACTCATTAGTTTGGTCATTTGCCTTGACTTGACTTTGGTCATTTGCCTCCATTTTTCCCACTTTCATGATGAATGTACAGAAGTTAATTCAGTAAATACGCTAGTTAACCGTATTCACAAAAAATTAATAAAAAATTTAATACGAATTTAATTTTGATCGTTCCAGCTGTTAACTCGCTCTCACCTGAAACGAAATATTAAATTTTTATTAAATATTATTAACTTTTCGTCGGACCGGGAACACGCTCTTTGTTTGATGGTCACTTGAAATGATTAACAAGCTCTCAGCTGGAGTGTTTCACAGGAATCAATCTGAAAATCAATTAAGAGGAATCTGATCAGTTCTATTGGGTAAAAAAAAATATTTGCCACGAACATTGCCAGTTGTAAATCCTGATTTAAAATAGCATGATTTTCTCTGGCCACGGGAAAGGGCTTATAGATGTAGCCATACATGCCATAAGTCCGATAGACAATAAAGATTTCACTGTCGCCAATTCACAACGATATACGGGAGGACGGGGGTCAATGTATTTTTAGAAATCTAGGGGGAGGGTATTTTTTTCTGTGAAACACTAATGAAACGGTATTTCAATGAAAATACTTTGAAAAATATATTTTTCGCTATATAGGGGGGAGGGGCAAGTCCTCCCCCTCCGCAATTGTAGTTACTGGAAGATTTTACATCAGTAATATATGATTTACTAACATATGTTATGAAGCATATGTATTATAAAACATTATGCAACTAAATAATTATTTTGAAATGAGAAGGAAAACTGTGGTTGTAGTGTATTGGGAAGTGTTAAAAAGATGTATATAAAAAAAAACTGGAATAGTCTCATATATATCAAACCTGCATTTGACAATTTTTGATAACTTAGGTGAAATATTTGGGAAGCTTAAGATATCTGAGCCTAGAATATAAGTATTTTTAACTATTGGTCCCTCCTTTACCAAGTCTTCCGATTTTCTTATGGTTCTAAACTTACTATATTTTCATAAACCAAATTAATGACATATCGGTTTTTAGGCAGCTTTGAGAAAATACCAAAACAACTGGAAGAAAACAGCAAAAATAGTTATACACCAAAGTAAAAAAACAACCGAAAAAGAGTTCTCAACGCGGGTTTTGTGATAATGTGAGAGCTCAGTTTTACTGAAATGTATTACTGAAATGTATCGTTTTTACTAAAATGTATCTTTTTACCTTGTCACTGGGTCTTTTTTTCATCTTTTCAAAGACCAAATGTTCTCTATCTTATTAGAAAAAAAAATAGCAATAACTTCAACAATAGTTCCGAAAACGCAGAATCCACGTTTCAGTCAAAAACATGTTAATAGGAACAAAGACAGCTAAAACCACTGTAGACAAAGAGAAAAAGAAAAGAAGCTGAATGTCTTTGCTCGGAGGAATTTGCTGGTGAAGAGGGATTGCATTTATAATTTTTGTAAAAGGTTGGGTCGTTGAGCCTATTCAAAGAGATGAAAAAACGCCATACAACAAAAAGAAAACAACAAAAGAAACTGAAATGTAATAAGGTATAGTTGTTATTTAGTACATGTTCTAAACATAATCCAGGATGGTAACAAAAGCGTCATTCAGTGTCCAGCAAACTGTGGCATAACATAGATTAACATTTCATAGATGTGGCACAACGTAGATTTTTATCAGATCAATTGTCAGTCCATCATAGTTTCTTTCTCTTTTTTTTCTATTTTGTTGTATAGTGTTTTTTCATCTATTTATGCTATTTTCTTGTATGTTTTGACTGCTTAGTCTAGTTTCTCTTTTTTTTTCTGCTGATAAAGGCTTCTGGGTGTGAAACAAAATATCTGGGCTTTTAGTATTCCTTAACATATAGTATTTTAGTGGTTTATTTTTTCACTGTCGTGACTAAAAGTTTTACTTGTTATTATATTTTCGTTTCATTTTAGTCAAAGTTGGAAGGGTACTGTGGTCTAAGAAACTTTTTACGTCCAGTGAGTTAAGTTGAACTTGTAAACTGTCATCGACGTGTTCTAAAAGTAGTGCGATTACTCTAGCTTCAGTTCGTTATTTGACATTAACTAAATTTAATTTAACTTCTGTTCATTTATAGCAAGAACTATTAAATCTTGGTTCTGCAACAGATGGTGAAGAAAACTCCGAAATTCTTGAAGGAGAAGTTCTTGAAGTCCCTCCACCTCCGGTAAAGAAGCCTTTACCTCCCCCACGTTTATCGGTACCTCAGCCATTAAAGATCCCGAATGTTGTTCTAGGGACATTGTCAGAGAGGATTTCAATGTATGAATTAGCCACTAAGAATGCACTTATCGCTGGCGAGACCTCGCGTGTTAAAAGGTACGCTTTTAATTATTTTTTTTCTGATCAGGGGGTTGGGAGGGGAGGCTGCCATTTTTTGGTCTGAACTCAACTATGCAAGTGTTTATTGTCCTTTTCAGCCATATGGTAAAAGGTTTATGTTCTAACTAGTGTAAAATTCAGCCGGGCAACATCCCGAAATATGCGTTACGCAATTAGTGTCGTTCCCTCGTTTGTCAAGATTTTTAATAATCCACTCACTCGTCAATAATTGTACATATTTATTTGTTTTAGTTCATCATACTTTTTATTCGTAGTTTATTTTGAAGGGTTTTTTCTTTAGTTTGAACTTGGAGTTATTTTATTTTACTTTTTTTAAGATAGTTGGATATTTAAATGTCTTAGGTTTTAGTTTGACTCTGTGATATTTCGAGTCAACATATAAATTTGTATGACGATGGCTATGGCTGTGATTTATATATGTTTAGTGCCTTATCTTTTATTATGACAAAAACTGCCACCGATCGGCATGACCGTGTAAGGCGTCTGACAATAAAATCATTTGAGTTTGAGTTTAGTGTAAACAAAATTAAAAAAAGAGATGTGATATATCTCTTGCTTATGAAGTTAAAGTGGGCGGTTTATATTACATTGATCAAACTAAACTGTAAATTGGTAAAGGCAAGACTTCTATAAATTAGCTATAGTAGCATAATGGCCAAGAATTACTGCAATTTTGTCGTCAGTCTAAGGTGAAAATAGAGAGGTAGAAGTAGAGAGTAGAGAGGTAGAAAATAGAGAGGTAGAGAGTAGAAGAGAGGTAGAAACTGGCGAAAATAGAAGAGGTAGAAAAAAGTCATTGAAAAAACTTGATTCCCTGGCAAAATGTTGTTGGATTTTGTGCAGATACTCTGGACAAACTTAACAGGAAAGAAATTAGCTCAAATAAGGGTGGCGTTGCCACCTCCTAAAAAAATTTCATATGGTTAGTAGTTTGTTTGTGCTTTGCTGAAAACAAAAATTGTGTTGCGGAAAAATTTTGTGCAGAAACTTTGGAGCCTCTTACTGGAACCTGATTTGGTCCATTTATTAAAAAAGGAGATAACATCGATTGATACTGATTTTAACAATGTCTAACTATTTTACTGTTAAAATTTGTTCTTCAAAAAAATCATACGAAACAATTGTATTAAATTATGCAGAAATTTGTCAACAAACTTATCTTAAGAGAGAGGGGGACAGTCTCATAACAAATTGTGTAACTATTTTATGGTTACGAAACTTTGCAAAAATAGATCTTCTGCTTAAATAAAGTACAAGAAAATTGTTTTAGCTTCACAGCTAATCCTCAATCCCAATTTATGAGGTTTCAAAGATGTGCAAATACATTTCCTAAATTTATAAAAAAATATTGATATGACTTAAAATAGATAATCTGCCATTACGTCTTGCAGACAGCTTGATCTCTCTCCTAAGAATTTTTTTTCCAAAAGACCAGGCCCTAGTAGGGGTTACTTTGGGCAAACAGAAAACTACAAACATTTTGCGACAGAATTTATCTTTGGTACAACACAATCAATTAGTCGAGTTGCTCAAAACTACTTTTTTCTCTGTGATAATTGATGAAATCACTGATTGTATGGTTGATAAGCAACTAGCTATCATTGTAGTATTTTTTAGCGAGGGAGATCTAAAACTTCATGCCGAAGTATTGGACATGGGTATGTGTAGTGATGGATCGGCTGAGGGTTTGACTAACTGCGTCAGACCAGTCGTTGAAAAAAAAAAAAAAAAAAACTCGAGTCCCTGGCAAAATAATGTTGGATTTTGTGCAGATACTACTTAATACTATTTTGGACTACTTTGGACAAACTTAACAGGAAAGAAATTAGCTCAAATAAAGGCGTTGTTGCCGCCTCCTAAAAAAAAAAAATCCAGATGGTTAGTAGTTCGTTTGTGCTTTGCTAAAAACAAAAATTGTGTGCAAAAATAGTTTGTGCAGAAACTTTGAAGCCTCTTACTGGAACCTGATTTGGTCCATAGAGCCTTCCCTTCACTATGGCTTTATTGCCCTAACTAACTGTACATCTATCTGAGTTAGCGCCAGTCTATGAATCTACATCTTTGCCATAACTTGCTATAATGATAACTTGTGTCTTAAAAATCATTGAAGTATCGGAACCGCAGGCAAAATAGATGAAAACTGAGAAAACTTGTTTTTTGTTACGTTCTTATGATTGAATTATAGTTTCCTGTCGCTAGGGAAGTTTTCTTAAATAAATCATCTAAATTATCTGAAAGACCCATTTTCTTTAAAAGACCTATTCTTAAAAGTTTTTCTTTAAAATATCCATTAAATTTTTATTTTAATCTTATAACAAGGAGTGTCCTTAACCAAGAGTGTCCCAAGCCTCTTTTCATTTAAGGGGGAGGGGGACTTTGCAGATTGTTCCGAATCGCTACCTGATTTCTAACGAATTTTTAGCAGAAATCAGAAATTTTGCAAAATTTCTGCTGAAATTTTTGCCTTCGGCGAAAGTTATACCTAATGCCAATTGGCGCATATGTGCCAGCCATTTATAAAAATTCGTTGTTGCGTTCGGAGGTGGTACTCCGCCTCAGTGTATCCCAAAATATTTCAACGGAGACGATAGGAGCTTGCATTACTGTATATATTTATATTGTAGTATTATGTTGCTGGTTCACTGACCTTGCAAAGAGGTTTCTACGGGAACATTTTGTTTGAAAAGAAATTTTTTTTTCTCAAAAACATTGCATTTTGCAAATAAAATACAAAGTGGTACTGCCTTTTTTTTATATTTAGTGTTCTTTTAGTGTGAGGGTTGAAGCCCATTTTGCAAAACACGGACTAAGGGGTGAACAAATCTCGTGCCGAATAACATCGCTTTCAAAATTATATTTTACCATTTCTTGCCCTCTCCCTCACCTAAAAATACATATCAACGCTTTGCGAGTGCTTTATTAAACACATTATGCTTGTAACAGTGGCTGTCAACCTTCTGGTTTATCAAAAACCCTCCCTTCTACAATTTTGACATATATTTTTGTAATGATAGCTTATTATCCTAAAATTCCCTTATGATATCTCATACTTCGCTCAGACCTGGAGGTAAAATTGATGCAACTAATGAACCTATCTTTTGGTTAGAAACCCATCAATATATATTTTTTTTTTATTTATAATGCAATTGTGGTTTCCTGTTGTTAAGAAAATTATTGTTGCTAAGTAACTGTTACCCACGCTTTTTATAATTGGGTACCTAATGTTACCCAATTATGCCCAATAATATTACCCAATTTGTTCTCCTTACTAGGTATCAAAGAGGTTTGAAGACTCTGAAAGATATGGAAAGGACGGTGAAAGCAGGGAGAAAGATTGAGGAGTCTGAAATTCCTCCGCCTGTTGCCACTGGGGAGAAAAAGAGTGAAGCGCCAAATCCTCTGTTAGATATCCCCGTTGGTGAGACAGAACCCCCTTCAGAAACAACAGAGGTACTATTTTTAACTGTTCTTAATTGTTGACGTGCAACTTCTTTTGCCCGTGCAACTACTATTGAAAGGTCTCTACCTTTAAACTATGTGTTTCCTTTTTTTATCAAGCCTACATTTAAAAGAAAAGCATTTTAAACCGTATAATTAATTTCATCCTGTTGTATGTATCTGTTTGGACTATTATTGGGACTATTGCAACAATTGGGATTATTCTTATCCTATTATATCCTGTCATGTATAACTGGTTATTAACAGGCAGCGGCATTTATTTCTAACCAGGTCATTCTTATTAACTGATATTTAGCCTGTAAATATTTTTAATCCTCCTTATATTTTGAACCTATCTTTAACCAGTTTCTAATCCATATTTAACGTACAATATTTTTACCATAGTATTTATTTATAATAAGTGTCTTGATACCCCTCCCACCGGAACATAACCTCCTTCAGAAACACCACATGTAATATTTTTACCCAGTCATTATTTGGTCCATGTTTGCCCTCCCCCCTCATACTCCTCTCTCTTTCTTCTTTTTCTTTGCCTTTTGTATTTGGTTGTTCTTGGTTTACGGTAGGATTGTTCGAGGGCTTTTTACTTTTACCATAGTTGTCTACTCTTGTTTGTGTTGCCAAATGACGCCTGCTTTTAACGCATGAAACAGTGGACTGTTTCAATGTGAAAACATTTTAAACACAAACTTCTTTTTGTCACGTAAGATGACAGGAACTGTTATTAGATGCCACAAAGTACGTACCCCTAGCACCGTTGATAAATCTGTCCAACGTTATGGAGGAGTAAAATTCACCCACTCCGTATGTGCAAGTAGGAACACACTGAAAACACAAAATAAAGTATTTTATAAGCTTGATTAACAGCTTAAACAGATTAGTCAGATTTAGAAATTTTAATAATGGAAAAATCAGTAGTTTATTTCTAGAGTAACTTAAGCTCCATGATGACGGGAGTTGCTGTTGGTAGCACCATGGTGGTTCTGACACTGTTGCCGTCACTGTGCAGTATCAGAATGAAGGAGGGATCCCCCGCACCACTTATGTACAGACTGTAAACCGAACATACAAAATAAACCATTTTGTATGTTGGTTTGGGTAATAATTGAAATAGATACCCGCTTAATACTATTTTCTGCTAAAAATCTAAGATGATCGGTGCTGCTGTTAGTTGCGACAAGTTGCTCGTGTTGCCGTTGCGAACGATGAGCGGAAGAAGACGAATCTTCCTCATTAGAGAGGGATAAGAGTGTCTATATGCAGGTATGAGTACACTGAACTCACAAAAACCCTTATTTTCAACTTGTTTTTCAGTTTGAATGGATTGTCTCTTAAATAACATTTTTGGGTCTAACCTAAGTAATTATACAAAACAGTAGTAATTCGGCTACTGTAACTGAAGTCCTTGGAAATACTGGAAGCTCAAAGTCAAAAGTTGATTTCATTCTGGAAGGGAAGTGTTCTATTGGAAATGTGAAGTTATCCGTAAGAAAAGGCGATATTATTGCCCTTATTCAGTCAGAAAGAGAGGCCAGGAGGTTAAAATAAATCTTGGTTTAGGCATGAGTTGTGAATTCAGTTTTTTAAAGAGAAGCGTATATGTATTTTTATTTTGGAAAATGTAGCTTTATTAGGTATTGCCTTGTTTTTATAACCGATATAATTATGTCCAACTCTGATGAATGGTTTGTGTTTTGAAAAATCGGTTCTTCGGCTGAAAGTATGTAGATTTACGAGTGGAAAGTGAAGTAAGTAAGAAAATAAAATGTAAGGAAAAAGTAAAAAAAAACTTAGTAGAAAATAAGTAGAAATAAAAAATCAGGTCTTCCATTGATATTAACTAGAACTAGAAGTAGAAAGTTTAGTAAACAGAAAGCAAATAGAACCAGAAAATTAGTTCTTTTGTTGAAGTTGAGTGAATAAGAAGTGGAAAATAAAGTAAGTAAGAAAAGAAAGTGCGGAGTAATTATAACTGAAAAATCAGTTCTTGAGCTGAAAGTAAGCAAAATATGCGAATCTACTTAAACTATTGTTTAAAAAAAGACTGGTTACTCTTTTACCAGGCCGTATAATTGGGGGGGGGGGGGGTTAGAACACCCCCCTCCCCCCTAAAAAAAACCTGGATATGGCCCTTTTCCTTGCTTTAATCATTCCAGACATCCCTTTAGTATCACGCCCTAGTAACAGTATTTTCAAAATTTGTGCTTGTTTTTTTGTTTTGTTTTTTTTTTCGAAGCGCTACGCAACCCACTTGTAAAATTGATAAAAAACTGAATCACTGCAGGATGTTTTGTATACTGGCGTGTCAGGTTTTAAGGCTGTACCGGATGCAACGTTGTAGCTTTGCATTTTCTTTGATAGAATGTGCAAAAAAGATATTCAAATTGTGGTCTTTCTTTTTTGGCGTAGATTTTGTGGAGATAGGCAGTTTGAACAGTGCAGTATTTCAGAATATATATTTGATTTCAAGTTCGGGATGCTAAAAAAAAATATTTTCAGGCTAATATTTTCCAATTTCTTTTTTTAGGGGGAGGCGGGGCCTATTATTTTTTGTTCATGTTCATGCCAAATCTGAAGCAAGTTTGCTTTTGATACTTGCAGGTGCCTCAGCCAGAATTGGGACCAGCTGTGATACAAGAAGCAGTAAGCTCAGTCAATGAGGAAATGGTCAAAGAAGTTCAACAACGAAGAGATGCGTATAAGAAAGCAGCAGTTTTTGCTAAGCAAAAGGGGGATACCGAGACAGCATTGAAATATCTGCGCATAGTCAAGGTAAATGACAACTTCCTCTATGTGTAAAATAGAATGTATTAAATTTGTGGTATTGCTCAAAGCTAATCTAAGTGGATTAACAATACAGAATTAACAATATGGAAAATATAGAGAAGTGAATTAAAATATATTAGGTGTAGCAAAATCTAAAAACTGGCCCAGAGCAAAAGCTAATAAGCCTATAAATAGCCAAAAATGGAATCAATCTGAAATATAAGTATCGCCTGTTTTTCTTTTGGCTAGCCTTTAAGCATATACAGTTTCAACTTTAGGGAGACAAGACAATTTTGATTCTGTTTGTAGGATTAAAAAAAAAATGTTATTTCTGGCCAAGATTTCCTTGGGGGAGAATTAGGGGGGAAGTCTGGATGTCCCTTGCATGTCTTAAAATGGTGCAAACAAGCACATCTAATACCGATATTTTGAAGTTATCTTCTGTAATCTTGTATTCCAGTCTGACACTGATGGGGAGGGGGAAGTTGAGTTCTTTTTGGGAAAAGTGGCAGTGAATTTGAATTGCTTTAAATATTGTATTTCGATAAAACTGTATACCTTTGAATATATTCATTTGGGACATAAGTGGATGTGAAAATCCCCCCCCCTAAATTTGTCTTCCTTGTATATTGATATTTGTGCTTTTGTCCAATATGGATTGTGTCACATACTAGAAATAACCCACATCTTCTTACAAATTTGAGCCAAAGCGGTAATATCTAAGTAGTTATCAAGCGTGTCTCTTGTTTTAACCAAGCTTTCAGTATAAGTCAAACCCGTCTTGATTGACAGTATTTCAACCAGCTAGAAACATGCCTGGCAAGCTTTTCATTCGAATAATGTCAATCTAGACGTGGCCTCGTTTTCTCCCACCTTCGTTGTATTCATTGGCTGAAGATTAGACTCGTTTGGTTTTGTCTTTTTTTTTTTTTTTTTTTTTTTTTTTTTTTTTTTTTTTTTTTTTTTTTTTTTTTGTCGTACGCCATGTATATCAAATGTGGTTGCAGCACATATTTACTTTCCCCTTTAAAATTGTGGAAATAGGGAGAAAATGGAGTGAAGATAAAAAAAAAAAACATATGTAGTTGGCTTAGGCGCCTTTGTCTTTAGAATTTAGAATATTAGATTATTTCCAATGTTTATAGATATAAGACTAGATTTGTTCTTTGATCAAGGTGAGAAATGATATAATAAAAAAAGAAGGAATTCTAGCAAAGAGGCCAGTGAAAAATACAAGTGGAGGGAAGCAAAATGTGTTTCTATGGCCGATAAAAAGACAAGGAAGAAAGAAACAATCGTGAATACTTTGTCTTTATAAACAAGGCATCTTTATCGCAGCTGAAACTTTAAAAAAAAGAGAAGCCAAAAACAAACAAGAAATATAAAAATGATTAAAATCTAGAATAAAAACAAAGGAGATTGGAATCATTACTCCCTAGATAATCCAGGTGGTAACAAAATACACAATTTGAGCTACTTTCTTAACGTCCAGAATAAAGAGTATGGGTAGTTATAAGAGTGAGAGCTGGCACTAGTGTTGACAAAACTATCAACACCATCTAGCAACTGGTGACATTTTACATTTTTTCCAGTGTAATAGTTAGAATAATCAATTTAATTAGTGCGATTGTTAAAATTAGGGCAGTAATAAGTATCTGACAAAAAAATGATAACAAAGCTTGAAAAAAATGTCAAGTACCGCCAAACGTTAGATGGCGTTGCTATTTTTTGTCGATACTAGTGCCAGTTTCCTCTCTCCTAAGCTACCCATACTCTTTGGTCCAGAAAGTAATTGAAGTTTAGCAAAAAGTCCTGATTATTAGTGAAAAATGGATCCGAAGCCCGTGGGCAAAAAAGAAATAAAGAGAAGAGTGAAACAAAATGCCTTCGCCAAGTCTGTGAGAAGAAAATAGAGAAGTAAAACAAAATATGCATCTAAGACAAGTGAAAAGACGAGGGATAAAGAATGAATCGAACTATCTTGCCTGAGTTAATCAAGGCATCTTTGGGAAAGAGCAAAATACAAAAAATAAGGAACAAAAATTAACCAAAGCAAGAAAAGAAGACAAAGACCAGAAAACTCAAAATAACTGAAATGTGAAATAAAACTTTCTATACTATAACTGAACTAAAGTACTAAAGGACTATAGCTAAGGTATAATCCCAAACAGGCAGGTAGAAAAAAAATATACAATTTGAGCTAGCTCTGTCACATCTAGAAAGTTAACTAACATTAAAACGAAAAAACGATGTTAATTACGTTCAGAAATAGTCATCTCGTAAGCTTCCACTGCTATTTTAGCTGTCGAATCGATTGATTCTCTTGAGAATTGTGTAAAACTCCTCCCCTTAGAAATAACTAAAGTATCCTCAAACCGCATAAAATGGCTGTGGTAATTGAAAATTTGCTCAGCCAAAGCCAAATCAAAAGTACTGAGAAAAGGAGTGCCAATTATGGGAGGGAGAGGCAAGGTCTCTTTTTCACCTCTTAGATTATGAACAATAGCTTATTTATATGTTCATAAAAAAAATCGAAAAAAGTCTGCCTCCTTTTTTCTCAAATCTTTTTCGTGGCTATATTTTCACTGGTGGAAGTCTTATCCTATCTTTCTCTTTTCATCTCTCGCTCACTCCCTTTTTTTCTCTCCCTCTTTCTATCTCTCTCTAGTTCTCTCTAGCGTTCTCTGGTTGTCAATTTTTTTCTTCTTTAGCAATTTGAGCCACTTGTTACTGCTGTTGAGTCAGGTCAGCCTGTGGATATGGATTCACTCCCACCCCTGCCACAAGAACCCATTGACACCCCTATGCCAGTGAATGTGGCTCCAGAAGCTCCAATGGCAACACCTATTGCTGCAGTACCTGTAAAAAAAGGTATGGCGACTTTACAGTTGATAAGTATAGGAAACTGTAGCACTTCAACATGGATTTAATGTAAATTACATGTAATCAGAACCAGTGGCAGTGACGCATTACCTAGCAGAATTAGAAAACCAAGCTTAACTCTGGTTTATTAAAATTTTGCTTTCATTAGGGTCCAACCCTAATGAAAGAGTTAAGTTGGATCTATTTAGTTCCAACTTAACTCAAATTTACTAAAATTTTGATTTCATTAAGGTTAACTCTATTTAGATCCAACCTGAAATTGTATGAAAGTAAGTAGTCTATATTGTTTACGGGCTATTTTCATGGATTATAAAATAGTTAGAACTAGGCTAGTATGTAGAACATAGGCTAGCTAAACAAATATACATAAATTTGCCTATTCTTTAATTTTGGCAAGAGTGGTTGTTTTATATTCAGCCCAATGTAAGTATTTGTAAAGTGGAGAAAAAAAAGATGCAACTAATATTTTGTATATGTTTATGTCATTATGATTTTGTTGGGTAGTGCTTAATGGTATTATTTTTCATCAAGCTAGGTTTTTGGAATTTGGTCGGGGTCGATTGTTGTCACGTGCACAAGTCCCCTTAATTGCTGTCGTTTGATTTAGTTCAGGATTGTAGCGGAAGACTTTCAACGCCTTTATATGTCCTTATTGATCGCACCTTCAGCGTATTTGGGCCTTACAGTGTGGTGTTTTCTTCTGGCATCCGTAAAATCTTCTTAAAGGAGATTTCCTTCTAAACTATAAGATAGGTGCGCAGCCAGACAAGGAGTGTTTTGGAGATTTTTTTCAGGATCGGGGAGGGGGCGGTCCGATCTTTTAAATTGGTGATTAATTAAACCCAAATTTGCATTCTTCAAAAATTGTCGATGAGGCGTTGAGACCTTGTGTTAGCCTATCGCGTTAAATATGCAAGTATTTAAACGAGCTTTTGTGTTTCGTAGAGGAGCCGAGTGAAGTATCGACACCCAGAACTGTTTTGGAGGCCTTAGAGCAAAGACTGCAGAAATATAAGTCAATTGAAAAACAAGCCAAAGATGAGGGAAACAACAGCAAGGCTCGTCGGTTTGGTCGTATTGTTAAACAGTACTTAGATGCAATAAAGGCTCACAAAGCAGGCAGAACCATCGATTATGAAGAACTGCCTTGTCCTCCAGGTACCATTATTATTTTTGTAACCTTTATTTTAAGCGTTTTGACTACCTATCAACAAAGTGACTTAGCAAACTGTGCTCCTTTTTGTAGCCAAAGGGGAATTCTGGAGGCTCAACCCCCACTCTCACTAGCCCCTTTTTATCTTGAAAATTGCTTAAATGTCTTTTAAATTGCTTAAATTATCTTGAAAATTGAGACGAGTATCTAGAATCCCCCAAAGGGGGGTTCTAGATGTGGCCTTTAATAGACTCCATATTTTCTGCCTTTCAGATGTCTTGAAACCATACCCCCCCCCCACACACACAATATTTTCTCATTCGGTTCTCGTATTCTCGCTGATACGTTTGCTTCATCTTCTAAGACAAAAATTAATCTTGACTTCATTTTTTTTTTTTTTTGTAAAATTTTTGTTTATTTTTTTCTAAAATTTATGTAGCTAAATTTTTAATGTTTCTTGTTTAAAAAAAAACACATATGGGTATAATTTTTTTAATAGTCTGATTTTATGTGTGCGTTGTTTTGTGACTTAAAAATGATGATATAACATCATTACATTACATATAGCATCATTGCATTACATATAGCATCATTACATTACAAATAACATCGTTACATTACAAATAACATCATTACATTACAGTTGTAATTACATTAAATACAGAACTTTAAATATAATTGTGATAAGCACTTTTTAAGTAAAATACTACCTCGTTTCATTTTTTTTCAGGATACCCTCCCATACCTGGCATAGCACCCGCACAAGCTGCACCTGGAATTGGGTCTGTTGTGTTAGCTCCAATAGAGACTCCAAGTGAATCAGTTTCTAATGAGGTACCCAGCTCAGGTAAGATCATTTCTAAATACATGTCCCTATAAATACGATTATATCTATGAAGTCTGTGATTTGAAACTGTAAGGACAAATTGCAGGAGATTAAGCACTTGTTGCGAAAAAAAGAACCTGATAGACAATTTGAATTACCCTTACTCTATGCCTATCTACCTTAGATTTGCCCCTGGATGACGATAGACTTATACATCATTCTTATACAATTCCGACAAAGAGTTATGCCAGCTTTGCCTCTCACTGAGACAATATTTAATATTATCAACTCCGAAGTCCTAATTCGGCCCTTTGTGGGCTTGTGATAGAGATTTTTTTGAAATAAATATCTTATTATTCTTATTACTATCTGTCTTGGCTTTACTCCAATTAGCGGCCATGGCTCTCAAGTTTTTATTCACTTCCACCAAGTTGATTTTAATTCAAAATTGGCGCTGCTGTGTTAGCTCCAATAGAGACTCCAAGTGAGTCACTTGTTGCCAAACAATTTTGATATTTCTTCAAAAAGAAACTTACGCTAAAAGGTGGAAATAGAGTAAATTTCCTCTAAAAGCAACATGTGAGATAATTGTTGCAAATCCTTGGGAATGTAATGGCGCTAAGGTAAAAGTAAAGAATAGGGCATTCGACCTAACACTCCCTACCGGTTGTGCTGATCTCCGTTACCCGGCCCTTCAGCCAGAAAGTGCAGTGTTGGCTGGGGGGCAGCCATCCTGTTCTTTCGCACATCCTTCCTGTTTATCTTCCTCAGATTTCTCCAGATACTCTGGCTGAGCTTACAGAGTCACGCCATTGACCCCCTTTCCAAACCAAATAACCATTGACCCCAGGACTCGAAACCCTGTCCTCACGGGTAAAGAATTTCAAGTCTAGCGTGCCAGCCACTTGGGTGCCAACAACTATTTTGAAAGTGTTCTCATTTCAGTGACTAAGTTCCGATCTACGTCCTCCTCACACTCTAAAAATCACGATGTTTCTTATAGATAATATTTTTAAGGATATTCAACGACTTACGCTCCTCTTGGCCCAAGGGCAAGGAGATTATATTGAATTGTGTGTGTGTTTGGGGGGGGGAGTGTTGAGTCAGTCAACTTAAAATTTGATGTTTGGAATTTATGTAAAGTATCTCTGTGAAACCTTTACAGTTTTATTTCTAGCTAATAAAAACTCGACCTTCTCTAACACTTTGAGCTAATATTCCGGCATAAGGATTTATTCAACGCATATTCTCCATTGTAATGAAGTGTTGGCTCTACAATTTGACCTCATTTCTCTACCTGTACAGACCACCTCGTAGTGCTAAGAAAAACACACCTAGAGGCTGCTAAAATTCATTGTTGTATGTTTCTTTATTTAATCTGCCCCTTACCGATTTCTTGCAATAAAGTCAGATCGGCAGCATAGAATAAATTACAAAACCGAATTGCAGCACAATTAAACATAGAAATTTTTTACCTTGTATGTTGTTTAGCTTCGTTGAAGATAAATTATCTTCAACAAATTTACGTTTCGGGAGCATCACTTTGTGTTGCTCCCGAAAGCAGCACTTTGTTTCGGGAGCAACACTTTGAAATTAACATTGCATCACAAGACAAGAGTAAGTAAACTGAAATCTACTGCACAGGAAGAAAAACTTGAACGAGACCAAAGTGTTGCTCCGGAAACACAATTAAACCAAGAAAAAACCTTAAAGTATATTTATAGCTGTGTTGAAAATAAATTATCATTTGAAAATGAATATTACACCAGACTGCATCAGAGAAAATGCACAGAGATTGCTAAGGCTAAATGCTGAAAATTGCCGGTTTAACCTGCCTGTGGCTAAAACCCGCTGTTTTTTTCTGTCTTTTCTTTTCGCTTGAGGTAAGTTTAAATACATCAGGAAAATGGCCTCACATCCGCTAAAAACATCAGCTTAGCCTGTAATAACCTTACTGTTGACATTATATTCAAGCAGAAATAAAGTCTAGCTGGAAGTTTTTTTGCCTTGTTTTCATAGTCATGTATGTCCCGTTCTTCTATGGCTCGTCATTAAACTCAATAGCCCATTCCATTAGGATTTCATAAATTCTTTACTTAAAGCATGAACATTATATCGCGTTTGCAAGGCCGTCAGAGAGACAGTTTTAAACCCGTCTCAATTAGTGTAACGAGGGTCATAAGGACTCTATACCTTGGGAAGCTTATACGAAAATTACTTACAGCTGGTTTCACCTTGTCTAAATTCATGCATTAGGCAATTGAAACAGACCACGCCTCCCTCTCTTTCCAAACCAATAACCATTCTGAATCTGTGACGGCTTGAATCGCAAGATTAATAAGAAAAGTAAGGCGATGCTTCACTTTAGCGCTATTTGGATTATTCATGTTGTTGCTCAAAGATATAGGACCCCAATTGCTGTTATTTGCAAACATCAAAACAAGAAGAACAATAGGGAATTCTTTTCGTAAGACAGTGGCAAGACTTATACTATATATACTTAAGACTTATACTATATATATATACATACATATATATTTATATATATATATATATATATATACATATATATATATATATATATATATATATATATATATATATATATATATATATATATATATATATATATATATAATATATATATATATATATATATATATATATATATATATATATATATATATATATAATATATATATATATATATATATATATATATATATATATATATATATATATATATATATATATATATATATATATATATATATATATATATATATATATATATATATATATATATATATATATATATATATATACATAAAAGAAACAAGATAAATATATAAAAGAAGCAAGACTTACATCAACATATGACCAATAAAACTAAAATGAAAAATTTTTGAAACAGTCCCAGGATCCTTTCTTCAGCGAAGTTCAACCAGGACTCATGTCCAGTTCAACCTGTCCTGGTTGAACTGGAGTTCAATGGTAATTCCCTATTGTTCTTCTTGTTTTTGATGTTTGTGATGGAAAAGCAGTGTGGTCTTCGTCACTATTTCTGCTGTTATTTGCCAATCAAAACAAGAGACTGCACCAATTAAGGCTTTGTCGGAGCATTGAGACTTATCATAATGACTTGTTTATGGCTCTTTTTTTCAGTTTTGAATAGTCGCTCGCCTCCAGCTGTTGCAGCTAAACGAGAAAAGCTGGCACCGTCCCCTGATGCTAAGAAAGCTGCTCCTTCTTTACAGCAAAAACAGTTGGATATAATCCTGGAGCGTCAGAAGCAATTCAAACAAGCTGCTTTGGAGGCAAAAACGCGTGGTGAAATCAATCAAGCCAAGGAGTTTTTAAAAATTTCGAAAGGTTTTGATCCTCTAATTGAGGCGAGTAAAGGTGGACTGCCGGTGGATATGAAGTCGGTAATTATGAATTTATTATTTTTGACGCTTAATTGCTTTACGCAGGGAATTTTTTTTCCAGTCTTGACCGATTTTTAGCTTCACCAAATAAGATCGTAAACTTTGAAATAGTTTGGTTGGGTTTATTGTATCCATTTTATCTTATTTGTTGTTGTAATGGCTTTAATTAGAAATATTTTGTTTACTAAATTTTTCTAAAGTACAAAAGACATCAAAATCAAAACATTTTATTTAATAAGCTTGGAAATGTTGGTTGAGCGAAGAGTCAAAATCTATTTTTGACCCCTAGATGCAAGTTCTTTTTTCGTTTTATTTGAACGAAAAGACAAAACAGGATATTTTTCAATGAAAATACCAAGAAAGGTATATTCCAAACTCTAGGGAGAAGGGGGCAAGTGACCCCCTATAATTCGCGCCACTGTACCATGTTATTCACTTTTGTGCGTGTGCATCGCTTTTTTTTATATCAGTAAGTTTTTTCTTTTTCACATGTGTTTATCTATATTTATTAATTTTGAAATATAATATATATTTTATTCTTTTATTGTGTTTAACAACACATCCTTGTAAGAAACTCATTTGATGCGTTGGTATTGGTTTTTGGTTGTGTTTAATTTCAAATTGAAATGAATTAATTAAATACTAAAAATCGAAAAATTGGATGATCGCTAAAGGATTCCAAGGAAAAGTAGCCGGGGGCACAAAAAGAAGTAATTGATTATTACTTGAATATTTCTTAAAAGTATTGTTACTTTCAGTTATCACTCCAGTCATAGTAAATAGTAGCAAATAGTAAATTCAGTAATGGAGGAAAATTGAAACCAGAAATTCTATTTAAACTTCCATAAAGTGAAAAACAATAATGAACATATTTTAGTATGGATGGCTGTGATTTTTAGTCGCTTTGCAGACTAGAAGTTTTGATTTGCAGTCTACTAAAATCCAAGAATTGTATGTCATTTTAAAGTGTAGGACTAAATTACGATATTTTAATTTTTTATACAAATAATATTGCCATTTAATTTTTAATTTCACTTTTTCAATTTAAATATACTCTATTTAAATACAAAGAGTATTTTCTAGACGATCTTCAGGATAAGTATCTTTTGGGGTAAATATGCTCGTTTTGATGAAATTTCTCTAATCGCGTTTTTATTTTTGTTCTGATTTTATTGTTTGTACTATAAATCATACCTAATCTGTTTCAAAAAGTTGATTTTATTTTTTTCATTTTATTGGGAAATCAGTTCCAAAATTTGAGTACTCTAGATTCTTCTAACACTCCTTTCTCACCAATGAAATCCACGATAGTACCAGGTGTGAATCCTGGCCAGAGTTTTTAATAAATAATTTTAAACTTATTAATAAGTTAAATAAATTTATCAATTTTAAATAATTTTTAAATGAATAGTTAAAGTTTTTCAATTTCAGCACAGCAGGCCTAGATGTTTTCAGTAAACTACTTAATAGTAAATGTTAAAAAACAACTAATAAATGACGATAATTCATCGGCAATTGATTAAGAGAAAATAAAGCACCGTCAGATACTGTTGGCGAGATAGTCGCCGAACGGTAACAGGTATGTCACCCATAAACATAATAGTGAAAACAACAGTTACTTAAGACGTTCAACGAAAAATCCCTTCTTAAAAAAAAAATGGACTGCTAAGATCAAAAAATTTATTTCTAGCATTTTTAGCTTGCTTTTTTTTGGGGGGGGGGAGGAGAAGGCACTTCTTTAGGCGTGTTCGTATTGAACCAATGGTGAGCAAAATTAGAGTAAAGGCTCGTTCAAAAAATTATTTTAATCTAGTGGACTTTTAAATAGCAAAAAAGGCCACTCCTTAATAAACTCCCATTTCCTGGCAGTTTTTACCACAGAGCAACGATTTAACCTGAATAGTACTGTCAACGTTAGACGTTCAACTAGATGATGACAAAAAAGGCCGAGTCTTAGTATTGACTGAGCGTTTCGCTTCTTGAAGCTTGAGACGCTATCAATACGGTGCGAAAAAACTCCTCAAGCGATATTTCTGACGTAACAAATGCTAATTTTTTGTTTTGAAATCAGCTCTTCTTATTCTAAAAGTGTTTATTTTGTAGATCCCATTGCCCCCTAGTCAACAAGCCGAGTTGGAAGCAACTGCTGTAACTGGTTTTGTGGAAGTAAGTCCAGAAATGTGCGAGCCACCTTTAGACCTTGCTGGCGAGAATAGTTCGGATATGAAGGATATCTATAAACGGCTTGAAATTGATCTGCTTCTACAGCTAAGAGTAGGTTTCTCTAAGACAGTGGTTCTCAAACTGTGGTACGCGTACCCCTTGGGGGTACGTAAAAACTTTTAGGGGGTACGCGGCCAACAAACAATAAAACAACCCTCTGCGGAAACTATAGTTTACTTAGTACCAGTAACTGAGAAGTGGTACCTAAAATGTTTTGTGGGCAAAAAGGGGTACAGTGTCTAAATAAGTTTGAGAACCACTACTCTAAGAAATTCCCTCTTTTTAATATAATTTGCACTTTACCATATTTTTGTATTAATACTTCATAGAAAACTCAATTGTACCAGCGCAACTGACGCACTTTTATGAGCCTAAAAACTATTATAGAAAGACGTAAGGAGAAAGAAAAAAGAAATATGTAACTTCTCAAAAAGATTGAACAAAAATGCTCCAAAAGCGAAAAACTATTCAAAATATAGTTGTTTATTTTTATAAACTGGAGTGAATTAACACCATACTTCTGAAAATTGGGTGGATACCTTTTTTGCCGCTGGATATTCATGTTCACATTTAAGTGCTGGTTCCAACTTCAGTCTCACTACCCCTTTGGACGCAAAGAAACATATGTGTGTAGTCAGTATTTTTACTTATTAGGTGGAAAAGACAACTTTCTACTTTAAACTATACGTCTTAAGGTCTATCGTTAAGCATACTCAAAAATACATCATAGAGAGGTTCCGCGGGTTAGAATTCTTTTCCCTAAAAATAAACCGCCCCCCCCCCCCTTTGAAATAGTATCCTAGATTCCGCCTACGTTATGTTTCACTTATATAACACTTATCTGCAAACGTAAAAAAAAACTGAAAGATTTTTTTTTCTTGCCAAAAGACTATGTTTCTTAAAAATGGTTGATTAAACCCTCTACTCCTAAAGCGGGGCTCCCACGGCGTCAATAAAGTTAATAAAGCTGTCCATAAAGTTAATAAACCGTTTTCCTCTTATAACTTTATTGACTTCATGGTTGTCGGAAGGAAGTTAAACTTTATTTAACTTTTTCAATAAGGTCCGGAAAGTTTAGCCAATGGGAGAAGACTTGTAGAAAATTTCAATTCAGCTAAAAGAAACTAATTAGATAGCCAGTCTTGAACTTTTTTCTCTAATCTGTGGAACATTGAAGCAGAAGACTTGCTTATTTCACTAGTGAGAAATAAACCTTTAATATACAGTTCCTCACAAAGGGAACATAAGGACAGAATTTGTGTTGAAAATGCATTCAAGGAAATAAGTGAAGTAATGTGTCAGGAATTGGGTCCTCATTTTTATCTGTGAGCCATTTTTAGTAAATTTTAAAGTAAAAACAACATCTAACTTGAGACTAACTTGTTAAATTGAAAAAGTTATCAAAAAATAATGTCAGATATATTCAAGAATGAACGTGTGAGTAATTCAAATCAATTGCTTCAAAAAATTTCCATAAAATCAGGAAGGTAAAATTCATGTGTGAGCGCGACGAACTTTACGGTATGTAACTTTGCGGAATACTTTATTAACTTTATTGACGCCGTGGGAGCCCCGCTTAAAGCCTTATAGACAACCTTCGTAGTTTCAATAAAGTGTTTAAAATTGTTCGTCAATTGTTTAAATTGAAAGTATGTAAATATATAATTGAATAATTTGTTATGGCCTCTTGGGGTATGATTTTAACTGTTAAGTTGAATTTGTTTTGTTGTAAAGTTTGTGGTGCCGATTAGGAGGTGCGGTTTGTATTAGTTGTTTTATAATTTATTTACTCGTGTATTATTATTTTTTTGTTTTTTTTTTGCCATCACCTCGGACAATTTTTTTACTTTTCGGGGTGGCTATTAACACTGATGTTTTTTTTTTCGGTTTAATAAATATATCTCTCTATTAAAACTTATTATATTTAACAAAGTATCTTATGGTGCTCCGAAAGGAATTAAAATTTCTTTAACTTTTTCCTACATGTCAACAATGTTAACCTGGTTGCAGAAATGAGCTGTGGTTAAATTTTTAAACGGAACAATTTTGAACTTTTAAGTTGCATTATTGATGGTTTCAGATCATTATCGCGAACTTCTGAAAGAAGGTTAAGGTTCTCTCTTAAATTATGTGAACTGCTTCTAAGAGAAATTGGAATTGTTTACTACAGAAAACCTCTGTAAAGTCAATAATTTCAAATTTTCGCATGAACGACCACATTCTTTAGGAGTACAGTCTATGGAAAGCTTAATTTTGTTTAAACTTAATCAATTTTGTGAGTGGTGAATGAGCCGTCTGTAGGTCGAAATGCGGAGTTTTGTTCAAGTGATAAATGTTCAGTCATTTGCCTTTTTTTCCAGCCTTTGCTTCTTTGTTTATGCTGTATTTTTTCTTACATAACTAATACTTTTTTGAGATAATATATTTCTACTTCTGTCTGT
The DNA here is from genome assembly GCA_027921565.1 of Artemia sinica. NCBI lineage: Eukaryota > Metazoa > Arthropoda > Branchiopoda > Anostraca > Artemiidae > Artemia > Artemia sinica. The sequence continues at coordinate 42,987,848 of CM051266.1, read as the reverse complement.
TTTATTTATTTTTTTGTTTGAGCTCATACATTGGTTTAGCCATTTGTATTCTAGTTTTTATTTTACTAAATTTAACTTTATCTAATCTTTTGTTAATCCCTCCTCTCTCTTCTTTCTCTTACCCATCTCTCGTTATGAATATATTTTTCTTCTGTGATTTTCGCTATGAATGAAAAAGAAATATAATACAATAAGTAGACTTGATAAATACAAATAAAAATTAAATAAATACAATATACTTATACAATAAATAAAGAAATATAATAAACTCGTTAACGAGTTATTTGGGTGTATGTTATAGAATATTGATAATAGAAACAGATAAGTGATTGACTTGACCGATTAAATAACCTGATTGAGTGACTTAAATAATCTTTTGACTTGGTGTTTTCTTATAGACATGTTTGAAGAATCGAGATCACTCTCGAATGTTGGGAGATATGGCCAGTGCTAATAGAATGGAACAATTGGGGCAGGAGGTAAAGAAGGATTTAGATCGACTTAGAGTTTATAAAGCAAGGAATGAACCTGTTCCCAAGTATAAATACGAAACCAAAACGTTTTCCATTGTGAGGTTTGTGTTTGTTCTATTTTATCTTTAGTTTTTTTCTATTATTTTTTTTTTACCGCTGTTTTGTTATAACAGTTATAGTCAAAACCCCAGGAAAATGTTGTACTTTATTTGCATAATTTACGTCACATTCTGCTCTTGCATCAACGATTAACGCTACGTTGACAAGGTGTATGCAGAGGCAATCTAACGGCCTATAGGCAATTAGCTCATGCAACCGAAGTCAAAGTGTACCACTGTTTTACTTCAAGTCCATAATCAGATGAGTTTTACGATCAGATGTTTAGCTTCAAATTGGAAGTGTTGGGCGATAATTTGATTAAACGATATATCAACGTCTTAACTTTCTATGTTTGTTATATTGATTTCGATATCTCCAATCATTTTTTTTTTTTTGCTTAAATTAATTAACTCTTCGTTATGCCAAAGTTCAATAACAAAAATTATAATTAAAGAGTATTTTGCACAATTTTTTTCAAAACATTGTTTTACATATTAAAAATCAGCAGCATTTCAATGTTTTCCCCTGAGAACTGTTTGTGCCTTTGAGTGATTAAACAAAAAAAGCAGGCTTTTTCAACTGAAAGCAAGGATCAACATTAAAACTTAAACGAACAAAAATTATTACATATATGAGGAGGGGTGGCCAGTGTTTACCCCCCCCCCCCCAATTATTTTTATCCTCCTCCCCGTGGAAAATAAGACTTTCCAAATTTGAGAATTTTATTTTCCGTAGGGGGAAGGAATTTTGGTACTTTGTGTATTATGCGCCACTCACTGAAGTTTACGCTGTGTAAAACACAATAACAAACCAGTTTCTTCGTTACTTCCTTTCAGCTTAGCGCGAGACAAGAAAGACAAGTTATAGAATAGATGGGAAATATATAATTTGGGCTATATGCACATAAGGGGGGGGGGAGTAAAGTATTTGGACAGTTTAAAGTCAGAAACAATTATTACTTGATAATATGCAGAATAATTGTACCTAACACATTTTGCATGCAGATCCGCTATACTTTATTCCCCCCCCCTAATGTGCAAATATATAGCCCAAATTACATATTTCCCATATATTCTGTCACTTGTCTTTGTCTTGTCTCGCGCTAAGCTGAAAGAAACTAACGAAGAAACCGGCTTGTTCTCGAGTTTTACACAACGTAAGCTTGTGTGAGTGGTGTATAATACATAAGTATCAAAATTCCTTCTCCCTACGGAAAAAAAAAACAAAGTCAAAGAAAATTCTCGAATTTGGAGAGCCTTATTTTCCACGATGGGGGGGGGGGGTATTTTTCGCGGGAGGGTACTTTCACCCCCAGTAGTCGTCGGGGAGGGGGGGGGGATAAACGCCTAAAACCCAAAATTCCTTCCCCAACAGACAATAAAATAAAATCTAAACTCAAATAAAATTCTTAAATTTGGAAAGCCTTATTTTCCACGGGGGGGGGGGGGTAAAGTTTCGAGAAACTTAGGATTCAACGTCTCAAGTGTAAACCAGTTATAAAGACCATCAGTATTTTCTGGATCTATCGACACAAGGACTGAATGCTTGTGGATGACGTACCGGTAGTTATTGATGTTGGTGGCATCAGGCTTATGTCGTTCATAAGTCGTCCTGTCTTCTAGTTCCAAATTTTGAAGAGCGGAGGATCGTGTTGATGAAACAAAGAGTAGTCTGTCTTTGGTTCGCTCCCAATCTACGTGGCTTAAGAGTCGTTTAGTGCCTTATTTTAGGTCCTTATTTAGCATTTCGAGAAGATACCCCTTGGACACGCTAGCTCCATCATTACCAGATCGGTTTCCTTGCCTACACTTTTAAGCAAATTCCTTGCCTAAACTTTTCTTTCATGTAAGGAGAAAAAGAAGTGATGTCACGCAGCTACTCAAGAGCAGATTCTTGGTAGTTAGGGCGTTTGAAAGCGTAAAATTTCGACAAAAATCCAGGGATTCCAGTCTCAGATGTTTTCATGCTAGCCATGTACAGATGCCATTTCTCCGTTCGTATTGAATCCCGTGCAGCCATAGCTGACATTACGGACTCATAGAAAAGAATGCCCCAGAGGGAGAACTGACAGTCAGATTTTTCTCGTCGAGTTCGCCATCCTTCAAACTTTCTGTAACATTCGTCAAAGTCTGCTAACAGACACTGGAGGTCTAAAGGACATAGATTTTCTTCTGTAACAAAGAGATGAATCATCTCAATCTGGAGGCTGAACCACAGTTATTCTAGGCAGTACTGTGCCCTATGTAAATTTTTAGCTTCCTTAATGAACTTGTACTCTTTTTCATCGAAATATCCAACCGCAACAAACAATTGCAGGATTCTCGCTTCGTCAAAAACGGACATGACCGTCTTCACTATATTCCACTGTAAATGAAAAGCATCGAGAAGGGGAGAGGGGTGAAGAAGGTCCTCGTTTCCTAACGATATTTCGTTCTGGGGTTCTTGATAGAGCTTCTCATCTACAGTTAAGAATTGCTGGAATCCAACACCCAAAACGAACAGAGCAGAACAGTAACGAATGAACAGAAAATGAAAAAAAACGAACGAACAGAACAGTAAATGAAACCCAAAACGAACAGAAATTAAAATAGATAACCTAGTCAAACACAAAACTAGCAAAGTTAAAAGGGGTAGGGCTGATAGCCCCCGTGTCTTCTCTATACCAGAATATAATTTGCACTTTACAAAAAAAAAAAACTGTGGATTGTCAATTTAATATACATATTTTGATATTTATTCCTTAACGTTTTAATACTTCTTTATTTATTAAAGTTAAAAAAGTGAAAACTTTTAAAATGTATTTTGTTTTCAGTAAAGTGAAAATTATGTTCTGGTTTTGAGAAGGCGTGAGGGTCGTCGGCCCTCACGAGGCATGCTCAATACCGAAAAAAAACAGAAAAGAACAGAAACGTCTAACAATCAGAAAAGAGGAATTGCAACTAATCAAGTGAAGGAGAGAAGGGGAAAATCAGAATTGCTCGTCAATAAAATTAAAAGTAATTAAAATCTAACCTGCATTAGGCTGGACACTTATTATCTGGATGGGGTTGGAGTAGCTTAAATACATTTGGTTTGCTTTTTTTTGTGCAGGAGGGGGAGGGAGGGTCCATTGTTTTGGTTCTCTTTTCAAAAAAATATTGTTTCTAGTTTTCTTACCTCTTCTTGCACTGTTCTTGTTGTTCCATTCTTCCGGTTTCGTATTGCTTGCGTTTTTATTCTTTTGTTGTACTAATATAAATGAATAAATAAATCATAAAACGAGTTCAGCTAAAATTGAATGTGCAAATCAAGCTTAAAACGAACAAAAATATTTTACTATTATAGTATAAATGAAGCCCAAAATGAACAGAAAATAAATAAACAATCAAAGCAAACAACATACAACAAATAATAACATAAATGAATAAATAGATCTTAAAGCTAGTAATGCTTAGATTGAATATGAAAAAAAAGCTTAAAACGAAAAAAAATGTTTTGCTATTGAAGTATAAATGAAACTTAAAACAAACAGAAATTAAATAAACAATCAATGCAAACAAACATACAATAGATATTAATATAAATGAATAAATAAATCTTAAAACGAATAAAGCTATAATCAAATATGCGAATCAAGATTGAAACGAACAAAAATCACTACAAACAAGAGTATGGGTACTGCCTCCTTTCCTAACTGTAAAAGTCTAAAACCTACTGCGTCATTAGCGCTTTACTGAAAATGAATTATATTACAAATATTTTCTTACATACTAATTACAACATTGAAAATAAAAATGAAGTTACAGTAAAATTAAATTTTGAAATGATGGGTTTTTCAGCAGCTGATATCATTATATATCAAATATTTAGTTTTATCTTATTTCTTCCCAAAACCGTTCACGACAAATTTAGTTTCATTACAAACAAGAATTTAGCTAATGCCTCCTTCCCTAACTGTATAAATCTAAAGCCTACTGCATCATTGGCGCTTCATTGAAAGCGAATTATATTACAAATATTCTCTTTTCCAGTTATTACAGCATTGAAATGAAAATAAAAATTGCACTATCCAAATTTTACTTATTCAATTTTATCTATTTAAATAGAATTAAACCTTTAGCGTCCTTATAGTATATTAAACGCTAAATGCATATTAAATGCGTTTAATACCTTGTGGTAATTAAATGTTTCTCCTTGTACTATAAAATATTACATTCAGATGCCTACTGGTACAGAAATGTTAGCCCACTCCGCCACTGCAGGCGTGGGCGGTTCTGACAGATAACAACCTGAACATGTTCGATGACATCAGGTTCCCACCCGGGTTTTTAGCCTGTTTTTAAAATGGGTTTTGACTGTAACTGATAAGTCGAAACTAATTATTTTAGTTTTTATGTATGTCTTTTCTACTTTCAGTTGTTTCTATAATGTTATTTTTAAATGTTTCACAATTTCATTTTGAATAATTCTTCTAAGAATAACCGCTATTGAATATTCTATTTCATTACAAATATGAAACGAAAGTGCGAGGTTCGTCCATTTTTCCACTTTGAGATTCATCTTTTTCTACATTATTTAAACTTAAAATTTTGAGTTTTCTCTGTTTTTTATTAGTCATTTAATTTTTATTTTACTATAAGTATGAAACAAAAACATTTTTCGCGAAACATTCGTACTATAAGTACGAAATGAAAACATTTTTTGCGAAACATTTTACACAAAAGTGTGAGGTTCATCTATTTTTCCACTTTAAGATTCTTCTACTGTATTATTTAATTTCTCTTTTGCTATAAGTACGAAACCAAATCATTTTTCGCGTTAAACCAAAGCTTTTTATTTGGACAAAAATGCATTATAATCATGGAGCCACTAACCGAAAATGTGGCGGTAGAGCCACTGGAGGTACTCGCCGAAAATCATGGAGCTATTCACCGAAAATGTGACGGTGAAGCCACTGGTGTCATTTACTGAAAATCATGGAGCCACTCACCGAAAATAAAACGGTAAAGCTGCTCCCCGAAAAGCATGGAGCCACTTACCGAAAATGTAGTGGTGGTGCCACTCACCGAAAATGTGACGGTGGAACCACTGGAGCCACTCAGTGAAAATCATGGAGCCACTCATCGAAAACCCGTGAATAAAGAAAGCATTGACAACGTAATGTTGGATAATCGACAGTGCTGATTACTAATATGGGCATTATATACCGTCGGATAGTATAGGGGTATTTTGGGCGTGCTAGTCTGCGAAATTTAAAACATCATATTTTTTTTCATTGTAAAAAAAATAAAAAATATATTTGTCAAAAACCTTCGACGGTGATTATGCAAACCTGTGCCGATTCATGTCACTGATTATGGGTATCATCGATTATAGTTGGGCTCCATTAAGATGACCTTTAAACTTGTAAGCTGTGTTCATTCATCTAAAAAAAAAAAGAAGCTCTGATTCACAATTATTTGGTGAGTAACTGATAATTTCATGCTTTTAAACTGGAAAAACATGAATACATACTTATTAGCGAACACATCAACTCAGGAATTCACGCACGTGACTTCGAAAATAAAATTCTTCCTTCCCTAGGCAAAATTACAAATATTGAGAATGGTAAAGCCTCGCATTTTCTTCAAATGAATAACTGGTAATTCTTTTGTATAATACATTTATTAACTAACAGATTTTAAACGACAACGTTTAGATGCAACATTATGGAACAAAGAAGCCTTCAGACATTTCTCACCACAGCAACAAATTCAATCATAAGTTCTATTTCCGTTCAGCGCTTGCATGAGCAGGGCTCAAGGGTGACGCAATATGTGAATGCCTAAAGAGTTGTCAAATCTGGCCTAACTTCACTGTCCTGAAATGTCCAGGCAAACTGTAGCAAAACAGCCAAATTTCTGATAAAATACCTTTCAGCTATGACTGATTCAAAAGTCATATTTATGAGTGGTTTCTAATTCTTTTTTTCTTTGTTAATTCAAGGTGTAACACCGAACTGGACGATAATGTCATGGAGTTCCATATTGTTCGTGGTATTAATTTCATGGTTCCAAACCCCAAAGAAGTTGACACGTACGTGAAGTTCGATTTTCCATGGCCCTCAGTAAGTCTTTTATTCGTCTTCTTTCCGGTCTTTATGCTTTATTATTTGAAAAAAACTACGTTTTCTAAAGAGTTAAAGAGGCTGAGTTACAAGGTCGAACCTTAAAACGTACAGGGATTAGGAGGCACAGTTGGGGGACTGCCGCCCCCCAAACCCCCCGCTTTCGCAGCCTTTAAATAAAAAAAAATTCTTTAAACTGAAAGTAAGGAGCGACATTAAATCTTAAAACGAACAGAAATTATTCCGTATATGAAAGGGGCTGTGCCCTCCTCAACGCCTCGCTCTTTACGCTAAAGTTTGACTTTCTCACAACTCTTTTTTTTAAACAATAATAACTTTAGCGTAAAGAGCGAGGCGTTGAGGAGGGCACAGCCCCTTTCATATACGGAATAATTTCTGTTCGTTTTAAGATTTAATGTCGCTCCTTACTTTCAGTTTAAAGAATTTTTTTTATTTAAAGGCTGCGAAAGCGGGGGGTTTGGGGGGCGGCAGTCCCCCAACTGTGCCTCCTAATCCCTGTACGTTTTAAGGTTCGACCTTGTAACTCAGCCTCTTTAACTCTTTAGAAAACGTAGTTTTTTTCAAATAATTTCTGCACGTTTTTGTACAGTTTATTACTTATTATTGCTTGACTAACTCTTAGCTGATCGTGTCAGGAGTTAAAGTTGGGGGGCTGCCGCCCCCCAAACCCCCCGCTCTTCAACATTCTTGTGTTAAGGCTTTTAATTCCTGAATACTCAAATCACGTCGTACAGGGTGCCTCCTAATCCCTGTACGTTTTAAGGTTCGAACTTGTGACTCAGCCTCTTTAACAGCCCCCCAACTGTGCCTCCTAATCCCTGTACGTTTTAAGGGTCGACCTTGTAACTCAGCCTTTTTAACTCTTTAGAAAACGTAATTTTTTTCAAATAATTTAAAAAAGAAACTGAGTTTCTTTTTAAAGTTTAAATTCAGTATATAAAAAATTTGCTCTGACAGTGAATCGAACCCGGGTTTTCCGCCTGACAGTCTGGAGTATCAACCGCTGGACTAAACAGACACAATTGTAATTGTTTTTTAGTAAATGGAAGCTATTTTCGACGCAAGCAAATTCCCACGAAACTTGATATTTGGTTTTTGGAAAACAGGGAAGGAGTGATCAGATTGAGCTGAAATTTCGAGGATAAGCTCCCAGGCCCCAGGAAAGCTTATCCTCTAAATTTCAGCCCGATCAGACAACGTTAAAGGGGGGTTGTGGTGGGAAAAATTAACATGGGCTATTATAGGAAAACGAGGTTTTTCGTAAATGTAAATTCGGGGGATAATTTTTTCGGTCTGAAAATATCAAAAGGCCCTAACAGGTCGAATTCTGCTTCGAATGAGTCCTCATTCACCCGGATCAGTTGCCAACTGTGGCCTGTAGGCGTGGCTAAGAAAAAAAAAGAAATGATGAATTTTAAGTGGCTATATTTGGTTTTTTGAAAACAGGGAAGGAGTGATCGGATTGAGCTGAAATTTCGAGGATAAGCTCCCGGGCCCTAGGAAAGCTTAACCTCTAAATTTCAGCCCGATCGGACAACGTTAAAGGGGGGCTGTGGTGGGAGGGTCGAAACTTCCGGCCCAGTTTACCACATGAAGATAAAGTCGGAGGAGGATGAAATTTTGCAAGTTTCTTAGTTTGAGCTTGGGCTACAAAATGCAATTACCGCCGTCTCTCTGTGACCTCTAGGACCTGAAATCGCTTAACATTGTGGTGGGTCGCCTCTTTATAGAGGCACAAGTGTGCCTCCTTGATGCGAAATCCGGTCTTTATGCTTCTTTACTATGTCCGTGGTTTGAGCATATCAAAACTCGATACTGAGTTTTGGACCTGGTATCTGAAAACAGACAAAAACAGTAACATTTAAACAGATGTTTTGGATGTGAAATTTAACATCAACCATTTGGAAAAAGGTTAGTTTTGATTATGTAAAAAATTAATGTTTGTGAAACTAGCTTGTAAACCATGTAACTATGATAATGTTAATGTGTTTTGATATGGGTGGGCCAAAGTTGGTGCCGCATTTGACGCAATTCTTTCCTTGCCTGATAATACTGTGAACCACAAAACAATTCGGATAAAAGATAAAGCAGTGATAAATAACCCCACTTTTACGGTAAATAAATGTTTAATCTTGTAAATTGAATAGATGGCGATGTTGTAAGAATTGTAATTTTCTACTCTTATACTTTACGATAAGAATTCTGGTAAACTCCAAACAACTCTGATAAAAGGTAAAGCCAACACCTTTTTGAATTGATTCCTCAAACATGTCCTTTGAAAAGAAAATTGAAAAAAAAAAAACATACTGTCATTTGCCGTGCCCAAACATTGTCAAATGTCCGATATTGTCATTTGTAATGCCCAAATATTGCCCAAAACCATGGATTTCACTGAGTAGTAGCGAAAATAAGTGTTTACATACATGAGGCAATGGGCCCAGAAAACGTCGCTTATCAGGAACAGGTTTTTTTTTTATAAAGATGAATACACGCACAAACAAAATAGTAAGAAAGAAGAAATAGAGGGAAAATCGATTCAGAAATAGCTTTAGCCGTTGAGGTTAATGAGCTGGTTATGAAAGATGGGAATTTATACAGTGTCTAACATATTTCTTTTATTTAGGAAAACCCTGTGAAAAACAAAACAACTGTGATAAAAGACACAAACAACCCATTTTACAATCAAGCCTTTGTCATTCCGATTAATCGTCAAGCGAGGTCCTTTCATCGAGTTTTGAAGAAAACAATCAAATTTGAAGTATTTTCCAAAGGCAGCTTTTTCAGTGGCGATAAAGAAGTAGGCAAAGGCAATATGAAAATACAAGATTTAGAAACCAAGACCGAAGTGCATCAAATATTTGATATTTTTGAAGGAAGAAAGGGCGTTGGAAAGCTAGAAGTCAAAGCCAAAGTGAGGCACCCAATTTTAACGAAACAAGTTGAAAATGTGACTGAAAAGTGGGTAGTTTTGGTGGAATAGTTAGCTGATACCCGAGGGGCTGTCCATTTTCTAAAATTAGCAAAGTGTGCTGCATGTAGCGTAGAAAGGTGCGAAGTGCGTCACGCATGATGGAACAAATAGTGCCCTGATATGTACATCAGGTGGCGAAGAGTGGGCAAACCCTCGCCTATGTCTATATTTTGGCTGCTTAAATTTTAGTTTGTATTGTCTAAATCAAAATTCTTGGGTAAGTTGGGGCTAAGTCATTAACATGGCTACCTTCTTTAGTGGTGCGTGCATTTAGGCCAAATTGGGATAATCTCCATAATACATACATTTAAACTTCAGATCTAGTCGACCGAATTTTTCAAAATTTATCTGGTCAAACATAAAAATGCATGAAAAAGTGTCTGAAGCCACTGAATTCGGTCACCAAACTAATATTTGATAAGCACTGGTTGTGGAAATTGTCACAATCCGGCATCAGTGGGTTCCTAAAACATGAAAAAAATTTATGCTGCTGTTTAACTTGTGCAACTCAGCAGGATTGTGAGCGCCAAAAAATTCGAAATAATTTTGATATCAGATCCAGTGTACTACCGGTACTTGTATGATATACACCCTACCTAATATTCTTGTAATATATTTCTCTGACGCTCAGTCCTAATGAAATATGCCTAAGTAAGGTAAAATATAATACTTTAGAAACAAATTTGGGCAACATATATTTGCACATTAGGGGTGGTGGGGGGGGGGGGGGTATGGCGGGTCTGCATGCCTGATGTGTTAGGTGCCATTATTGTGCATATTATGTAGTAAGAATTGTTTTCTAACTTCATACTGTCCAAATACTTTAACCCCCCTCCCCCATTATGTGTAAATATATAGCCCAAATTGTATATTTCCATTTATTCTGTCACTTCTATTTGTCTTATCTTGCGCTAAGCTGAAAGAAACTAACGAAAATACCGGTTCTAGGAATAACTTGAGCGATAGGGGGTTTATCATACAAATACCCTACTACCTATTGATATATTTGGGATGATTTATTGTTCGGTCTTATTCCTGATGTATGTATTATAATTATTCGTTAAGAAATATGAAGATAGGAAATTCGACCAAATTATATATAAAAAAAAATCTTACTACCGTCTAGGGCCGTGATTCCCAACGTGGGACATGACAATATTTTAATGGTTCATGTACAAGAAGTGGATCCTCCGGTTGACTATACTCTACAGCAATAATTTTGAAGAAAAAAAATTGTGTGAATAACTTTTAATAAATTGTGTGCGCATAATTGTGTGTAAATAATTATTACACACAAGGGAATTGTGTGTAAATAATTGTGTGAATAACATTTAAAGAGCAAACAGTTGCATGATAGTATTACAATGTCGTGACACATTGTATTAAAGGTGCTGCATGCAAATAAAAAATTGTATTAGTATGAATGTGTATAGAGGACGACTCTAGAGAAGATTCCAAGTGAATGGCCCTTGAAGCTTCCTTCAGGCGAATTCGTGTAAAATTTTGAATAACAAAAAGTTAAATATTACGAGGGGGCATCATGATTTTAGAATGTTTAGGTGGGGCGTGACCCAAAATCGGTTAGGAACCACTGGTCTAGAGTATCTGAAATTTATAAACAAATTGAAGAGTAATCCGGAAGTCCTTCAGTTTTTGAAAAGGAGAAATTTTTCTCTGTGCAGGTATGTTTACACTTAATTGAATTTTATCCGGAGATGGGGATTACAACCCCTTCCCTCTTCCTCCCATTTTTGACGTTTTACCCAGGAAATGATGCAATGCGTAAAGTGGCGTAGTTTGTGCTAAACAAAAGACTTTCAGTCTTTTTCCTGATGTCCCCTTCAAGAAGTACCTTCCCGTCAAAGAATTAACATAAACATTAATAATTGGTGCTTTTTGCAGACCAATAATGCTCGTCATGTGGTCACCTTGAGATTGAGTTTCAGAAATAAGGAAAAAATGATTTTAACAGTTTTCTGTTGGCTATTTTGTTATGTGGCCAATAAACTTTCTTGAATCCCGTGTCCACCAACCCAAATCTCAGAATTTTGGTTTTCATCCTGAGGAAAACCTCCTGGTCTTCCGCTATAGGATATACGCTGCGGTAGAGCATACGTGATAGACGTTTGTCATCGTCTTGCGGATGTGTCATAATTCAATTTTGAAGAAAACTAAATTTTAAAAGAAAGTAAATCCATCAATATAAAGGAAGGATAGGGAGGATTGCTCGTCAGTAGGTCGACCTCTGGTGGTTTGGCACAGTGAAGAGTTTTTTTGTAGTAATGAATATGAATAATGCTAAAAAAGATCAATACAATTTTTTAATCTTAACATAAACGGAAAAGTCAAAAGAATTTAAGGAGTGTCCTGCAAAAAATGTAAAAATATCACTCAAATTTACAAGAAATAATATATATTTATGCGGGGTCTAAAAATAAAAACTGTTCCAGGCTGTAGGGAAGTTTAGAATATGTTATTATTCCTAAGGGCTAGGGGTCCAATATACAAAAAAAAAATACAATTGCAGACAAGTTTTCTTTCTACCATGAGTGGTCGGGGCATTTTCTTTGAACCAGTTTTGGGGGATGTTGACTTTCAGCCTCACCCCCGGTGCATGTATTCATTTAGCAAAATATCAAAGCTTTTACCTGATTACATTCCTCGATACAGCTTCAAAAAGTTACTGTCGAAACAATTGTCCTCATACTAAGTATGCACGAAAAACTGCGGGATGCTCTCTATTTCATATATGATATTTAGATGTTTTTTTTGGTAATAATATATTATTTTTGTAAGCTTTCATTTAATTTTTTTAATTGTTTTTTTTTAATAAGAAAAAAGGAAGGTACAAAAGGTAGGAAAGGATTTTCTTGAAAAAGCATAAGGTTTTCGATTCAATCAGTGGCATTTCATTTTGGTCTTTACGTCGCCCCGGTGTTGAACATACTATTATTTGTCACCAAAAAAATTAGTAATGTTTAAAATTGGTGGTTCGTCCTTCATTTGGACCATAACTTTTAAAATTTTAAGTTCAACTTCGATAGTCACATAACTATTTACATTTTTTATTTTTTTTTCACATCGGAAAGGTATATCTTTAAAATAAAGTACTTACCGTTTGTGAAAGTTTTTGGCGAAAAATCATTACACACTTGGCACCAGTGCGGCGCTGAAATAAAATTGGGATATGGCTAGTTCGCGCCTTATGTGCTAGAGAAATTTCTTTATTGTTACATCAAACTTAAGAAGTTAAATCAAAACTTTCAGTAGAAAGCTTTACAAAATATTTATTATTTTACGTTAATACCAGTTTACATTAGTAGAATAGGCTCTGCTATTAACATCCGAAGTTTTTTTTTTTTTTTTTATCAAAACGTTTTGTTAAAAGAGCCTTTTTGTATCAGAATGAACGATAATTAGTGTGATTTGCTTTGCCGTGTTGTATTCTTGTAAAGAAGCATTGTTAACCAGACCGCATTGTATTAGTTTACTGTGACTGTTTTTGTTGTTTTACTGTAACTTCAATCGATATTATATTACACAAATCTTGTCATTCATTGGTGTAGTTTATAGCAAATATATTTTCAATTAATAATATTGTCAACTTCAGTTATTACTGTTGACTAAAAAGTGCGCTGCAGTCTGCTGCGTAGTGGTGAGAATTGTTGACGCTTTGTCCACAGTAAACACATTCCTAAAGTTAGCTGTAGGTTTCAGGTAAGGTCGAATTACCCAAACATGTGACTTATTATAACTTCTTTGGCAAAAGCTACTGAAAAAAATTGCACAATTTAAAGACGTTCCGTACCGATGACTCATCAAGATTCTATTGCTGCAAAGAACTCAGTTTAGCACCAATCCATGTAAGGCCAACAACCCTGCAAATGCTCCTCTTGTACCCCAATTTATTCAAAGCTTCACTCCTTAGTTCCTCCCAAGGAGTACCAATTCTCTTTAAATCACTTCTAGTTACATCTTTCCAGCCCATTTGGGGACGACCTGCCTATTTTTTGGGCCCCGATGGATGGCCAAAAAGCGCAATATTTAGCAAACTGTTATCCTTCATCCATAAAACGTGGCCTATCCATTTAAATTTTTTTCGTATTATAGCCCTAGAAAAGGGGACCGAACCATATCTTTCGTTCAGCTTATTGTTGACAATTCTGGAAAACGTTTGCTATTCTACTTTTATATCTCAACTGCATAATCTCTGTACCAATAATACTTCTGAAGCTATCCAGTTTATCGATTTCTCGTTGATACTTCACCCTGATTTATTCCTAGTCTAAGGAACTAACATTAATTTCAAACTTATTTTTGCACCCTTAACTCTCATAAGTTCGTTCGTTAGCTGGAAGAAAAAAACTAGGACACACAAATCATCTTCAAAGCCTAAGTCTTCAATGGTTTTACTTCCACATTTTAAATCAGGTTCTCCAAGACTCTTTACCCTATTCTTTCGTACGAAGTCCATACAGGGATAGGAAACAGCCCAGCTTTACTCCTGATTCCATACCAAGCCATCTACTGGCCTCACTCCCCACCTTAAAAGCAGCAATATTATTCACATAATTAGCACTTCGTCACTTTAATGTACTTATTGATATACCATACAATTGTACCGGGAGTAAAACACGACGTATTTGAAATACCAAAATAAAGTTCTTTTCTAAAGATAGTTCCGATTTCTTATAATTAAGCTAAATCTAGTCGCAAAAATGAAAAGTCCTTAATCAGCAAAAAGAGAAATTGCATTTCTAGCTTCAGTCAGACAACGGCGCTAGTCGTTCGAATTTCGCTAAGATAATTGTAGCAAAAAAAAAATGCAATGCATAAAATTTCCAAGGAAGTTTAAAAGGCAAAAAACTGTGTGAACTCCTGAATCATCTGAAAAATCTTTAAGAGATTATTGGACAAGGATTCGCGTCCTTGGGGCACGTGAGCCAATGGCAGGCAGTCCCTAGGGCGCAGGACGAAAGAACTGCGTTTGGGAGTGGGGTAAATGTGCCTTTTTAATTTTAATCTCTATCCAGCTCTGAAACGATTAGTACGAAATTATTTTGGTCACCGTTATTGTCATAGAAGTGACCCGTTGCTGTACAACTAAGTATGTAAGTTCAATAAATCTATAGTCCCTTTTTATATGTGTTTGTTTCATTTGTATGTCTGCGTCTAGTCCGATAGTGGGTAATTAGTTCGCAGGTCTCCAAGGTAAACGCTCTCAAAGGAATCTGATCTCCAGATAGCTCAAGAAAGAAGAAGCCACATTTGTATGTCTACATATTCAATTTTCTCTCATTAATTGAGAGCGGCGCTAGCCTAGTTGACACAATCTCCAGCGCTATAAGTGGCGCTATAGGAGAAATTTCTATCACCACAGTAGCGAATCTCCCGTTACCACAAAATAAATTCTTTTATCGCTACAAATGGCGCGAGTCGGAAATTGGAGGAAAACTGCGAACTAGTTGGGCTATAGAAACTTTGTAACTTAAATTTAATTGTTGGAGAGATACAGACATATAAATGAAGTGATTAGGCCTATTGCCGCTAAGCTACTACAGAGAAACCCTTTAGAATATCTCATAGGAGATAATAGAGTCCCCCAAAATAAATTAAGTAAAATTTTAAGTCGATATAAACGCAAAAAAAAGATGGAAGAAATCAGTGAGTTATTAATAGTGCAAAAGTTAGTCGCCAAAAATATAGAGATTGCAAAATCTATCCCGGAATACAATGGTCAATCAGATATTGACGAATTTAATATCCAATTGACCCAGTTTGTACAATTAACAAAAACAGACCTTGGAGCATTAAAAGACATGCTGCTTCTACGATTAAGAGGCCAGGCCTTAACCTTTCTAAAACAGGTCGAACATACCATAGGAAATAACGCCAACTTGCCAATAAATACGGTTGATGACTTGTTAAAAGCATTCAAAGAGAGATTTATAGAAACCAGTTCAATAAATAAATTAAAACATGTAGTAAGCTTTGATTTTTCACAAAATATAAGGGAATATCTGGATAATATACGCATTTCTGTAGAAGCAAAATACGGAAGTGGTTCTGGGCAACTGTATGAAAAAGTCATACTAAATACCTTTTTGCAAGGGCTACCCCCAAAACTATATAGAGTAGTAATATCCAAGAATATTCAGACGTTGGATCTTGCAGTCCAAGAGGTAGAACGATTAATCGAAGTTGATAAAATGGTTGCTAATCATAGTAATGCAAAAATAAATAGCTTAGGCGACTCAAACGCGAACCCAATCTTCAAAGGCGATCAAGCATCCCCCAATTTCTTTTCAAGGGATAACTCCCCAGTAGCACAAAGAAACAAAACGCCAGAACCCGCTAGGCAGAAAACAGTACGTTTTCAGCCCATTAACCCTACAATAATAAGGTGCTATAACTGCAATCGTGTTGGCCACATAGCAAGAGAGTGCCACTACGTCACCAATCCCATACCAAGAAATGCTGTCGGTAATACGCAAAATTACGGTAACCATTTGTTCAGAAGAACAAATTTTAGCACCGGTCGTGCAATAGGCTATAACCAGGGGGGATTGCGCCAATCAGTACCTTATAATGCGTACCAACCAAATTTGTATAGCCCTTTCCCCAACAGGCAAATTAATTACCGGTTTGAAAACCCAAATACTCGCCAAGGCCAATATAATGCGAGAATGCAATATAAAAATCATGAAAATTTGCCGATGAGAAATGAAAATTTTACAAGCCAACGGCACTGGCAGGCAGTGCCAGCAAATGGCACTGACACGAGACATCCACGTTACCATAATAATACATGGCAAAGACAGGCAGACGTAAATCATTTAAATATGCCTACGGAACCTAATACGTCCGAATATCTATTACAGGCACCGACAAATGAAATAAATTCTCAGGGAAACGCTTCAGGCCCCTCAGAAACATAAGTTGGACCCAGAGGGTGCCAGGGATATTTAATAGGTCCAAAACAATACTAGTGCCTTCTTGTAGTGATATTATTAACAAGTTACCTATATTTAATGATTTTTGTGTAGAAAACGTTTACTTTACGGCCTTAGTTGACAGTGGAGCTACTGTAAATATCATAAACTCTTGCGTATTTAATACGTTGCCTCTGCACATTAGGCGACAAAAGAACCCTAATAATCCCAATTTAACAAGTGTTACAGGCCATAAATTAAATGCAAAACGGTCAATTTGCCTAAACGTAAAAAGAGACAACAGAACCTTCATGACAAATTTTATTATATGTGATAATCTCCCATATGAAGCTATTATAGGGGCAAATTTTCTAAGGTCTAATAGAATACTATTAGACGTAGCCAATGAGAAGCTGGTATACCCAGCTAAGGTGGGGGAAAAAATTTCTACCTTAAGAAATCGTAACAGAGGTTACGAAGATAACATAACAGTAAACAAAATTTCTAGTGGTATAATGTCGAAGTATTTTGAACCCCATGTCTCGCAAAGACATGGCATAATTGGAAATTTGTTCAATTATCCTGAGAGATATCGCAGAAATGAAGTAAATTTAAATAATAACAGCATTGAATCTGCGAAAATAAAAATAGGAGATATGCGACAGTACAGATCAAATGAAATTAAGAAAATAGTGGAATTGTGGAAAAACATAATAAAACCCAACGTGACGCCGCAAGATGCCGCAATGGCGCAGCATAGCGCCAGTATGAATCTAATAAACAATGAAAATGAAGAGAAATATTACGGATTTGCGATAAGGAAAACAAAAATCCCTCCCAAAACGATGCAAAAAATCCAAATATCACAAATGATCGAGCCAATAATTAGCAAATCAGAAATATGGTTTGCGACACCGTCTGAAATACCTGAAAATCTGTTATGCGAGGAACAGATTATATCTTATGACAAAGGGGAAGGTTTTATTTGGGTAACCAATAACCATGAAAACGATACAATTACAATTAAAAGGGGGACGTGTTTAGTCCAAATCCAGGTTTTAACGGAAAATGATTTAAATAAATGGGAAAATTCTAAAAGAAACCTAGTTAACGGTATTAAAACTTCAAATAACAAATATCCTTTGACTAAATCGCAATTTTTAAACAAATTTAAAATGGATCATATTACGGATATGGAACTTAAGAAAAAATTATGCGAATTATTATGGAAATTTAAGGATGTATTTTCTGCATCTGAAGATGATATCGGGCTGATTCCATTTTATCAGCATTCAATTTTAACGACTGGTAATCCCGTAGCAAAACAGCCATATCGTGTGCCATATAAGCACAAAGAGTGGTTAAAAAATAAAATCCATGAATTAGAAAGAAACGAAATCATACGCCCAAGTATAAGTCCGTATAGTGCACCAGTGATCTTAGTACCAAAAAAGAATGGAGATCTTAGACTCGTGGTGGATTATAGGGCTCTCAACAAACAAGTAGTTAGCGATAAATTTCCTCTACCAAGAATAGACGAAATTCTTGACTCAATTTCAAGCAAAAACAAAATTTTTACTTCTTTGGACCTTACCCAAGGCTACCACCAAGTGAAAATAGCCGAAAAGGATGTCCATAAAACTGCATTTTCAGCATCCGAATATGGATCTTATGAATACTTAAGGGTACCATTTGGGCTTAAAACAAGTTCAAGCGCGTTATGTAGACCCCTATTGCACCTGTTAAGAGGATTAAAGAATATAATTCATTTTGTTGATGATATTATATGCGTGGGGGAAAACACTGAACAACACTTAGCAACTTTAGCTAAGGTGTTCGAGAAGTTCAGGCAAGGCAATTTAAAATGCCGACCTGAGAAAGTAAATTTATTTCAATCCAAAATTAAATTTTTAGGAGTAGTAGTGACCCAGGGAGAGATATCCCCAGACCCTGATAAAATAAAATGTGTTGAAAACCTCAAGCCCCCCAGAACTATGAAAGAATTAAGGGGAATTTTAGGACTTACTGGCTACTTTAGAAAATTCGTACGCAATTATGCCCAAATTGCGAAACCCCTCACGGAATTAACCAAAGGAAACTCCCATAATGTTACCTGGTCCCAGGAAGCTCAAACTTCCCTAGACCGTCTCAAAAAGGCACTCACTTCTGAACCAATTTTATCACTCCCTGATTTCGAAAACGGAAAATTCATCGTTACCACTGATGCTAGCTCAAAGGGCATAGGCGCTATCCTTTCGCAAACAATCCCAGTAGAAAACCCGGACAAATTTAGACATTATTTAATTGGTAGAAAATTTATATTACGATCAGACCATAAAAGCTTGCAGTACCTGCGCACATTTAAAAACCCCACGGGCATTCTAGCTAGATGGATCATGAAAATCCAAGACCTAGATTATGAATTTGAACATTTAAAGGGAAAACAAAACGCAGCTTGCGACTTTTTGAGTAGATATCCAGAAAATGATCCGTCGGAAACTGAAGAAAATGAAGTTAATGCTATTAATGCTAAAAGCAAACATGGATGTAAGAAAAACAAAGTCAAAGACGCAGTAAAAGAAAATAAGATTAACTATTGTCCCTTGTCTTTGGAAAATATAAAAAGAAAGCAAAAAAAGGACGAAATGTGTGTAGCACTAATTAATTATTTTGTGAATGATGAGGCGTTACCGGATAAATTCAAAACTCTTAGAAAAGAGATAGATAATTTTTACTACGACCTTGATGAAGAAATACTGTGTAGAATTGTGACTGCTGAGACAAATAGAAAACAAACCTCGATAATACCTGTATTACCACAAAACTTGATAGGGCCTGCATTTGAATATTTTCATTCGGACACAGGTGGACATTTAGGAGTTATGAAAACGTTCCATAAGTTAAAACAATACTTTTACGTACAATCGGCACTGACAAAACTTAAAGAATTCGTAAGTACATGCGAAGCATGTAATTTGAGAAAAATCCCCCCAGCTTATCCAAATCCTCCAATGGGAAGGGTCCCAGTAGCAAAGTACCCCTTCGATATTGTCTCATTTGACCTATACGGGACAAGTGGAGGTTTACCTGTTTCTAGCAGAGGCCATACTTGTGTTCTTTCGGTTGTAGATCATTTTTCCGGATTTACTTTTGCAAAAGCATTAAAAAATCAAGGTGCTTATGCCACAAGTAAGGTATTAGCAAAATTATTTTTACAATTCGGCATTCCTAATAAAATTTTGAGCGACAACGGGAGCAATTTTGTTGCAAAAGTAACAAAAGATTTAATGAGTTTCCTTAATATAGAGAAAATGGTGACAGCGCCGTACCATCCACAAGCTAATGGCAAAATAGAAAACAGACATAAAATGTTTTCGAACGTTCTAAGTATTTATACGAAAGACAATAGGAGCGACTGGGATAAATTCTTACCTTATTTAACCAACGTAATCAACACTGCTTATTCCGAAACAACCAGAGACAATCCATTTTATTTACTTTTTGGTCGAGATTTTAGAATCCCGTATGATGAGATTATTGAATCTCGGCAATATTATAACGACTCAGAAGATTATAAACAAGAATTCATAAATAGAATGAGGAAAACTTATAAAATAGTTAGGCAAGAGTTGGAAAAATGTAAAATAAACCAAGAACTAAGAAACCAACCCAAAGTTAAGGGGAATATAGATTTCAAAGTAGGAGACTTCGTTTACTTAAAGAACGAGGCGAAAACGGAAGGAAAAAAACTTTCCAACAAATATTCTGGACCGTACAGAATAGTCAAAAAGTACGATAATGAATATACCTTTAAAATGGAAAACCCCGATAGTGGAAGAACTTACAAGGCGCATGTCAGCCGAATAAAAAGAGCCAAATTTCCAGAGAGATGGGTATCACAGCCCTCCTCTACTGATTCGTCAGATTCGGAAAATGAACCCCCTAGGTCAAGATTGGCAGAGCTAAAACCTTTCAATTTTAAACAAGATTATTTTGAAAATGAAAGTGATGAACAAAACTTTGAAGAATTCTTAGCTATGGAAAATCTAGTTATTCCAGAGAAAAAATCCCTAACACCAGTAAGAACAAGAACGCCAAAAAGCCCAAAAAGTTATTCATCGGCAAACGCAGGAGATTTAGATTATACAATATCTCCAAAAACCCAATTTTTCCCCGATAGAATCTCGACCCCATGTCCCCCCAAAAGATTTCCAGACGATATGGTTTCCCCTACAACACCAATAGAAAGGCCCCTGTCTTTACAAAAGGAATTAAACAGAGCTGTAGAAACCCCCGGCATTGCTGTAAAGAAAACTCCTCTCAAAGATTTAATTAAAACAAACCTGCGAGAAACTATGGATTTAATTAATTTCCCCATAAAAAAGAGTCAAAGTACATTGCCCGAGAATAAAACTCCCAAGGATGACCAGCAAGGTCAACATCATGATATAACTGTATCCAAGGTCAAACCTAAAAAGTGGACTTCATGGAGGGAAACCTTTGTGCAAAGAATGCCCCATCCCCCTGAAGACATGGCCTTCAAACAATGGAGGAACCCCGCAAAAACTTTTGATTCCTCCCAAAGCTCTCAAGAATCTTTCAAATCCCCCGAGTTGAGAACTCAAGGCGAGGACTTAGAGAATAAACCTTCTACTTCCAGAGGAGTAGAAATTTACGAAGGAATGGCAGGTGATACCACAAAAAGTGCCACCTCTAAAAGTTCTAATCCGGATTCGTCGGAAACTAGTTCCGAAGAGTCTGATGGTGAATCAGACCAAATAGTAGCTAAAGAAATAGGGAAATCAAGGCCGACCTCAGCAGCCGCACACGGGAAACAAACGAAATTAAAAGGGCAAGAATTTTTGAAAAAACAATACAAAAAGTTTGACCTTATTTCGCTAGACAAACCGAAAGGGAAAAAACCGCAAGAAACAGAGGAGAAAATAACGGCACAGTCAGGTAGAACGGTTAAAAAACCTGACAGATGGAAATATCCCTAATTAATGTAAAGACAAATTTCAAAGATATGAATTTAACACCCTAATAAATTCAAAAGTGTGCAAGTAAAGTTAACCAAGTCAATATTAATGAAAAAAAAATAAATAAATAAAATAAAATAATACGAGTAATGTCAAAACGTTGACGATCACAGAAAATAACCAAAGGTAGGAAGCTAGTGGTCTACTGAAAACGACAACTCGCGTTGGACCACGTCTTGTGGGAAGCCTGGGGAGGAACTCAAGGCCCATGATTGTTTTTTTGTAATTTTTTTACGATCGTAGGAAGGGATATTTTTCAGTCCTTCAAGTGTAAGAAATTAGTATTTGTATGCCAATCAGGGCCAGTCAAAACAATACTTAAAGGTTGAATAGAAACTTCTGTGAGCTAGTTAAGTTTTCGTTTTTTGGATCAGAATGCTTTGAAAGAGAAACAGAGAGTTTACTTTCTTATAGCTCCGAGGCGAAAAAAAAAAGAAGAAGAGAAAAGCGTTTTAATTTCATTAGTTTATATCTATGACGTATACAATAACAGAGAGATCACCGTTCTATAGTTCTGTGACAAAAATGTTCTTTAATTTCATTGGTTTATCTATGACATATTTTGTGCTCTAATTTTTGTGACATATTTTCGCAAGTCAGTCACGATTATATCTTATCTATACTGACTCAGGTCTCCCTCGGATTTTCTATGAAAAATTCGACCCGTGCCCTAACTAAGATGGATAGTATCCAAAACAAGATATTATCAGTACAGAAGCGTCTAATTATATGAAATATTTTGTGTTAGTGCAGATTATAATTATTTTAGGCCTACACATAAAAAATAGGAAACCAGAGTAATCACTTGCTGCAGGCTCGCTTATTCGTATATTTCTTACTCGAGTAATATATGTACCAATAGCCAACTATTGGTAACTATAACCAAACAACCTATGGTACGTTTATATGTAGAATTTCACGGCGGATGTGAAATTATATCTCAATAATAATATGTAAAATTTTAAAACCATTTAATCAGTTAAGATATATGGATTGGAACCCTGTGTATGTCCAATGGCGACTAAGTAAAACCCACAAGAAATTCCCTATTAATGTGAAGGTGTTTCTCGCTTAACGGATTCTAATAAGACTTTAATATAATATTTATTTATTTAGTGCTGAAGGATTTGCTTAAACAATAGCCTTCTAAAAAGATATTGATGTCAGTTCTTCATTACGCTTATATTCTTTGCCAAGCATCAACTGGAATCTACGCGAACAAGCTTGGAAATCCTGCATCTAATGACCTTATTCGAAAGGCGAATACGAGGCACCAATGTTGACTTGCAATTACGGAAGAATCCTGAGACTAAGAACCTCTGCATTTCAGCCGTTAAACCCGGAGCCCCATGAGAACGTCTAAGCCAAGAAATAGGGAAGACATCAGAAAACTAGTGGGTATAGAGGTCTCCACTAGTCCTTGTTATGTCTTGTTCCCTCATTGTAGTATCGTTTGCGTAAAACCGTGCGGTTATGACGCTGCACATGCGTTTCTTGAACAGCACGGACTTGCGTGAACAATGAAGACATGAAATAAGTCGTAAAAATTAGACCTCAAACTTAATAATGTAGGGTAAATAACGTTTATTTAATAAGTATTGAAGAAGTATATAAGCCCTTTATCGATGTTTCCGTTCTCAAAACAAATTTGAAAACATCTCTGTTTTAAATTTTTAAATTTTCATTGTGAGTACTAATATTAGTGTATTTATTTAATTCTATCTCATAGCTAAGAAATTATAACCCAATTAATGCGTGAATTATTGTATGTGTATTTACTTCAAAGAACATGTGATTCTGCCGCGTTGTTTTATTACAGGAAAGTAAATGGACACTTTGGTCATTGAGTATTACAATAAGCTGCCCAGTACAGATACGACCCAGTAACATCTAGTTTCATCATATCTCAACCAACGAAGAGTACTCACCATGACTCCAGGCAACTTCATCCCAGCTTCGTCTACGAAAACAACAGTTACCTTCGATCGTCGTTTCTTCGACTATGAACCATATTATGTACCAGGTAACACTATATTTGAACCTCAGTATAAAGTGCTTTAACGAACTATATAATCACATAAATGCTGAGAACCCCATCGATCAGAACAAGATAAACGCTATTTAACGATATTTGAAGTTAAGAGATACTTAAAGACATTTGAAGATATTTGAAACTGAAGTTAGAGACAATTTGAAGTTTAATTCTGAGAACCCCATCGATCAGAACAAGATAGACGATATTTAACGATATTTGAAGTTGAAAAATACTTAAAGACATTTGAAGATATTTGAAGACGAAATTAAAGACGATTTGAAGTTTAATTCTGAGAACTCTATCAATCAGCACACGATAAACGATATTTGAAGTTAAATGACACTTAAAGACATTTGAAGATATTTGAAGCAGAAATTAAAGACAATTTGAACTTTAACTCTGAGAACACCATCGAGCAGTACAAGATAAACGATATTTAACGATATTTGAAGTTATATGATAGTTGAAGATATTCGAAGTTGAATTTAAAGACAATATATTAAGAGAGTCACTATAGTATGACGACAACCCGTTTCAAAAGGCACAAATGAACAATTTTATGCGAGAATACATTCTCTATGTGCCTCTAAAGTCCTAAAAAAATGATATGCTGAGAAGAAAAACACCAACACCTGCAGTGGGAAGAATCATTCCCCAGTTGACTATTAGAACGATATTTAACGGTCATTTCCCACTTGACTATTGGGGAAAACTTACCGTGTAAAGACAACTAGACTCGAACTGTTCCATGAAGAAACCATAACGTAAGTGCTTCGAAATTTTCGCCAGGACAAAAGGAGTGAAGGACAGTAATTTACAACAAAAGGGTGTAGTACACTAAGGACACGAAAGGTGATGAATAGATGTGAAGCTACATGTTGTACTTCCTAATAACTTTGACAATTCAAAAATCCCAATAGTGAAAGTGTTTTAATGTCATCAGTGAATATGATGAACCAAATATTGTATGTTATAAATCATTCATGTATGTACCACAAGTAGAATTATGTGTAGTATTATCATGTCATTCATTTAATGTAGCGTAGATAGAATGTAGCATGCCATATAGACAGCAAAATCAAAAAAAAAATCTTTAGGATAGTAGCTAGCCTAGAACCATGAATAATCTTAGTCCGGTAGATGAATTTTAGATAGGGATGTAGAATAAAATAAGAAAAGTAATAGAGAAAATTTTTAGCACTCCTGATTAAGTCATAACATATATATAAAATAATTATGTAAAAAAAAAAAAAAAAAATAGTTAATAAATGGCGAACATTTAAAAAAAAAGCCCAAAGGCGAGCAGTTACTAATGACGAGACGTCATTAATTGATGGGAAGGGTGATATGTACCGGGAATAAAACACGACGTATTTGAAATACCAAAATAAAGTTCCTTTCTAAAGATAATTCCGATTTCTTATAATTAAGCTAAATCTAGTCGCAAAAATGAAAAGTCCTTAATCAGCAAAAAGAGAAATTGCATTTCTAGCTTCAGTCAGACGACGGCGCTAGTCGTTCGAATTTCGCTAAGATAATTGTAGCAAAAAAAATGCAATGCATAAAATTTCCAAGGAAGTTTAAAAGGCAAAAAACTGTGTGAACTCCTGAGTCATCTGAAAAATCTTTAAGAGATTATTGGACGAGGATTCGCGTCCTTGGGGCACGTGAGCCAATGGCAGGCAGTCCCTAGGGCGCAGGACGAAAGAACTGCGTTTGGCAGTGGGGTAAATGTGCCTTTTTAATTTTAATCTCTATCCAGCTCTGAAACGATTAGTACGAAATTATTTTGGTCACCGTTATTGTCATAGAAGTGACCCGTTGCTGTACAACTAAGTATGTAAGTTCAATAAATCTATTGTCCCTTTTTATATGTGTTTGTTTCATTTGTATGTCTGCGTCTAGTCCGATAGTGGGTAATTAGTTCGCAGGTCTCCAAGGTAAACGCTCCCAAAGGAATCTGATCTCCAGATAGCTCAAGAAAGAAGAAGCCACATTTGTATGTCTACATATTCAATTTTCTCTCATTAATTGAGAGCGGCGCTAGCCTAGTTGACACAATCTCCAGCGCTATAAGTGGCGCTATAGGAGAAATTTCTATCACCACAGTAGCGAATCTCCCGTTACCACAAAATAAATTCTTTTATCGCTACAAATGGCGCGAGTCGGAAATTGGAGGAAAACTGCGAACTAGTTGGGCTATAGAAACTTTGTAACTTAAATTTAATTGTTGGAGAGATACAGACATATAAATGAAGTGATTAGGCCTATTGCCGCTAAGCTACTACAGAGAAACCCTTTAGAATATCTCATAGGAGATAATAGAGTCCCCCAAAATAAATTAAGTAAAATTTTAAGTCGATATAAACGCAAAAAAAAGATGGAAGAAATCAGTGAGTTATTAATAGTGCAAAAGTTAGTCGCCAAAAATATAGAGATTGCAAAATCTATCCCGGAATACAATGGTCAATCAGATATTGACGAATTTAATATCCAATTGACCCAGTTTGTACAATTAACAAAAACAGACCTTGGAGCATTAAAAGACATGCTGCTTCTACGATTAAGAGGCCAGGCCTTAACCTTTCTAAAACAGGTCGAACATACCATAGGAAATAACGCCAACTTGCCAATAAATACGGTTGATGACTTGTTAAAAGCATTCAAAGAGAGATTTATAGAAACCAGTTCAATAAATAAATTAAAACATGTAGTGAACTTTGATTTTTCACAAAATATAAGGGAATATCTGGATAATATACGCATTTCTGTAGAAGCAAAATACGGAAGTGGTTCTGGGCAACTGTATGAAAAAGTCATACTAAATACCTTTTTGCAAGGGCTACCCCCAAAACTATATAGAGTAGTAATATCCAAGAATATTCAGACGTTGGATCTTGCAGTCCAAGAGGTAGAACGATTAATCGAAGTTGATAAAATGGTTGCTAATCATAGTAATGCAAAAATAAATAGCTTAGGCGACTCAAACGCGAACCCAATCTTCAAAGGCGATCAAGCATCCCCCAATTTCTTTTCAAGGGATAACTCCCCAGTAGCACAAAGAAACAAAACGCCAGAACCCGCTAGGCAGAAAACAGTACGTTTTCAGCCCATTAACCCTACAATAATAAGGTGCTATAACTGCAATCGTGTTGGCCACATAGCAAGAGAGTGCCACTACGTCACCAATCCCATACCAAGAAATGCTGTCGGTAATACGCAAAATTACGGTAACCATTTGTTCAGAAGAACAAATTTTAGCACCGGTCGTGCAATAGGCTATAACCAGGGGGGATTGCGCCAATCAGTACCTTATAATGCGTACCAACCAAATTTGTATAGCCCTTTCCCCAACAGGCAAATTAATTACCGGTTTGAAAACCCAAATACTCGCCAAGGCCAATATAATGCGAGAATGCAATATAAAAATCATGAAAATTTGCCGATGAGAAATGAAAATTTTACAAGCCAACGGCACTGGCAGGCAGTGCCAGCAAATGGCACTGACACGAGACATCCACGTTACCATAATAATACATGGCAAAGACAGGCAGACGTAAATCATTTAAATATGCCTACGGAACCTAATACGTCCGAATATCTATTACAGGCACCGACAAATGAAATAAATTCTCAGGGAAACGCTTCAGGCCCCTCAGAAACATAAGTTGGACCCAGAGGGTGCCAGGGATATTTAATAGGTCCAAAACAATACTAGTGCCTTCTTGTAGTGATATTATTAACAAGTTACCTATATTTAATGATTTTTGTGTAGAAAACGTTTACTTTACGGCCTTAGTTGACAGTGGAGCTACTGTAAATATCATAAACTCTTGCGTATTTAATACGTTGCCTCTGCACATTAGGCGACAAAAGAACCCTAATAATCCCAATTTAACAAGTGTTACAGGCCATAAATTAAATGCAAAACGGTCAATTTGCCTAAACGTAAAAAGAGACAACAGAACCTTCATGACAAATTTTATTATATGTGATAATCTCCCATATGAAGCTATTATAGGGGCAAATTTTCTAAGGTCTAATAGAATACTATTAGACGTAGCCAATGAGAAGCTGGTATACCCAGCTAAGGTGGGGGAAAAAATTTCTACCTTAAGAAATCGTAACAGAGGTTACGAAGATAACATAACAGTAAACAAAATTTCTAGTGGTATAATGTCGAAGTATTTTGAACCCCATGTCTCGCAAAGACATGGCATAATTGGAAATTTGTTCAATTATCCTGAGAGATATCGCAGAAATGAAGTAAATTTAAATAATAACAGCATTGAATCTGCGAAAATAAAAATAGGAGATATGCGACAGTACAGATCAAATGAAATTAAGAAAATAGTGGAATTGTGGAAAAACATAATAAAACCCAACGTGACGCCGCAAGATGCCGCAATGGCGCAGCATAGCGCCAGTATGAATCTAATAAACAATGAAAATGAAGAGAAATATTACGGATTTGCGATAAGGAAAACAAAAATCCCTCCCAAAACGATGCAAAAAATCCAAATATCACAAATGATCGAGCCAATAATTAGCAAATCAGAAATATGGTTTGCGACACCGTCTGAAATACCTGAAAATCTGTTATGCGAGGAACAGATTATATCTTATGACAAAGGGGAAGGTTTTATTTGGGTAACCAATAACCATGAAAACGATACAATTACAATTAAAAGGGGGACGTGTTTAGTCCAAATCCAGGTTTTAACGGAAAATGATTTAAATAAATGGGAAAATTCTAAAAGAAACCTAGTTAACGGTATTAAAACTTCAAATAACAAATATCCTTTGACTAAATCGCAATTTTTAAACAAATTTAAAATGGATCATATTACGGATATGGAACTTAAGAAAAAATTATGCGAATTATTATGGAAATTTAAGGATGTATTTTCTGCATCTGAAGATGATATCGGGCTGATTCCATTTTATCAGCATTCAATTTTAACGACTGGTAATCCCGTAGCAAAACAGCCATATCGTGTGCCATATAAGCACAAAGAGTGGTTAAAAAATAAAATCCATGAATTAGAAAGAAACGAAATCATACGCCCAAGTATAAGTCCGTATAGTGCACCAGTGATCTTAGTACCAAAAAAGAATGGAGATCTTAGACTCGTGGTGGATTATAGGGCTCTCAACAAACAAGTAGTTAGCGATAAATTTCCTCTACCAAGAATAGACGAAATTCTTGACTCAATTTCAAGCAAAAACAAAATTTTTACTTCTTTGGACCTTACCCAAGGCTACCACCAAGTGAAAATAGCCGAAAAGGATGTCCATAAAACTGCATTTTCAGCATCCGAATATGGATCTTATGAATACTTAAGGGTACCATTTGGGCTTAAAACAAGTTCAAGCGCGTTATGTAGACCCCTATTGCACCTGTTAAGAGGATTAAAGAATATAATTCATTTTGTTGATGATATTATATGCGTGGGGGAAAACACTGAACAACACTTAGCAACTTTAGCTAAGGTGTTCGAGAAGTTCAGGCAAG
This sequence comes from Artemia sinica, assembly GCA_027921565.1. Taxonomy (NCBI): domain Eukaryota; kingdom Metazoa; phylum Arthropoda; class Branchiopoda; order Anostraca; family Artemiidae; genus Artemia; species Artemia sinica. The sequence goes on along the minus strand of CM051266.1, from coordinate 42,958,678 downwards.
GCAATTTAAAATGCCGACCTGAGAAAGTAAATTTATTTCAATCCAAAATTAAATTTTTAGGAGTAGTAGTGACCCAGAGAGAGATATCCCCAGACCCTGATAAAATAAAATGTGTTGAAAACCTCAAGCCCCCCAGAACTATGAAAGAATTAAGGGGAATTTTAGGACTTACTGGCTACTTTAGAAAATTCGTACGCAATTATGCCCAAATTGCGAAACCCCTCACGGAATTAACCAAAGGAAACTCCCATAATGTTACCTGGTCCCAGGAAGCTCAAACTTCCCTAGACCGTCTCAAAAAGGCGCTCACTTCTGAACCAATTTTATCACTCCCTGATTTCGAAAACGGAAAATTCATCGTTACCACTGATGCTAGCTCAAAGGGCATAGGCGCTATCCTTTCGCAAACAATCCCAGTAGAAAACCCTTTAGACATTATTTAATTGGTAGAAAATTTATATTACGATCAGACCATAAAAGCTTGCAGTACCTGCGCACATTTAAAAACCCCACGGGCATTCTAGCTAGATGGATCATGAAAATCCAAGACCTAGATTATGAATTTGAACATTTAAAGGGAAAACAAAACGCAGCTTGCGACTTTTTGAGTAGATATCCAGAAAATGATCCGTCGGAAACTGAAGAAAATGAAGTTAATGCTATTAATGCTAAAAGCAAACATGGATGTAAGAAAAACAAAGTCAAAGACGCAGTAAAAGAAAATAAGATTAACTATTGTCCCTTGTCTTTGGAAAATATAAAAAGAAAGCAAAAAAAGGACGAAATGTGTGTAGCACTAATTAATTATTTTGTGAATGATGAGGCGTTACCGGATAAATTCAAAACTCTTAGAAAAGAGATAGATAATTTTTACTACGACCTTGATGAAGAAATACTGTGTAGAATTGTGACTGCTGAGACAAATAGAAAACAAACCTCGATAATACCTGTATTACCACAAAACTTGATAGGGCCTGCATTTGAATATTTTCATTCGGACACAGGTGGACATTTAGGAGTTATGAAAACGTTCCATAAGTTAAAACAATACTTTTACGTACAATCGGCACTGACAAAACTTAAAGAATTCGTAAGTACATGCGAAGCATGTAATTTGAGAAAAATCCCCCCAGCTTATCCAAATCCTCCAATGGGAAGGGTCCCAGTAGCAAAGTACCCCTTCGATATTGTCTCATTTGACCTATACGGGACAAGTGGAGGTTTACCTGTTTCTAGCAGAGGCCATACTTGTGTTCTTTCGGTTGTAGATCATTTTTCCGGATTTACTTTTGCAAAAGCATTAAAAAATCAAGGTGCTTATGCCACAAGTAAGGTATTAGCAAAATTATTTTTACAATTCGGCATTCCTAATAAAATTTTGAGCGACAACGGGAGCAATTTTGTTGCAAAAGTAACAAAAGATTTAATGAGTTTCCTTAATATAGAGAAAATGGTGACAGCGCCGTACCATCCACAAGCTAATGGCAAAATAGAAAACAGACATAAAATATTTTCGAACGTTCTAAGTATTTATACGAAAGACAATAGGAGCGACTGGGATAAATTCTTACCTTATTTAACCAACGTAATCAACACTGCTTATTCCGAAACAACCAGAGACAATCCATTTTATTTACTTTTTGGTCGAGATTTTAGAATCCCGTATGATGAGATTATTGAATCTCGGCAATATTATAACGACTCAGAAGATTATAAACAAGAATTCATAAATAGAATGAGGAAAACTTATAAAATAGTTAGGCAAGAGTTGGAAAAATGTAAAATAAACCAATAACTAAGAAACCAACCCAAAGTTAAGGGGAATATAGATTTCAAAGTAGGAGACTTCGTTTACTTAAAGAACGAGGCGAAAACGGAAGGAAAAAAACTTTCCAACAAATATTCTGGACCGTACAGAATAGTCAAAAAGTACGATAATGAATATACCTTTAAAATGGAAAACCCCGATAGTGGAAGAACTTACAAGGCGCATGTCAGCCGAATAAAAAGAGCCAAATTTCCAGAGAGATGGGTATCACAGCCCTCCTCTACTGATTCGTCAGATTCGGAAAATGAACCCCCTAGGTCAAGATTGGCAGAGCTAAAACCTTTCAATTTTAAACAAGATTATTTTGAAAATGAAAGTGATGAACAAAACTTTGAAGAATTCTTAGCTATGGAAAATCTAGTTATTCCAGAGAAAAAATCCCTAACACCAGTAAGAACAAGAACGCCAAAAAGCCCAAAAAGTTATTCATCGGCAAACGCAGGAGATTTAGATTATACAATATCTCCAAAAACCCAATTTTTCCCCGATAGAATCTCGACCCCATGTCCCCCCAAAAGATTTCCAGACGATATGGTTTCCCCTACAACACCAATAGAAAGGCCCCTGTCTTTACAAAAGGAATTAAACAGAGCTGTAGAAACCCCCGGCATTGCTGTAAAGAAAACTCCTCTCAAAGATTTAATTAAAACAAACCTGCGAGAAACTATGGATTTAATTAATTTCCCCATAAAAAAGAGTCAAAGTACATTGCCCGAGAATAAAACTCCCAAGGATGACCAGCAAGGTCAACATCATGATATAACTGTATCCAAGGTCAAACCTAAAAAGTGGACTTCATGGAGGGAAACCTTTGTGCAAAGAATGCCCCATCCCCCTGAAGACATGGCCTTCAAACAATGGAGGAACCCCGCAAAAACTTTTGATTCCTCCCAAAGCTCTCAAGAATCTTTCAAATCCCCCGAGTTGAGAACTCAAGGCGAGGACTTAGAGAATAAACCTTCTACTTCCAGAGGAGTAGAAATTTACGAAGGAATGGCAGGTGATACCACAAAAAGTGCCACCTCTAAAAGTTCTAATCCGGATTCGTCGGAAACTAGTTCCGAAGAGTCTGATGGTGAATCAGACCAAATAGTAGCTAAAGAAATAGGGAAATCAAGGCCAACCTCAGCAGCCGCACACGGGAAACAAACGAAATTAAAAGGGCAAGAATTTTTGAAAAAAACAATACAAAAAGTTTGACCTTATTTCGCTAGACAAACCGAAAGGGAAAAAACCGCAAGAAACAGAGGAGAAAATAACGGCACAGTCAGGTAGAACGGTTAAAAAACCTGACAGATGGAAATATCCCTAATTAATGTAAAGACAAATTTCAAAGATATGAATTTAACACCCTAATAAATTCAAAAGTGTGCAAGTAAAGTTAACCAAGTCAATATTAATGAAAAAAAAATAAATAAATAAAATAAAATAATACGAGTAATGTCAAAACGTTGACGATCACAGAAAATAACCAAAGGTAGGAAGCTAGTGGTCTACTGAAAACGACAACTCGCGTTGGACCACGTCTTGTGGGAAGCCTGGGGAGGAACTCAAGGCCCATGATTGTTTTTTTGTAATTTTTTTACGATCGTAGGAAGGGATATTTTTCAGTCCTTCAAGTGTAAGAAATTAGTATTTTTATGCCAATCAGGGCCAGTCAAAACAATACTTAAAGGTTGAATAGAAACTTCTGTGAGCTAGTTAAGTTTTCGTTTTTTGGATCAGAATGCTTTGAAAGAGAAACAGAGAGTTTACTTTCTTATAGCTCCGAGGCGAAAAAAAAAGAAGAAGAGAAAAGCGTTTTAATTTCATTAGTTTATATCTATGACGTATACAATAACAGAGAGATCACTGTTCTATAGTTCTGTGACAAAAATGTTCTTTAATTTCATTGGTTTATCTATGACATATTTTGTGCTCTAATATTTGTGACATATTTTCGCAAGTCAGTCACGATTATATCTTATCTATACTGACTCAGGTCTCCCTCGGATTTTCTATGAAAAATTCGACCCGTGCCCTAACTAAGATGGATAGTATCCAAAACAAGATATTATCAGTACAGAAGCGTCTAATTATATGAAATATTTTGTGTTAGTGCAGATTATAATTATTTTAGGCCTACACATAAAAAATAGGATACCAGAGTAATCACTTGCTGCAGGCTCGCTTATTCGTATATTTCTTACTCGAGTAATATATGTACCAATAGCCAACTATTGGTAACTATAACCAAACAACCTATGGTACGTTTATATGTAGAATTTCACGGCGGATGTGAAATTATATCTCAATAATAATATGTAAAATTTTAAAACCATTTAATCAGTTAAGATATATGGATTGGAACCCTGTGTATGTCCAATGGCGACTAAGTAAAACCCACAAGGAATTCCCTATTAATGTGAAGGTGTTTCTCGCTTAACGGATTCTAATAAGACTTTAATATAATATTTATTTATTTAGTGCTGAAGGATTTGCTTAAACAATAGCCTTCTAAAAAGATATTGATGTCAGTTCTTCATTACGCTTATATTCTTTGCCAAGCATCAACTGGAATCTACGCGAACAAGCTTGGAAATCCTGCATCTAATGACCTTATTCGAAAGGCGAATACGAGGCACCAATGTTGACTTGCAATTACGGAAGAATCCTGAGACTAAGAACCTCTGCATTTCAGCCGTTAAACCCGGAGCCCCATGAGAACGTCTAAGCCAAGAAATAGGGAAGACATCAGAAAACTAGTGGGTATAGAGGTCTCCACTAGTCCTTGTTATGTCTTGTTCCCTCATTATAGTATCGTTTGCGTAAAACCGTGCGGTTATGACGCTGCACATGCGTTTCTTGAACAGCACGGACTTGCGTGAACAATGAAGGCATGAAATAAGTCGTAAAAATTAGACCTCAAACTTAATAATGTAGGGTAAATAACGTTTATTTAATAAGTATTGAAGAAGTATATAAGCCCTTTATCGATGTTTCCGTTCTCAAAACAAATTTGAAAACATCTCTGTTTTAAATTTTTAAATTTTCATTGTGAGTACTAATATTAGTGTATTTATTTAATTCTATCTCATAGCTAAGAAATTATAACCCAATTAATGCGTGAATTATTGTATGTGTATTTACTTCAAAGAACATGTGATTCTGCCGCGTTGTTTTTATTACAGGAAAGTAAATGGACACTTTGGTCATTGAGTATTACAATAAGCTGCCCAGTACAGATACGACCCAGTAACATCTAGTTTCATCATATCTCAACCAACGAAGAGTACTCACCATGACTCCAGGCAACTTCATCCCAGCTTCGTCTACGAAAACAACAGTTACCTTCGATCGTCGTTTCTTCGACTATGAACCATATTATGTACCAGGTAACACTATATTTGAACCTCAGTATAAAGTGCTTTAACGAACTATATAATCACATAAATGCTGAGAACCCCATCGATCAGAACAAGATAAACGCTATTTAACGATATTTGAAGTTAAGAGATACTTAAAGACATTTGAAGATATTTGAAACTGAAGTTAGAGACAATTTGAAGTTTAATTCTGAGAACCCCATCGATCAGAACAAGATAGACGATATTTAACGATATTTGAAGTTGAAAAATACTTAAAGACATTTGAAGATATTTGAAGACGAAATTAAAGACGATTTGAAGTTTAATTCTGAGAACTCTATCAATCAGCACACGATAAACGATATTTGAAGTTAAATGACACTTAAAGACATTTGAAGATATTTGAAGCAGAAATTAAAGACAATTTGAACTTTAACTCTGAGAACACCATCGAGCAGTACAAGATAAACGATATTTAACGATATTTGAAGTTATATGATAGTTGAAGATATTCGAAGTTGAATTTAAAGACAATATATTAAGAGAGTCACTATAGTATGACGACAACCCGTTTCAAAAGGCACAAATGAACAATTTTATGCGAGAATACATTCTCTATGTGCCTCTAAAGTCCTAAAAAAATGATATGCCGAGAAGAAAAACACCAACACCTGCAGTGGGAAGAATCATTCCCCAGTTGACTATTAGAACGATATTTAACGGTCATTTCCCACTTGACTATTGGGGAAAACTTACCGTGTAAAGACAACTAGACTCGAACTGTTCCAATGAAGAAACCATAACGTAAGTGCTTCGAAATTTTCGCCAGGACAAAAGGAGTGAAGGACAGTAATTTACAACAAAAGGGTGTAGTACACTAAGGACACGAAAGGTGATGAATAGATGTGAAGCTACATGTTGTACTTCCTAATAACTTTGACAATTCAAAAATCCCAATAGTGAAAGTGTTTTAATGTCATCAGTGAATATGATGAACCAAATATTGTATGTTATAAATCATTCATGTATGTACCACAAGTAGAATTAGGTGTAGTATTATCATGTCGTTCATTTAATGTAGCGTAGATAGAATGTAGCATGCCATATAGACAGCAAAATCAAAAAAAAAATCTTTAGGATAGTAGCTAGCCTAGAACCATGAATAATCTTAGTCCGGTAGATGAATTTTAGATAGGGATGTAGAATAAAATAAGAAAAGTAATAGAGAAAATTTTTAGCACTCCTGATTAAGTCATAACATATATATAAAATAATTATGTAAAAAAAAAAAAAAAATAGTTAATAAATGGCGAACATTTAAAAAAAAAGCCCAAAGGCGAGCAGTTACTAATGACGAGACGTCATTAATTGATGGGAAGGGTGATATGTACCGGGAGTAAAACACGACGTATTTGAAATACCAAAATAAAGTTCCTTTCTAAAGATAATTCCGATTTCTTATAATTAAGCTAAATCTAGTCGCAAAAATGAAAAGTCCTTAATCAGCAAAAAGAGAAATTGCATTTCTAGCTTCAGTCAGACGACGGCGCTAGTCGTTCGAATTTCGCTAAGATAATTGTAGCAAAAAAAATGCAATGCATAAAATTTCCAAGGAAGTTTAAAAGGCAAAAAACTGTGTGAACTCCTGAGTCATCTGAAAAATCTTTAAGAGATTATTGGACGAGGATTCGCGTCCTTGGGGCACGTGAGCCAATGGCAGGCAGTCCCTAGGGCGCAGGACGAAAGAACTGCGTTTGGGAGTGGGGTAAATGTGCCTTTTTAATTTTAATCTCTATCCAGCTCTGAAACGATTAGTACGAAATTATTTTGGTCACCGTTATTGTCATAGAAGTGACCCGTTGCTGTACAACTAAGTATGTAAGTTCAATAAATCTATTGTCCCTTTTTATATGTGTTTGTTTCATTTGTATGTCTGCGTCTAGTCCGATAGTGGGTAATTAGTTCGCAGGTCTCCAAGGTAAACGCTCCCAAAGGAATCTGATCTCCAGATAGCTCAAGAAAGAAGAAGCCACATTTGTATGTCTACATATTCAATTTTCTCTCATTAATTGAGAGCGGCGCTAGCCTAGTTGACACAATCTCCAGCGCTATAAGTGGCGCTATAGGAGAAATTTCTATCACCACAGTAGCGAATCTCCCGTTACCACAAAATAAATTCTTTTATCGCTACACAATGATAGGACCTACACTAGTATTTCCATCTGCTGAATCAAATAAAACTGAGGACTATAGAAGTTCGATGATTCAGTAACTTAACAATAATTAATCTAAGTCTGAAGATTTGGTCAATATATCCTCTCCCCTTCCTAAAGTCATTAAGTTTCATCTTCCTTAGTCAATTGTTCCCTACTGAAATCAAGCTAACATATGTATAATTTACACACTCACTCTTATCACCTTATTATAAAGGGATAAGAGCACTTAAGTACTCCCCCCCTTTTTTTTAAATTATATTCATAATTTTCAGTATTTAATCTTTAAATTCACCACCACCATACTTCAAACTACCACACTATCATCACCCGAGATTCTATTTTTTTCAAACATTTTAGTACTTACTTCTAACTTTTTGTCAGAATCTTCTTCTAAAACGATCATGAATGAATAATGTAACGTTTATAAAATCAATTTAGCAAGATAATGAAATAAACGCCATGTTCTTCTTCTTCTTCTTCTAATTGACAGCAGGCGGGCTATTCAGTTGGTACTATTTAGCCCTCTTCTTTTTGCTTCACTCTGTGGGCTACAGAGCTACTGTCTTGGTTGTCTCTTATTTATTGGATATTCTCAGATATCTTTCAGTAGATCTTTTGACTCAAGGAGTTCAAATATAAGATGATAGATATCGATTTCTGTGCTCTGTGTGCAGGTATAGTTGGCTAGGCTCTTGGCTGATAGTGAGATTTTGTGGTGTTTAAAGCGTTTTAACAGTTTACAAAGCAAGGTATGTTGTGCAGACGTCAGCATATTACATTCAAATAGGCAATGGTCAATTGTTTCATTATTCATATTACAATGCCTGCAAAGAGGGGACAGGGGAATTGAACCACTTGAATTAGAAAACTTATATGAGAATGCAAGGAAATTTAGTCCATTTGTTCCAGAACGAATTCTATGATAAATTTTAGAAAGATACTTATTGGGAAAGGGGGAAAGGATTAATCTTATTAAAATTAATATCTGATAGCCTCCATTGGAAAATATCTCTAATTGGGATTGGTCTCCCACTTGGCTGGTCAATATTTATAGCATTTTTTGCTATTTCATCAACCTGATGATTACTACTTATGCCAGAGTGGCTAGGAATGTACTGAAAATAAGTTTTTATGCCACTTGAAGCAAGATTATCAATAATACTGAGACAATGATAAGTGTCAATGTCCAACTTATATTGAGGAGCTGAGGCCAGCAACTCAAGGCTTGATAGAGAGTCGGAATATATGATAATATTATTTGAATTTGCAATCAAAGGTTGGTTTTCCTTAAGGTGTTCTAATGCCATGATTATGGCATTTAACTCAGCAGACATTATAGATAAACTATTATATAATCTCTCGCCCATTGCAATTTTCAGGTGAGGAAGGAAAACACCACTTGCATCCTTCTCATTCATTTTTGACCCATCAACAAAAATTTGGAAGTGATTTTTATAGGTAATTGTATTAAGTTCTGCAAATTTTTTCTGGACAAAAGCAATGGGGGTTAAATCTTTATTCCACTTTGAGAATTCATTATTTATTATGGGACTTGACCAATTCCATGGGGGGGATCGGGGGAAAGTGGGTGCAATAGACCTTGCTGGTATGGGGAACTTCTTCTGAATATTGGCATACTCATCTGCAATGCCTCTATACATGGCTGGATTTCTTAACCAATTATGTAATGTGTGTGAGCTATTTGATTCAATTTTTGTAAGATGTTTTGTCAAGAGAAACCCACGTCTCCCTTGTTGTTGTTAATCCACTCTCCATAAGCAGAAACTTGGTGCTTGTGGGTTTCCTAAGACCAAATATGAGACGTATTATATCATTTTGTGTTGTTTCAATTTTTTGCATCTGGGTCTTTGCACATGCACCATAGACGATGAGCCCATAGTCAATATGGGGTCTTATATGTGATTTATAAAACTGGAGAAAGGTTTTCTCCTTACAGCCCCAGGGTGTGGAAAGAAGTCTTTTTAGTATATTTGTTTTTCTATAGCATTCTTTTATTGTGTTTGAAATGTGGAGGTGGAAATTAAGTTTTTGGTCAAGCATGAGACCTAGGTAATTAATATGATTATCTTCTGGAATAGTTGGTTTATTTAGAGTTAGTTTTGCATTAACATGGTTTCGCTTCCGGTGAAATTGGATTATTTTTGACTTGGTGGGTGCAATGCGTAAATCTGAATGTTGAGAGAATTTTTCAAACTGGAAAAGTGACTTTTGCAGATTTGATTGTGCTATCTGAAAGGTGTTGCCAGATGACCATAGCACCAGATCATCAGCATATTGTAGATTCGTGTGGGGTAGGCTCATGTCCCAGAGATATAGGGCAAATAGGAGGCAACTGAGGACTGCTACCTGAGGTAGGCCTTTAGTTATTGTCTTTTGGGGTGAAGAGGCTGAACCAACACAAACGATGAAACTTCGCACTTCTATGAAGGATTTAATAAAAGATACTAGCTTAGGGGGTACTCCAAGGTTTGCAAGTTTGTTTAAAAGGATTTGGTGGTTCACATTGTCATATGCCCCTTCAAAATCTAGGAAAGCTACAACTAGAACATTATTTTTTGACAAAGATTCATTTATCGCATTTGTTAGCAAAATGAAAGCATCTGTTGAAGAGTGGTGTTTCCTGAATCCAGTTTGAGTGTGAGGGATCATATTATTTTTTTCAACAAACCAGAGGAGTCTGTGATAGATCATTTTCTCCATTATTTTCCCCATCACAGGAGTAATCATTATGGGCCTATAAGACTCAGGGTTATCTTTTGGTTTATTTTTCTTCAGGATTGGTAGGAGGGACGAACATTTCCATATATTGGGGAACCTAGAAGATGCCCAAGCGTGATTATAACAATTTAGCAGTTCTTGTTTGTATGAAGGTGTGAGATTCTTTATCCATGTAGGGTGTATATTGTCATAGCTGCCGCTAGTTTTGGTCCTAATGTGATGTATTGCATTATTCAAATCCTGGATTGAAAATGGATTAGTTATGTACTCGGATCCTGGGCGTGGTTGGTAATTTGGGTTCATAGGAATTGTGGACAGTTTGCTTTGATTATTTGATGTTAGCTTATTAACAAAGAGAGTTGCAAATAGGTTAACTTTTTCATTATCATTGTCATAATGGGTATTATTATGTATAAGCTCATACAGGAGTGGGTTGGGGGAAGTCTTTTTCCCACAGATGTGGCTTATGACTTTATGTATAATTAGCTCATGTGTTTCTCTGGAGAGATTATTTGCAAAATTATTCCAGTATTTATATTTAGCATCTATTATAGTCCTTTTTAGATTAGATTCTGCTTGTAATTTTTTAAATATGTAGTAGGTGATTGTTTTTTTTATGAATTCTGTCCTAGCGGCCTTTTTTATCCTCCATTTATTTAGGCACTCATTTGTCCACCATGCTTTAGGAATTTGTTTAGGGAATGTTTTCTTAGAAGTTGTCCTGGGGATAGCATGATTAGCTGTATTTATTAGTAAAGATGTCAAGGCTTCAGCATGTGTGTCAACTGTTGTGTTAGAAATGCATGAACTTTGGGTGAAACTTGTAATTTCATCATTTAGCTTATTTTGGAACATAGACCAATTTGCTTTAGTGTTGATATATTTGGAGGTATGAGATAAAGTTTCAGCAGGTTCATTTAGGGAGCAGACTATAGCAAAGTGGTCAGTACATAGACTATCAATTTTATTTATGTAAATTTTGTTCAAAAAATTTAATGACACAATTTGTAGGTCAATTGTGGAGAATCTGCCACTTTTGGGGTTGAAATATGTATTCAGGTTTGGAGGGGTAGCAACAGCTAATTCATTATTAATTGAAGTCATATGCTCAATGAATTTACCAGCTTTATTTGCTGTTTTATTCCCCCACAAAAGGCTGTGGGCATTGAAATCTCCACAAATAATGATATTTTTTAACATATTAGAATTATTTATATAATTAAAGAAATCCTTGGCATCTGTAGTTTGGCCATTAGGGTTATAAAAGCTTATTATGTAGGTTTTTAAATTATTCAGCCAAACACTGATACCAATTACATCAACATCATTTGCAAAATCTGGAAAATTGATGCCACAAAATTTTATATTATTTTTAACTAATAAAGCTACCCCACCTCCTTTTCTCTCTGAAGATCTATCCTTTCTGAGGATAGTATATCCCAGACACTTAATTTGTTGATTTTGGGTTAAATGAGTTTCCTGGAGGCAAGCAATATTAATGGAATTATTATTCATAAAAGATATTAGTTCATTTAGCTTATTTTCTGTGAGTGATCTTACATTCCATTGGAGTATTGATATATGTTGTGTTGTTGATTTATTCTTCATATGACTGTGTATCAATGTTCAGCTTTGTTAAAAGTAAAACAAGATCTTTTTTTGCTTGAATGAGCATATCATCTGGGATGTAGATTTTTGCCAATTCTGCAATGATTTTTGTTTTCTGTAGTTGATGTATGTTCATGGCCTGAACTGCATTACAGTTTAGAATGAATAAGCATATATTTGGGGATTGCATTTTTGGTTTGTCGGTTAGGGGATTGATTCCTGGTAAGGGGATTGATTCCTGGTAGTGTTTCTGGTTTGTTTCTTCTTGGGAGGGGGGGGGACAGGCTGACCTCATCTCACCGAACAAGGAGGCTTGTTGGCTTGGTGATTCCTTCTGATAGGGATTTGAGCTAGGGGGCTTAGAAGATGGTGTTTTATATGGGGTGCTTGATGCATTGGGGGCGTTTGACTTGGGGGTTTTGGTTGGTTTCATTACAGGCTTTATTTGGTATTGTTGGGCAGCATTTGCTTCCATTGCTGCAAAGGGGTATGGGATGGCCTTCTCTGTTGATATTTGGAGTGTTAGAGCTCTTTTCTTGTATGCAGGGCATAATGATTTATTTGTAGATTCATGTGGGCCTTTGCAATTGATGCATGTAGGCTGAGTGTTGTTGCAAGTTGTCAGCTCTTTAGGATGGAAAGCTTTACAATTACTACACTCTCGGAGAATTTCATTGCATTTGTTTGTCGTGTGTCCCAGTTTGTGACACTTCTGACACTGGATAGGCTTAGGTTTGTATTCCTTGTGTGGTTTGATTTGCCCAAATAGGAATAATTTTTCTGGGATATTAATTTTTTCCTTCAGTGTGAACAAGAAGGATCTACTAGTTTTTAGGCCATTAGAGTTAGGTTTGCCAAGTTGGGTAACATCCTCAACTGGGATTGTGTTTCCAGCCCTATCTGAGAGGCCTTCTTTTAACTCCTGAGTGGATATCTCTGGGGGAACATTATAAACTACTATTTTTGTTGGTGATTGTTTTGGGTTCCAATTAGATGCAATAATTGGGGTATTCAGAAGGGATTTTAGGTTAATTATTGTATCTACTGATTTCTGATCTTCTACAGCTATTAGCAGAGATCCATCACGGTTAATATTAAGAGAGAACATTGATTTTAGCAATTTAAAAATTGCAACTCTTATTGCAGTGATCATTTTTATTTCAAAGGGGGTAGTGGGAGCAATTTTAAGGTAAATTCCTAAGTTTTTGGAGGGAGGATCTTGGGCAGGGAGAGGGGAAATGCTTTTGATTGGGGAGATTTTTTCCTTTTTTTAGAGCTTCTAGAGAGGACCTCTTGAAACCCATTATCATCATTTATGGTTACATTAGCCCCTACACTTATCATTGTTTTATTCTCCGAATTGGAGCTATCATTTGAACTTTGAGATAGTGTGCTTGACCAGCCAAGATGGGTATCTTTCACTATGGCACTTTCACTGGAATTTGATTTGGGAACTGGTGGGACTTTTTTTTTTGGAGGACTTCTAAACATTGCCTATTGGAAAAAGCTTTAAAAAAAAAAAAAAAAACTAAAACAAGAAGGGAAAATAGAATGATATCAAACCGTCTGCACTATACTATGGGGAGGAGAAACACCACAGTATAGCTCTGAGGATGAGTTGAGCAGGATTGGTTTGGTACAACTGCTGATTAGAAGCGATAATAATTCACAAGAAAATATATTTTAATTTTCTTATAAGGTTGCTGTTGCTAAGGATATTAGGTTGCTGTTGCTAAAATTGTCCCATGTTTTCTTCTTTAACTTCTTGCCCAAAAGTCGATCATAAAGTCTTCGCTCACTCTCACCAATATTTGTACATTTAATTTTAGCAGCGCAAAAATTAAACAACAGATTGAATTGGCTCTCCATATCGTCTTCTCTAACCTTCTTGCCAGAAAGTTGATCGTAAAGTCTAGCATTTAAATTGTCTTTTTTTTAAGAAAATAAAATAACCGCCATTTTGATTTTGTTACACAAGTATCTTTCAACCAGTGGCGGTTCTGGGCCTGGGTGGGAGGGGGCAGCTGCCCCCTCCAGTTTTCCTGGTATCTGACATTAAATTCTTTTATTTTATGTTTTTACACTCCTATTAAGGTACTTAATTGACTAAAAAATTGTCCAATTTTAATTTTTGTATAACTTGCCCCTCCCCCTCTCCCTAGTTTATGAGACCTAAAACCATTACTCCTTTCAACCTCTAATCCAAAGCCTTCTTTAACAAACCAAGCTAGTCTTTCGAAGTGACAGTAAGCAAGAAGTGAATGAACCTAAATGCACAAGTCAATACTTCTTTTGCAAACTCTATATGCCAAAGATTCCTTGCGTCTTCAGTATATTAATAAGGCAGCAAATGACTAATTGGACAACACTAAGCATAGCTCTTTCTTTTTTTTGAGGGGGGGGGCAACAGAGAAAGCTAGAGGTAAATATAAGAGAAATACATTATATTTATTACAACCACCAAAGACAGACTATTATAACATTGATAATCAATACATGTATAAGGATTGATGTATCATAAAAGAACACTACAACCAACATTAATCAAAGAATAGCCATGCAGTAAATGAATGTTGGTTCAGAATAACTACAGGAAATATATTGGCAAACAACTATTTGACACCTTTGCATTTTTCTGTCGAATAATTCATCTGACAATAATGCCGTCATCAATTCAACAAAAATGCAAAGAAATTAACTTATTATTTTTAATTTGCCTTGAACCACAATAGAGTTACAAATACATTCAGTGGTGATAAGGCAAGCAAAAATCGGAGAACTCATATCATCCCTCTAGCAATGAAGTGTTCTTTCATTATGCTCTTGATTATGCGAATTTCGGCACGGACTTTATTCGCCTCTCGTACAAAATTTTTATTCTGTTTGATCAGTTGTTTTTCATATGAGGCGAAACGTAATTCCTCTTCTTTCTTTTTTAAACGATACCGAATCGCTGCCTGTTTATTCTGCTCCTTCTTCCTCAATTTTCGAACTTCAGCTGGATATTTAGCACGAGATGTTGTCTTCAACACCTTTTTCAGACGAGGAGGCGGCAACACTTGGTCTTTTTCGCCAAAAGGTCTGCTATATGAATGCTCACTTGCTGGGCGCGTTAATGATAAATCCCCTTCAGTTGTAATGCTCGAACTAGCATAATCAGCATTTGGGCTTAATACCGACAAGTCCTCTTCTGTTGCAATGCTAGAACTGTCATGACCAACGCTTGATGACAACTCCCATGACATTGACGATGAGCTTTCTGGGCTTGATGCGACACAATCCCAATGTTCAACTTCATCTTTGACAGATTCGAAAAGAGAATCTAATTCCGCAGGAGTATTCCTCCAGTCTAACAATTCGTTGGCAATCGTTAGCAAATCTGTTTCATTTTCAGGGTTGATAGGAGGCGACGCAGGAGGGGTAGGAAAGTCGCCGTTTAGTTCTTCACATTGAAAGCTTGAAGTAGTATCAATGGATTCCACTTGAGGTTGCTGGGATATTTGGGGTTCAAAATCTTCTAATTCAGAAAACAACACTGAGTAAGGTTCTGAAAAAAAAAATCATAAAATAAGTGAAAGTTTACTTCTGTTTAGAAGTATTTTATCTTTGACTGTAAAAAAAATAAGAAAAGAAAAAAAATACAGTGGCACCCATTCACAAAAATATAGGATAAGAACGGGGGAGGGCTCCTTCGATTTAAAAAAAAGAGAGATACAAAAATAAGACATTTTTTTAGAATCTAGAGGGGGCAATTTCTTAATCACAGCCCCCTGCCCTCCCCACTGCAGTTATTTTTGCGTACTTTTTAGCTATTTGACCAAATCCTTCTGATTGACTTTTTAAAAAGTAGAAAAACAGATTTGATTATTTTTGTGTTTGTGTGTGTGTGTGCTAAAAATTTAATTTTTGTTTTTAAAGAAAAACCAAATTGTTGACTATATTTATCATAATGAACAGAAGATTCAGTATCATAAATGTATCAATGCAAATCTAAATAAAAAATTCGACGATTTGTTAGGATTGCGCGTTAAAACATACCCACCTCCTATTCAACAAATAAATCCAAGATATATTTTTGATTACTTACAACTTTGCAACAATCATTCTTATTTATTGTGCTCATACCTATTAGGTTTCCAGCTTCAAGATTCGTTGTTCTAATTTCAATTATAGTTTAAATCAAGATTTGTACGCTTCACATTTTTTAGAGTAGCATTTTCCCAAGAAACTTACTAACCTACAACACAAGGGCGGATCCAGGACTTTTTTAGCGGGGGGGGGGGCAAAATAGGTTGATCCGATAAACTTGCGTTAGTTAAGTAAATTACCCTACTTTTGACTACGTTAGGAGGGGCCCCCTAGCCCCCCCCCCCCTGGATCCGCCACTGCTACAACAAATTTATTTTTCTATGTAGACTCCTAATAGGTAGCACTTTATAAATTTACTTTACTACTTAAACACCTTAGCAATTCTTCCCATTCTTTTTATTTACTTGCTCTGAAATATATTCTTACAAAAAATCGGTCAGTTTTTTCGTTATTATTCTATTCGGCTTAATGCGAATTCAAAAACTGACACGCAATAACATATGCCGGTTATTTTTTTGGGGGGAGGGCAACATCAAAGGATCTTACTTAATAATTTGAATAAGAAGTGACCAAAATTTTGGGAAAACGTACAATTGGGAGGGGGGCTGTGCCCCTCCCTCCTGCATACATCTCTGCTGGCACACATATCTTCCCAAAAAATACATTAGAAATAGCACCTACATTGCTGTGTCCTAGAAACTAATATCAAACCTTTTTTAACGCTTAAGTATTTTCGTCTTTTATGTAGCAAAAAAATATACAAGAACAACCAGATGTAAGCAATAAAATGAGAAACTGTCTATATAGAAGTTCTAGTACTTCACTCGTTCTTAGACATTTACTTTTAAAATTTGCAATATTGAGATGACATTTTTCTTCTTTAGAACACAAGGGGTTGTCAGTATAGAAATATGCGTAGAGGGGGGTTAGCATTGGGTATGTACACCCACTCCCAGAAATCTCGCGACTTCTGCAATTTGTCCTATAATTTTTTGTATCACCCAAATAGCTCGCCTATTTTTGGTATTTTTTCGAAGTTATTTCACAAATGAAAGTTAGAAATAAGAGTTATCCTCTTTTATATGACACTAGCCTAAGCATTTCGACAAGGGCAATAGACACCAGATTAAAATCTTCAACCCCGAAAATACAGCCAAACATTTTGCCTGAGAAACTTGTTGCTTAATTATTGACTGTAATGTCCATTTTTGTTCGTTTAAGTGCCCCTCCTCCATAATAAAAATTACAAGAAAAGCCCTAATTTGACATTGGAATACGACAAAGATGTAAAAATATTATGCAAGCTCGTTAGGGTCCTAGTTTACCGATCTTTCAACAGCAAAAAATTCCCATCAAGGGTTCACGGCCTTTTAACCACGACAATCTTTCGCAATGGCTGGTGGTTCACTGCAAAGGTCAGTTTTGATATCACTGACTAAACACGAGAACGCAGCTAAAACAAGAAGAGCGCTTTCTACCGTCTTTCAATAACAACGTCCAAACTGTTCATTGCCATTTTAAGCACATGAAAAATTCGAATTTCAATCAGGTATTCGCAAGCGGCAAAACGAGCAATTGTTCCATTTTAAACGAAGATAAAATCATATCATTTCAGAATTTAATGCCAAACTCATTCAGAATTTTACCTGCTTTTAGTGAACTGAAGCAAACTTTAACTACTCTTATTATTCCTTAGATAGTGCCTAAAGAGTATGGGTAACTTGCAAGAGTGGAAACTGGCACTAGTGTCGAAAAAAACATCAAAGCCATCTAGTTTGGCGACGCTTGGCATTTTTTTTTTCAGTGTAATAATAAGAATAACTGATTTAATTTGTGTAATTGGTAAATTAGTGTGGTAATAAGTTTCTGATATCAGTTCCTGACAGAAAAACGAGTACAAAGCTGGAAAAAATGCCAAATGTCGCCATACGTTAGATGGTGTTGATTTTTTTAGAGGATACTAGCGCCAGTCTCCACTCTTATAAGCTACCCATATTCTTTGGATAGTGTCAATAATAACCCCCTTCCCTCATGAGTTACATTTGTAGTCATGCCCGCAGGTAGTGATTTATTTCGATGGGGCAACTTCAGTCATTAGGATCTTGAGATTGGGGGGGGGGGCGGATGAAGGCCTCGCCAAGTATGAGCTGCTTGTACTAGCTGGGGTTTTCAATAAATGGGTACTTGTGTATCACATCCACCAAACTCAAGTTCTTGGTCTGAGTAGAACCGGTTTCTTTCTGTATTTCAGTATGTACTTGGAGATAATCAGCTTAGCGTCAGAGAGATAAACTATAATGTAGGTATATTTTAATTAAACATTTTATATATAGAGTTAGCATTTTGGTTAGGCTAGGTTAGAAACCATTTAAATACCATTTAATATAATGCGTTCTGGGCGACCTGGTTTCCATAATTCTCTGCTGTAGTTTCCATAATTTTGTTACTAAAGCATTATATTTCCATTATATTTAGGTATATTTCATTAGGATTTACCTAACTTCACTTCTTGATTGCGGTGGCAACAAGACATAATTACCAATAAATGTGGCTTTAGAACACCTTTTTATTTGTGGCCCAAACATAGGTGCAGCCAGAAAAGAACCTTCGTGGAAACTAGGAGAACCTATTCAAGAAAAGTGGACAGGTCTTATTGATTTGTAATTAAGAGATTTGGTCTTATTAACCTGATATATTCAACAAACTAAAGGGGTTTCCCAATAGCATATGCTTTAAGTACACTTAAGTGACAGATTTTAAAACAGCGTACTAAAATGAGATTTCCAAAAGGTTAAGTCCCTTTTAGCATTGAATGAAAATTTAAAAAAAAAAAAAAAATATTTTCAGAAAATATTTATCTTTTCGAAATAAATCTTCCGATTTAGAAGATCAGAAGATTTATTTTCAGAAAAATAACCTAGCTTTCCATTTGAATAATTAAATATGGCCCAGATACATTACCATCAATTTCAAAAGCAACGTCTGAATTTCAGAGTCCAAAAATCCAAACGGTAAGTCTAATCATACTTTTATCAGATTCATCAGTAAATCTTACTTAAAAATTGTGTCAGAGATACAAGATAAAATACTATTTCGGAAACCTTTCTACTTTCGTAAAGGGGAAGGGGGTCCTCGAACCAATATTGGGAAGTTTATCTCTGCGTGGATAAAATTTATACAGGTTTTCTAAATGACATCTTTGGAACATATTTGTTGCATCAGGACTTGAACATTCAATTTATTTCATTGGTGTTCTCAAAAATGATCGAACTTGACCATATGAACTTTGATAGTTATTAGCTTTATTGATAATTATTAGCTTTATATAGTAGCTTTATCAGAATAACAACAAAACTAAGTCCTTATGATATTTAGCAAGTGATCCTTTAGCTAGTATTTAGCTCCGGTAATTAGGTCATGTTCTGTAACATTACGGAACTTAGACTAACATATCCAGCATTCTATCTTTTTTTTTTCTTTTTTTTTTGCGGGGAATACGAGCAAGCATAAGCTTTTTATCACCTTTTTTTTTATTTCAAGACAAATATTTTTCCAAGCAACTGCCATTACCAGTGGCGTTAATTCACAAAGATTTAGAAGTGGCAAGATGCATTTTCCTTAATCTAGGAGGATTTTTTTTTTAATTTTATAATGAAAACACCCCAAGAAAAGGTATTTTTCAAAATCTTGGAAGGGTGCACACGACGCCCTCATAATAGCCAGGCTATCAATGACGACTTCTGTATCGTTCATCAGATTTCCCCAAAAAATGGAAAAAGTAACTGTTCTAAAAGCTAATCAAGTCATCACAATTAATTTACCGGAAATCTCGATATAACTTTGAGTAGCCTACCACTACCTTTGGCTTCATCCAACTGACATCAAAAACGACTTTAGTATCGTCTGTCAGATATCGCTAAGATTTCAAAAATGCAAAAGCTACGCGCGTCCACGCAGGGAATTTCATTTTTATCTCGATATGATGCTGAGTTGCCTGCCACTATTTTTTGCTTCAGGCAACTGCCATCAATGATGACTTAAATATCATCCTCTAGAAGTGACTAGAATTTCAAAAATGTAAGCGGTTTAAAACCTAAATGCATCATAGCAATTCATGTTTCTACCGAGTCCCTTTTGAGTAGTTTACCACTATCTATACGTCAAAGATTAGTCACGCCTGACCAGTTTTCGCTTAGAGTTTCACGGACATAAAAGAAAGCTAACCAGACAATTAAAATGCGAGAAAACAATTTTTTTAACATATAGGAAAAAGGGGGTTTCAACGGGCTGATCCATTTTTTGCTGCGTTCGTAAAACGTCAAATGCAAACGGGCTTTTATTTTTGTGAGCATGTCGGTTCATGTTAAGCAGTACCGTCCTTCAAGTGTGCCAGGGATTTCTAAAATGCTATGTCCTAAAACTTAAATGCAGCATCTTAATGAGTTCCCTATTTTATAAAGACATCGTATTGAATATATTGTCTTTACAGGAAAGGATTTATTAGAGTTCGGAAAAAATAGAGTTAAAATAGGCCTTTTGGATCTGAATATTAGATCTAGCAGAAACCGACGAGAAACTTGGGACTGTCAAAAGCTGTTTTTTCCCTACAAATTTTCTTAAATACCCCGTTGAGTTACTGGAAAAAGTTTCCCATTTGATTGTTAGCTTCATTAAAAGAAACTTCCCAAGCGGAATAAGCGTACTTGGTAGCCATCAATTGATTAAGGTTGATACAGCAGTCCTTAGAGCAATTGATCCTCAGGTTCAGAGGCAAAGTGAGGCCTCTGTTTTAAATTTTTCAACTGTAAAAAAAAAAAAAAAAACTGGGCTTTGGATATTGTACTTTTAACATCTTTGCTGCATCCACCGTCTTTACTAATAATACTACCTAGGTAAGTGATGCTGTCCGCCTGATCGATCTCCTCGTTACCCAACATCACCTCTTCACCTTTACTAATTCCCAGTCTTAGTGACTTAGTCTTCCTGACATGAATTTTCATACCTATTCTTGCACCCTGAAGTCTCAAAACCTCCGAAAATTCATTCATTTCGCCAACATTTTCAACTAAGACGCCAAAATCATCAGCATACTTAAACTGAGTCCAGGAGAGTTTTACTTTCCCAATGGATTCCATGCTCTACCATAGCCTTAGCTGGGTTCTTGCGACAGAGTCCATCAAGATGATCCATATAAATCGGAATAGAATGCAACAGTGCTTAACCCCTGTTTCAACACGAAACCAGCTACTAACCAGATTTTCTACATTAGCCGCAGCAATGTTATTCTCGTAAATAGCACTAACCACTTTAATGTATTTATTTGGATACCATCCATGGATAAGACCTTCGCTAAAGCTCTTCTATAGGCTGAATCAAACGTTTCCACACAACTTAAAAAAAACGAGAACTAAAAGGGTCTTATGACTCAGGCACTTCTCAGTTATTAACCTAAGAGTGAAAATTTGGTCAACGCATCCTCTCCCTTTCCTAAAGACTGTTGTTCACTTAAAAATTTATGCCTTTTTAAGCCTCAAGCAAGTTTTTTTTCTTACCAATATTTTTCCAATTTACTTAGTCAGAAAAATAACTTTTAGTTTTGTCGGAAGAAAGTTTTTTTCTGCATATTTAACGGTGGTAGTGGTTCAGACGCGTGTACTCTCCCCCTTCGGATGCCGTCATCTATGAAACCAGCTAGCAGTATTTTTCTTTTACTGTTAACGTAAAGCTGGCTGACCTTGATACCTCTGTTATTACAATAGATGAACGTATCTCATATCTGTGCGTGTGCCTCGAAATGTAATATGATCTACAAACATTTTCGTTCGGTGAGGAGGGGTTACAAAAAAAAAAAAAATTAAAAAACACATCAAAAAGTTTTTATGTGCATTTTTATTACGTTTTTACGAGTCGAACAAAAATTTCGGAGGTTGAGGTGCAGATCCCCAGAAGTGAAGAAAAGATTCAGGTTGCGGAAGGAAATAATGGATTCTATACGACAGACAAACTCACTTACGGAAAAATTGAAAAGATGCCAAAGCCAAACTGGAAAACTTGATTTAGATGGAATCTTATCCAGTTTTTATTTTCAAGTGGCCAAACTGAGTTCAACCATAGACAACCTGGAAAAAGAAGTGGAGAAGATGCAACAAATAGATCCTCCTTCTAGTAGTAAAAAAGTTGTCGGGGCCAATACTTCAGATGCAGAAAACCAGGTAAAAATAGATACTGTCACAAAAAAAGACAGTTTAATGGAAAAATCAATCGTCGATAACCCAGACGAAATCGCAGTTACCAATGTGTATGTGCCACCGTGCAGAAGAGGTGCAAACTACAAAAAAAAAGAGCCATATGCTGGTCCCAGAGTTATTGTAATAAGGCAGCCAAGACGGCCAGATGGAACCAAAGGTTTTAAAAAAGAGTATTTTCAGAGCTTTCACCAAACATGTGATGGCGTCGATGACATGAGTATATCTACAATGTAAAATTCTTTCGGATGAATTAGTTCCAAATAAATCTTCAGTTTTTTATTTCTGTTTAAGTGTGTTTAATAAATGTATAAAGAACCCAAATGTTGTAACTTATATAAACAATAAGGGTAGAAACAGCAAGACTCATCAGAGTTAGAATTCAGATGTCAGATATTAAAAAAGAAGCAAGTTTTTGGGTAAAACTCTAACCAGTTCTTCGGTGTCTAGGTTGGGCCTTTTATCAGAGGCCTCAATTCACCAAAATTTAGGGAAGGGCTCAAAAATATTCAAAATCAAGGGGATGGGTAACTTGAAGCCATGTGGCTCTTTCCTATAGGCCATGCTATTTTTTCCAGAGGTACTTCATATGGAAGGGACGGTAATATAAACTTTGGAGGAGCGCATTCAATGGGAGATCGGAGTTTCTAGTGGGTTTTTAAGAGTAAAAGTGATCAGAGGGCAACTATCCCCCACGCCCTCTTTTCCCAATAGTATCCGACCAAAATTTTGAGATAGTCAAACGAAATCTTGGAAAGCTGCTACGCGAGATGAATGAAGCCTCCACGTGCAACATAAACTTGCACTAGGATAGTCAGAAAGATCTGCTTTGTACGCCGATATCAATTGCGTAAAATTTATTAATTCAAATCTACCCATCAAATGGTACGTTTATGTTTAGAGCAAGAGCGCATCCAGGATTTTTGAATTAAAAAAATAAAAATAAATAAAAGATCTGCATACATGACACCTGCAGCAGGGGTGCTAAATTTCATCTAATCGTCACAAGCCCTAAGCGTCATTTCGTCGACAAGGAAAATTCGTCAGAACATCGACAGTCATAACATCGACATTCACAATCGCTACCCATCAGAACGTCGACAGTCATAACATCGACACGTCAGTTCATCGACAGTCACAATCGCTAACATCTAAAAATTTTTTAGATGTTATGACTTGTCGATGTTAAGACTGACGACGTTCTGACGGTTAGTGGTTCTGAAGGATTTTCGTTATGTAAAAAAATGTATAAGTTTATATAATAGTAATAAATATAATAGTTTAGAAACAAATTTCGGCTATATATTTGCACATCAGGGGGTGGGGGTAAAGCATAGCATATATCAAATATGTAACCTAACCTAACCTAGGTACCTTTCCCCCTAAACCCCAAAAACTGAAGTCTTAAAATTTTAGATGTTATGACGTGTCGATGTTATGACTGTCGACGTTCTGACGGATTTTCGTTATGAAAAAAAAAATAATTATGTTATGACGTGTCGATGTTATGACTGTCGACGTTCTGACGGGTAGCGATTGTGACTGTCGATGAACTGACAAGTCGATGTTCTGATGGGTAGCGATTTTGACTGTCGATGTCCTGACGTGTCGATGTTCTGACAGATTTTTTGTCGATGTTATGACGGATTTTGTCGATGTCCTGACGGTAGTGGTCCTGACGTGTCGAGGTCCTGGCACCTTCCCCTGCAGCAGCCCAAAAGGCGTTTATGAAGTCATTACTAAAGGGGGAAAGGACAAAATTAAGATTATGAAAAATCAATTTTGGGGCGTAAGCATGTTTCCTTGAAAGTTCTGTGCTCTTAACTGAGCTAATTTACCAGTGAGGACAGCAAAAGCCTCGAAACCTGAACTATACCTCATTTTCATCACAAGTCCCCAGGCTACAGCTAATAGGGTAATATTACGCTCCTTCGAACGAGATTCGAAAACCTTACCCACGGTCAAGAATTTATCTACAGTGAATTTTAAAACAACAAAAAAATATTCCAGATGCTTTGTATATTGCATAATCACAAATTGCTGCGTTTTTTTTTGTTATTGCGTACATGGGAGATTTCATGCAAACTACGCAACCAATAACGTTCCTTCTTTTTATTTATAAATTTAGAAGGAACTTGCCTCGTAAACTTGTAATTTATTGGTCTGTTATTACAAGGGCACATACAAAGTTGTAGATTTTTTTTTTTTTTTTTTTTACTCTTCCGCAAAAGAAGTTTTTCAAAGAAAAGTAAAGGACAATATTAAAACAAAAACGAGCAGAGATAAATTCATATAATAATACAAGCTTCAAACGAACAAATTACCACAAAAAGGAACAAGTCTGACGCCCCCAAACCCTTCTTAAGACCAAAACGTCATTTACGCTTTACTGAAACCAGTTTTTCTTTTGAGGTGCGTGGTTTCGTTTCTCATAAACATGAACAAAAAAAGAAACAAAATCATCATAACAGCTAAGATTTCTCAAAAGAACTAATGAATGAACACTGACAGTTTAATATAATATTCATTGCTTCAAGTGTCGGCTATTTCGGATTTATTTATTTATTTTATAAATGAGAAAATGATTAAACACATTTTGTTTTCAGTAAAGCTCAGACGACGTTCTGGTCTTCAAATGGCTAAGGTGGCGTTAGTCGTGTCCCTTTTTGTGGTAATATCTGTTCGTTTTAAATTTGACTTAATTATTTATTGTGATTTATGTTCGTTTTGAGTCTCGTCGGTTTAATGATAGTGATTTATGTCCGCTTAAACTTTGATCTTTTTTATTCCTACTCGTCTTCGGTTTTATGTAGCTATTTACTTTTCTTTGAAGAATTTCTTTTGCAGGAAAGGTCTTTTAAAATTAATTTATGTTCATTTTAAATTGAAATAGTTTTTGGTACTTAGGTATAATACCGACCACACTGTTGTTCTTGATCTGCTTAAAACCGGTTTCTGTGTGCAATCAAAGATAATCAGCTTATCTTGAGTGAGATAAACTATTATGCAGGTATATTTTTAATAAATATTTAATATATAGAGTTGGTTAGGTCATATATTTAATATAATGCGTTCTGGGCGGCCTGCTTTCCATAATTCTCTGTTGTAGTTTACATAATTTTGTTACTAAAGTATTATATTTTCATCATATTTTGGTATATTTCATAAGAATTAACCTAACTTCACTTCTTGGGTGTGGTCGGTATAATACGTAAGTACCTTGTTTTTTATTGGTTAATAAAAGGTGGCTTGCTATTTATATTTTAGACAAATTTTTGCAACAACTTTAATCGTAGCTGAACTATCAAATTTTGAATGGATGCCCAGGGGGATATTATCCAAATAAAAGGATTGAAAATCTGCATACTTTTTGGGCTTCTAAAAGACTGGAGCCATTCTGAATTCCATCATGTTACAATTTTGAGCATAGACAAATATTGATCGACCGTTTCATTACAAGAATCTTATTGTGTTACATTTGTTTTAACTGCTTCCTTCTTAAAATATATGCCTTTTGAGCTCATTCATTACAATAATCCTGATTGTTGTTAAAAATAGAATCAAACAGTTCGTGGTAACGAACTGTAAGTAAGGAGCGACCCGCCTCAATGGTAACCGAAAGTCTAAAAAACGGAATTTTGATACCAAAAGATACATCAAAAGAATCAGATTTTAATTGTGATTTCAAATATATAAGTTTCATCAAGTTTAATCTTACCCATCAAAAGTTACGCGCCTGAGAAAATTTGGCTTATTTTCAAAAAAAGGGAAAAAGACCCCCTAAAAATTATACATCCTTAATGAAAATCACACCATCATATTCAGCGTATCAGAGAACCCTACTGTAGAGGTTTCAAGCTCCTATCTACAAAAATGTGGAATTTTCCATTTTTTGCCAGAAGAAAGGTCACGGATGCGTGTTTATTTGTTTGTCTGTTTTTTTCTTTTCTTTTTCCCAGGGGTAATCGTATTGACCCAGTGATCCTAGAATATCGTAGGAGGGCTCATTGGAACGGAAATTAAAAGTTCTAGTGCCCTTTTTAAGTGACCAAAAAATGGAGGGCAACTAGGTCCCCTCCCACGCTCATTTTTTCCCAAAGTCACCTGATCAAAATTTTGAGATAGCCATTTGGTTCAGCATAGTCGAAAATCTAATAAATATGTCTTTTAGGATGACTTAATCCCCCACAGTTCCCAGGGGAAGGGCTGCAAGTTATGAACTTTGCCCATTGCTTACATATTGTATTGGTTATTGGGAAGTATACAGACATTTTCAGGAAGGATTTTTTTCTGGTGGGGGGGGGGCTGGGGGAGGGGTTTACTCGGGAGAATCTTTCCGTGGAGGATGTTTCTTTGGGGTAAGGGACATTTTTATGAAGGGGGCGCCGGATTTCCAAGCATTATTTCAAAAACGATCAGAAATTAAATTTAAAAAAAAACAAGTTTTTTCAACTGAAAGTAAGAAGCAAAATTAGAACTTAAAACGAACAGAAATTATTATGTATATGAGGAGGTTCGCCCCCAAGTCAATACCTCGCTCTTTACGCTACAGTTGTTTTTTTTTAGTGCTTTCAAAAGAGCTATCTATTCTAATTAAACGGCCTTTGTGATTCAGGGGTTTGTGAATTAAACAAAATTTTAACTTTTAACGTAAAGAGCGTGGTATTGACTAAGGGGAGAACCCCCTCATATACGTAATAACATATACGTAATAAAAAAAAACAATAAAAAAAAAAAACAAGCGATACGGCTCAATAGTAATCCGAATCTTTTAAAAACGGAATTTTGATGTCAATAAATGTATTAAAAGAATGGGCTTATAATGCTGATTCTAATTACATAAATTTTATTAAGTTTAGTAATACTCATCAAAGGCTACGAGCCTGAGAAAATTTACCTGATTTTTTAAAGAGGGGGGAAACATCCCCTACAAGTGAAAGAATTTTAATGAAAATTACACCGTCAGATTCAGCGTATCAGAAAACCCTATTACATAGGTTTCAAGCTCATATCTGCAAAAATCTGCAACTTTGTATTTTTTGCCAGAAGAAAAATATACGAATATAGAAGTTCGTTACGTAAGTTGATTTGTAAATTACGTCAGAACCAAATTTAGAGACAGCCATTTAGCAAAAGAAAAGTAAAATTTTTATGCAAATTTTGTTTACTTATTCAATGACGGTGAGCCAAAATCAAAGCTGCATTAACTAAAAAACGATCAGAAATTAAATAAAAAAAAACAAGTTTTTTAAACTGAAAGTAAGGAGCGACATTAAAACTTAAAACGAACAGAAATTATTCCGTATATGAAAGGGGCTGTCCCTTCCTCAACGCCTCGCTCTTTACGCTAAAGTTTGACTTTCTCACAACTCTATTTTTGTTAAACAATAAAAAACTTTAGCGTAAAGAGCGAGGCGTTGAGGAGGGTACAGCCCCTTTCATATACGGAATAATTTCTGTTCGTTTTAAGTTTTAATGTCGCTCCTTACTTTCAGTCTAAAAAACTTGTTTTTTTTTATTTAATAATAAAAAAGAACGCCAAGAATCAATGCAATCAGATTGGTTTTCCGCCGAGGTTCCCTTAATTCTCAAACTTAATTAAAGTATCTTCAAGGCCTAAAATTTTAATCAGGTCAGCAAAATAAAAATTTGAGATTCAACCACAATTTGGCTTAAACATTTTTTTTTTTGCCCCTGATAAACTCCGCATGTTCCTCTTGAGTCAAAAATTAAAATCTACTTTATCTCCTCGCCCAATATTCACTCGCAGTTTGGATGAACATAGTTTCTTTGGATTTAGTTCAACACCCCCAGGAAGTTTTAACTTAATAACACTTAGTCGTCTCTGAGATACTGCAGACATCACCTCTAGAAAACCCGGATGCATATAGTCTTTTTTTATTACTTAGTTCAATAGCTTTTCCTAAAAGTTTCAACTTAATACCCTTAGCCGTTCCTGAGATATTGCAGATACGCCCATTTGGCAATCTGGATGCACATATTGTCTTCTGGTTAACTCAACATCCCCCTCAATTTACGTCGGAAGCTTCAACTTAGCGCCCTCTGCCGTTCCTGAGATATAGCTGATATACCGATTTGACAACACGCACGCAATTAAAGCATTTTGATTTAACTGAACATCCTCCTCAACACGCCCTGAGTTTCAACTAAACACTGTTAGCCTTTCCTGGGACATTACAGATTCCCTCTTTTGACAACCTGGATGCGCTTAGTGTCTTTTGGTTAATTCAACATTCCCTGAAAGTGTCGCCTTTAGACTCTTAGTCTTTTTGGATGACCCTTGAACAAACAAGCTTCCTTTCCCAATGTCAAAACTTGTATGTAAACAATAGGTAACTTGCAAAAGTTACAGAATATGCCCTAGGGGCTATGGAGCATCCCCGAAGGCAGTCCTTGGACCTTTCGACTATTTCAACAAAATGGTTATCTCAAAGTTTTGATCTGAGGTTTCTGGGGGTCTAGGGAGAGAGTTAGAAATAATAGGGCCATGGAGAGGGCCCAGCTGCCCTCCAATCTCTTTTGACTCTTAAAAAGGACACTAAACTTTCAACTTCCAATCGAATGAGTTCCCTCCGAAGTTTCTGCGAAAACTCCTTTCATACAAAGTGGGCCGATGAAAAAAAAAAAAAAAAAAAAAAAAAAAAAAAAAAAAAAAAAAAAAAAAAAAAAAAAAAAAAAAAAAGGGTTATTTTTAGAGGCTTTTCAGTTGAAAAAATAAACCTGTTTTTTTTGTTTTTTTTATTTATCACAGCAAGATACGACAATGCGTAGTTTCTTTGCATTGTTGAATAGAACACGCAACTGCGCAATACCAATGAAGCAGTAACCATCTGTGTAATAGATCCAGCCCTTAAGGAAAGGAGTGAAAATAGGAAATATTTCCTTGGGATGCACGGTTTCACTCCTTTGGGACAAAGGACATTTGGATCAATTCCAAGAGAAGCGGTATAGCCCAGAATTTTAGTGAAATTAAAATGCTTTCACGGTGGAGGGGGGGAGAGGGCTGATGCATAAAGAGTCTTTCTTAACACGGTGTTTCAAGTATTATAATGTTGTCCCAACATGTGGTTTGGGAGAAGTCTTGGAATCAATCTTGTGAGAAGGAATTCTCGGTACTGTTGTACTAAACGGACTCTTTTATCTAGTGTATATGGAATGTCAAATTGGAGACGCGACGAAAAACCCGTTTTTTACGGGATGATTCAAGACACCACTGTAGAGAAATACAATGTATAGCGTGGTTTTAATTGCGTATAAGATATTAAAAGTGTTGTTTTTGTGGGTTTTTTTGGGGGAAGGCACCTAGGTTAGTTTACGTATTTAATATATGCTATGCTTTGACTTTGAATATCCAACAATAAAGATTTTCTTAATGTAGCCTAGTAAAGTAAGTATTTTGCTATTTTAGTGCCAAGTTGAGAAGAGGCCAAACACCAAACTGGTGCCTAATCAAAATTAGCTAAGTTGCAATTGAAAACATAGAATAGGTAGGTTACCTGGAAGGTATAAGATTAAATGACGCATATTTTGACATAAAACAATAACGCTTTTGAGCAAAGAAATTGATATCACAGAAAGTTTATTCTCTTTTAATTTTAGAGTCCAATAAATCCCGCAATTTTTGTCAACAAGTCACCTTCTTCGAACTAATTTTTCAGAAGCAATAATCATCAATCTTGCCCACAAATACGGATATCCAGGCATAATTTCAAGTCCATCCAACGCCATTGTAGAGCACAATCACAACATTGTACTCCTTTTGTCGTTTGAAAAATCACAAAAACAAATCATTCATTCATCCCAAATTCAATGAGCCAACTGAAGAAATTAAGTTAGCTTTAAGGCAGAATAATTACGAATTGTTGGCTGACGAGTTTTCACTAGGAAATACGACTAAAAATAAAACCTCGAATAAAAAACTTACTCTGGAAATATGGGCATGTTTCCAGGATAAATAAAGAACACGTTTTATCAACATGATTGTGTAAACAAAATATTATCAATGTTTTCTAGGTTACTAGCAATTGTTCGTGTAAATTCTTGATTGATAGTGGAAAAACAAACCGTTAAAAATCAAAACGTATTCCTATAAAAACCAGCTGAGTTAAATTTGCCATTTATGGTGTTCCCTGCTATTGCACCGATCGATGCAATCACTAGATGTCTAGTTTGCTATTCATCCTTATTTCAAACAAGATTTGCTGCCACAATCCATACCACCCCGCATGCGAAATAGAGGGGGGCTTTAAAGCCGGGTCCAATCCGAAATCTTTATGATTTTTCCAATAATCTTTTGTATATTTGTAATGCCATAAGATAAGGCCTTATCCGCGGGGGAGGGTGCCGGGTTTGAACCCCTACCCTAAAGTTTCTGTCCAACCTGCAAAAAAGCAACAAAAATGCATACAAACAAATGCATACAATTCGTTTTGTACAGTTTTTAGTACCTCTTATCATACCATCTTATCTAGTTTTTCGTACCCGAACGATTATCCTGAATACGCCCTTGCCATAAATAAGGTTATGGGTGGCCAAAAAGTCAGGTCTAGGCTTCCCCCCGGGAAAATCCTCCCACCCATATTCCCCCTAATTATTATTTATTTAATTTTACCCAAGAGCATTTCATATGGAAGAGGTGGTCTTAAAAACTTCGGCGGGGGGGGGGGGCTCATTCAATTGCAAAATTAAAAGTTCTAATGCCCTTTTTAAGAGTCAAAAGTTATTTGGAGGGCAAGAAGTCACCCCCACCGTTTTCCCCAGAACACATCCGATCAGAATTTTAAGATAGCCACTTGTTCAAAATAGTCCACATGTCACATACCATGTCTTCAGGTTTGACAACCTCCCTTCCAGCCCCTGAGGGAAGGGCTGTAAGCAATGCAAGTTGCCCATTGTTTAGATATTAATTAAAAAAAACTGTCCGAAAAATAAGTTTTTCAAAGAAAAGTAAAGGCCATTTTAAACTTAAGCTCAGGAGATACAAATACCTGTTAAAATTCAAACTCAAAACGACCAGAAATTACTATTAAAGAATAAATGAAACCCAAAACGAACAGAAATTAAATAAACAATCATAGCAAAAAACATACAACAAGTAATAATATAAATGAATAAATAGATCTTAAAGCGAGTAATGCTTAGATTGAATATGAAAATCTAGCTTAAAACGACAACAAATATTTTGCTATTAAAGTATAAATGAAATTTAAAACGAACAGAAATTAAATAACAATCAATGTGAACAAACATACAATATATATTAATGTAAATGAATAAATAAATCTTAAAACGAGTGAAACTTAAATTGAATATGCAAATCAAGTTTGAATCGAATAAAAATAACTACAAACAAGAGTTTGGATATCGCCTCACTGCAGAAGCCTAAAACCTACTGCGTCATTGGCGCTTTACTGAAAACAATTCTTTCATTAATTAAGATTTTAGGGAATAAATATCAGCATATGTATATTAAATTGACAATGCACATTTTTTTTCAGTAAACTCATTTGAATTTTTTTTCAGTAAAGTACAAATTATATTCTGGCTTTTAGAAAGCATAGGGGTTTTGAATCCTACTCATATTAATTTATGCTCGTTTTGAGTTTGACTCTAATATTTATTTTAATATTTGTTCGTTTTGGGTTTCATTTATTTATTGATACTGATTTGGGGTAGTTGTATGCTTGGTAGATTATATGATAGTCCGGACGCCAGGTGTTGAAAGTGTGAATCATGCCACGACGGAATGGGGCTGCTACGAGAATTAGCCTACCCTCCACCCCCTAAATTGACCATGCGGATTCAAAAATATCAATGGCACTTGCTTGCGAGTAGTGGAACACTCCGAAACTTGACATTTTATTATATTTTGGTGTTTCATGCAAGAAAATGCATGTTCCACAAAGTTTGAGGTGCAGTTTTCCGCTCAAATAGAAATGCCTAGAAGCCATAGAATGTTTTCATAACAAACCAACACGATTAGTTAGAAAAAATGGCAGAGTTAAAAAAAAAAATGGCAAAATTATATGAGTCTTGAACAGTCTTGGAAAGTATAAACAAAATCAAATTGAATATAAGATATATAATGATATTAATTGTTGAAAGATCCATCAGTTCAAGATTTTTTTTTCACCGTAATTTTATTTTCATTTTCAATGCTGTAAGAACTGGAAAATAATAAATTTGTAATATACGAGCAATTCGTTTTCAGTGAAGCACCAATGACGCAGAAGGCTTTAGGTTTTTACAGTTAAAGAAGGGGGCAGTATCCAAATTTTGTTTGTAGTGAAACTATATTTGTCTTGACTAATCTTGAAAAGAACTAATAAGTTAAACTAAATATATGATGCATAATGATATTAATTGCTAAAAGCTCATCAGTTCAAAATTTTACTGTAATTTTAATATTTATTTTCAATATTAAGTACAAAAGAAAACATTTGTAATATAATTCGTTTTCAGTAAAGCGCCAATGACGCAGTAGGTTTTAGGCTTCTGCAGTGAGACGATACCCAAACTCTTGTTTGTAGTTATTTTTATTCGATTCAAACTTGATTTGCATTAACAATTTAAGTTTCACTCGTTTTAAGACTTATTTATTCATTTACATTAATATATATTGTATGTTTGTTCGCATTGATTGTTATTTAATTTCTGGTCGTTTTAAGTTTCATTTATACTTTAATAGCAAAATATTTGTTTTCGTTTTAAGCTTGATTTTCATATTCAATCTAAGCATTACTCGCTTTAAGATCTATTTATTCATTTATATTATTACTTGTTGTATGTTTTTTGCTATGATTGTTTATTTAATTTCTGTTCGTTTTGGGTTTCATTTATTCTTTAATAGTAATTTCTGGTCGTTTTGAGTTTGAATTTTAACGGGTATTTGTATCTCCTGAGCTTAAGTTTAAAATGGCCTTTACTTTTCTTTGAAAAACTTATTTTTCGGACAGTCTTTTTTTTAATTAATTTTTGTTCGTTTTTGATTGCAAAAAGTTTCAAGTTTTTATGGCATGGAGGGGGGGGTGCTTACTGTCCGATTATTCTTGACTTTAAAAAACGGATCTAGAACTTTCAATTTAAATCGATTGAGGCTTTTTTCAAAGTCTATACGATTACCTCTTTGATAAAAACCTTATATATGAACAATAGACAGCTTGCATAACTTGTGGACAGCGATTGACAACAATGAATGGATTGAAAAAATAGCTCCAATAAGGGGGTTTAGACCATTTCACTTGCTGACACAAGGGATCACGACTGTTTGGAATTGACCTTAATAGGATTTTGTGTGCCAAAGCAATTTTACATCTATCTCAGAGTATGTATTTTAACCTTATAATTGGATAATATAATAGATTTCCTATGTGTTCTTCCCATACAAAACCCCTTCCCATAAGTTAAAAAACCCCTTTAATAAGTTATGCCCTAGGGCATAACTTACAACGCCTATCCCCGGGCCCTGGTGGGCTGTGTCGACACCGGTGTTTTTTGTTATCAGAACTTTGAACTATTGTAACAAAATGTCTATC
Source organism: Artemia sinica (assembly GCA_027921565.1). NCBI lineage: Eukaryota > Metazoa > Arthropoda > Branchiopoda > Anostraca > Artemiidae > Artemia > Artemia sinica. The sequence continues at coordinate 42,925,051 of CM051266.1, read as the reverse complement.
TCAAAATTTTTACCTGATGCTTCACCCTCCAATCTCTCTTGACTCTTAAAAAGTGAACAAGAACTTTCAATTTTCAGTCAAATGAGACCTCTCCAAAGTTTATACAAGCATCCCTTCCATAAGAAATAATGGGAAGGATTCGGAGAATCCTTAAATTACAACTCTTGCCCTGAGGGATGTGGGGGAGTTGTCATCCTCAAAGACCTAATTTCCAGAAATTAAAACTACATTTAACAAAATGGCTGTCTCAAAATTTTGATTGGATGTGTTTGGGGGAAAGGTGGGCGTGAGAGGGGGGTTAGTTGCCCTCAAATCACTTTCGACTATAAAAAGGGCACTATCCCTTTGAATTTCCAATCGAATGAGCCTTTTTTGAAGTTTCTACGACAACGCCTTCTATAAAAACCTTATATGCCCCCAGGGCATAACTTAAAACCCTTGCTCTGAGGGTTGTGGGGGATTGTCCTCCTCAAAAATATATTTTCTATCTGGAAATCAACTATGCTGAACGAAATGGCTATCTCAAACTTTTGATTGAGCGTGATTGGGGGAATGATGGGCGTGGGGGGGGCTAGTTGCCCTCCAATCACTTTCTACTATTAAAAAGGGCACTATCCCTTTGAATTTCCAATCGAATGAGCCTTTTTTGAAGTTTCTACGACAACGCCTTCTATAAAAACCTTATATGCCCCCAGGTCATATCTTAAAACCCTTGCCCTGAAGATTGTGGGGGAGTGTCCTCCTCAAAAACATATTTTCTATCTGGAAATCAACTACGCTGAACAAAATGGCTATCTCAAAATTTTGATTGGATGTGTTTGGGGAAATGATGGGCGTCGGGGGGGGGGGGGGAGGGGGCTAGTTGCACTCCAATCACTTTCGACTATTAAAAAGGGCACTAGCCCTTTAATTTCCAATCGAATGAGCCTGTTTTGAAGTTTCTACGACAACGCCTTCTATAAAAACCTTATATGCCCCCAGGGCATAACTTAAAACCCTTGCCCTGAGGGTTGTGGGGGAGTGTCCTCCTCAAAAATATATTTTCTATTTGGAAATCAACTACGCTGAACAAAATGGGTATCTGAAAATTTTGATTGGATGTGTTTGGGGAAATGGTGGGCGTGGGGGGGGGAGGGGGGCTAGTTACACTCCAATCACTTTCGACTATTAAAAAGGGCACTAGCTCTTTGATTTCCAATCGAATGAGCCTGTTTTGAAGTTTCTACGACAACGCCTTCTATAAAAACCGTATATGCCCCCAGGGCATAACTTAAAACCCTTGCCCTGAGAGTTGTGGGGGAGTGTCCTCCTCAAAAATATATATTCTATCTGGAAATCAACTACGCTGAACAAAAATGGCTATCTGAAAATTTTGATTAGATGTGTTTAGGGAAATGATGGGCGTGGGGGGAGGGGGGCTAGTTACACTCCAATCACTTTCGACTATTAAAAAGGGCACTAGCCCTTTAATTTCCAATCGAATGAGCCTGTTTTGAAGTTTCTACGACAACGCCTTCTATAAAAACCTTATATGCCCCCAGGGCATAACTTAAAACCCTTGCCCTGAGGGTTGTGGGGGAGTGTCCTCCTCAAAAATATATTTTCTATTTGGAAATCAACTACGCCGAACAAAACGGCTATCTCAAAATTTTGATTGGATGTGTTCGGGGGAATGATGGGCGTGGGGGGGGGGGCTAGTTGCCCTCCAATCATTTTCGACTATTAAAAAGGGCACTAGAACTCTCGATTTCCAATCGAATGAGCCCCCTTTGAAGCTTCTACGATGACCCCTTCCATATGAAGTGTCTCTGGGGAAAAAAAAATAATAAATAATAATAAAACATTGGAGCCGTATGGCCTTTACTATAGGCAACGCTACAGCGTGGCCTCTGATTAGGTTTTTATGGAAAAGGTGGTCAAAGAAACATTGAAGGGGACTCATTCAATTGCAAATCAAAATTTCCAGTGCCCTTTGGAAGATTTAGCCTGCTTTTCAATCAGTTGAAAAGCAGTGTTATGCGTTGTTACCGAATACAATGTTTTAAAAAAGTTTCTTATTCCATTTCAACGGCCCCTGTGTTTCACCAGTCGTTTTTAAATAATTAATCAAAACAACTTTTTGCACAAAATAAGTTTTTCAAAAAAAAAGTAAAGAACTCTATTAAACCAAAAATGAACAAAAATAGAATCAAATAATCTAAAAAGCATATAACTGCCACAAATCAGTATCAATAAATAATTGAAACCAAAAACAAACAGAAATTAAAATAAGTCAAAACTCAAAACGAGCAGAAATTAATCTGAGTAGGGTTCTAAACCATATACTTTCTAAAAGCCAGAATATAATTTGTACTTTACTGATAAACATTCAAATGAATTTACTGAAACAAATGTGCATTGTCAGTTTAATATACATATGCTGATATTTATTCCTTAGAATCTTAATTAATTTTTGATTTCTTAAAGTCATCAAAGTGAAAACATTAAAAGAATTTTTTCAGTAAAGTACAAATTATTATTCTGGCTTTTAGAAAGCATAGGGTTTAGAACCGTACTCAAATTAATTTCTGCTCGTTTTGAGTTTGACTTATTTTAATTTCTGTTTGTTTTTGGTTTCAATTATTTATTGATACTGACTTGCGGTAGTTGTATACTTGGTAGGTTATTTGATTCTATTTTTTTCATTTTTGGTTTAATGGAGTTCTTTCCTTTTTTTTGAAAGCTTATTTGTGCAAAAAGTTTTTTGATTAATTTCTGTTCGTTTTATATTGACATAGTCTTTTTTAGGGAGAAAGACTGAGCCTCTTCTGAAGTTAAACAACCATCCCTTCAATAAAAACCTTAAATGCCCCCTAAGCATAACTTACAACCCTTGCCCCTAATCTCAGGGGTTTGTTTCAACTCCAAAAGCCTGGTTATATGATATTTAGACTATTTTGAATAGAATGGCTATCTCAAAATTACTATTAGACGCTTTTCGGGACAATACGACGTGTGTGTAGGGGGGAGAGGCTAGCTGCCCTCTGATCACTTTGACTCTTAAAAAGAGCACTAGAGCGTCTGATTACCAATCCAGTGAGCCCCCTGCGAAGTTATATGACCACGCTTTCTATAACAACCCTATATGTCCCCACGGCATAACTTACAACCCTTATCCTGAGGGCTGGGGGGATTTGTTATCCTCCAAGACATAATTCCCAGACCTTTCTGATAGGCAGAACAAAACGCCAATATCAAAATTTTGATTGGAAGTGTTTTTGGGAAATGATAGAAGTGAGGGGAGGGTGCCCTATGATCACTTTCGACTAATAGAAAAGGCACTAATCCTCTCAATTTCCAATCAAATGAGCCCTTTTTGAAGCTTCTACGACAAAACTTTCTATAAAAACCTTATATGCCCCAAGGGCATAACTTACGACCCTTGTCCTGAGGGCTATGGAGGGAGGGTTATCATCCTCAAAGACATAACTTCCAGACATTTCAACTACGTTGAACAAAATGGCCTTATCAAAATGTTGATCGGAAATGTTTGGGGAAACGATGGGCGTGGGCAGGGGCGGGTCGATTTTCCCTCCGATTACTTTTGACTGTCAAAAAGGGCAATAGCCCTCTCAATTTCCTATCGAAAGATCCCTTTCTGAAGTTTTTGAGACAACACTTTCTATAAAAACATTATATGCCCCCAGGGCATAACTTACAACCTTAACCCTGAGGGATGTGAGGGGGCTGTCATACTCAAAAACATAACTTCCGGACCCTTCAACTACGTTCAACAAAATGGCTATATCAAAATGTTGATCGGAAGTGTTTGGGGAAATGATGGACGTGGGGGGGGGGGGGGCATTTACCATCCAACCGCCTTTGACTATTAATACGGAAAACTAGCCCTCTCAATTCCCAATTGCAAAGTCCTTTTTAAAGTTTCTACGACAACGCTGGAAAAGACCTAATTTCCATAACTTTCAACTACGTTGAACAAAATGTCTATCTCAAAATTTTGATTGGATGTGTTTGGGGAAATGGTGGGCGTGAGAGTGGGGTTAGTTACCCTCCAATCACTTTCGACTATTAAAAAGGTTCGAACACTGGAATGTTTTATTTTAGTTATGCTGACTATAACGTGTTTTATCTAAATTATATTAAAAAATAAACATGCCCCTTACAGTTACTTCATATGGGAAAACTTGGGCTCTTGAAAACTTAGCGGAAGATACTCAATACTTTTTCAATATATATATATATATATATATATATATATATATATATATATATATATATATATATATATATATATATATATATATATATAATATATATATATATATATATATATATATATATATATATATATATATATATATATACATATATATATATATATATATGTATATATATATATATATATATATATATATATATATATATATATATATATATATATATATATATATATATATGTGTATATATATATATATATATATATATATATATATATATATATATATAATATATATATATATATATATATATATATATATATATATATATATAATATATATATATATATATATATATGTATATATATAAATATATTGAACTTGAGTAAATATAATTGATAAAAATCAAGGAGAGGATTAGTGGCTACAGTAGACAACTAGTAAGTTGGCAACTAGCTTTTTACTTGCTTGTACAATTTACAAGTAATATTTGACTAATCTTAACAAGAAAAAGAAACTGCCGAAAACACTAAAAAAAATTTACAAAGATCTTTACCTCTTGGATGGTATGAAAAAGAGGTTTTTTAAACCTCTTGAGATAACCATAAATATATGGCTATCTCAAAATTTTGATTGGATGTGCTTGGGGAAAAGGTGGGCGTGAGAGGGGGGTTAGTCACCCTCCAATCACTTTCGACTATTAAAAAGAGCACTAGCCCTTTCAATTTCCAATCAAATGAGCCCTTTTTGAAGTTTCTACGAAAACGCTTTCTATAAAAACCTTAAATGCTCCCAGGGCATAACTTAAAACCCTTACCCTGAGGGGTTTGGGGGGTTTGTCATCCTCAAAGACAGTATTTCCGGAACTTTCAACCACTTTGAAGAAAACAGCTATCTTAAAATTTTAATTGGATGTGTTAGAGGAAATGGTGGGCGTGAGAGGGGGGTTAGTTGCTCTCCAAGCACTTTCGACTATTAAAAAGGGCACTAGCCCTTTCAATTTCAAACAAATGAACTTTTTTTGAAGTTTCTACGACAATGCTTTCTATAAAAACCTTATATGCCCCCAGGGCATAACTTACAACCCTTGCCCTGAGGGCTGTGAGGGGGCTATCATCCTCAAAGACCTAATTTCCAGAACTTTTAACTACGTTGAACAAAATCGATATTTTAAAACTTTGATTGTATGTGTTTGGGGAAATGGTGGCGTAAGAGGGGGGGGGGGGGGGTAGTTGACCTCTAATTACTTTCAACTATTAAAAACGGCACTAGACCTTTCAATTTCCAATCGAGTGAGCCCTTTTTGAAGTTTTTACGAAAAACTTTCTATAAAAACCTTATATGCCCCCAGGGTATAACTTACAGCCCTTCCCCGAGGGCTGTAAGGGGAGTGTCATCCTCAAAGACATAATTTCCGGACCTTTCAACTACGTTGAACAAAATGTCTATCTCAAAATTTTGATTGGATGTGTTTGGGGAAATGGTGGGTGTGAGAGGGGGGTTAGTTGCCCTCCAATCACTTTCGACTATTAAAAAGGCCCCTAGCTCTTTGGATTTCCAATCAAATGAGCCCTTTGTGAAGTTTCTACGAAAACACTTTCTATAAAAACCTTACATGCCCCCAGGGCATAGCTCACAACTATTGCCCAGAGGGGTTTGTCATCCTCAAAGACATAATTTCCAGAATTTTCAACTACGTTGAGCAAAATACCTATCTCAAAATTTTGATAGCATGTGTTTGGGGAAATGTTTGGCGTGAGAGGGGGTTAGTTGCTCTCCAATCACTTTCGACTATTAAAAGGGCAATAGCCTTTTCAATTTCCAATCAAATGAGCTTTTTGAAGTTTCTACGACAACACTTTCTATAAAAACCTTATATGCCCCCAGGGCATAACTTACAGCCCTTGCCCCGAGGGCTGTGGGGGAGTGTCTTCCTCAAAGACATAATTTCCGGACCTTTCAACTACGTTGAGCAAAATGTCTATCTCAAAATTTTGATTGGATGTGTTTGGGGAAATGGTGGGCGTGAGAGGGGGGTTAGTTGCCCTCCAATCGCTTTTGACTATTAAAAAGGGCACTAGCCCTTTGAATTTCCAATCAAATGAACCCTTTTTGAAGTTTCTACAACAAAGCTTTCTATAAAAACCTTATATGCCCCCAGGGCATAACTTACAACCCTTGCCCTGAGGGCTGTTGGGGGGAGTGTCCTCCTCAAAAACATAATTTCTATGTGGAAATCAACTACGTTGAACAAAATGGCTATCTCAAAATTTTGATTGGATGTCTTTGGGGAAATGGTGGGCGTGGAAGGGGTGTTAGTTGCCTTCCAATCTCTTTCGACTGTTAAAAAGGGCACTAGCCATTCCAATTTCCAATCGAATGAGCCCTTTTCGAAGTTTCTACGACAACTCCTTCGATACAAAGTGCCCTGGTGTAGAAAAAAAACAATACATTGTGTCAACATTGTTCTTTACTTAGGCAGCGATATTGCGCTGCCTATGATCATAGGCAGCACAATAGCACTGCCCAAGCAAAGAGCGATGTGGGCACAATGTATTATTTTTTTTTTTTTTTTTTAGATCACGGCACTTCGTGTGGAAGGAGATGTCGTAGAAAAATCGAAAGGGGCTCATTCGATTGGAAATTGAAAGGGGTGATGCTCTTTTTAATAATTGAAAGTGAATGGAGGGAAACCAGACCCCCCCCCCACGCCCATCATTTCCCCAAACACATCCAATAAAAATTTTGAAATAGGCTTTTTTTCAGCGAAGTTGAAAGGTCCGGAAATTAGGTTTTTGACAGCCCTCAGGGCAAGGGTTGTAGGTTATGCCCTGGGGGCATAATTCTTTTTCTTATAGAAACGGTGGTCGTACAATCTTCGGAGGGGGCTCATTAGATTAGTCATCAGAAGTTTTACTGCCCTTTTTAAGAGTCAAAATGATCAGAGGGCAGCTACCTCCTCCCCCCCCCCTACACACGTCGTATTTAACGAAATGCATCTGATAGAAATTTCGAGATAGCCATTTGTTCATTCAAAAAATAGTCCAAAGATCATAGGCAGCGCAATTGCCCTGCCTAAGTAAAGAGCAATGTGTACACAATGTACACAATTATTTTTTTTTACCAGGGCACTTCGTATAGGAGCAGTTGTCGTAGAAACTTCGAAAGGAGCTCATCCGATTAAAAATTGCAAGTTCTATTGCCCTTTTTAATAGTTGAAAGAGATTGGAGGGCAACCAGCCCCCCACCATTTCCGCAAAAACATCCAATAAAAATTTCAAAAAAGCCGTTTTGTTCACTGTAGTTGAAGGATCCAGTCATTATGTCTTTGAATATTATAACCCCCTCCTCCAGAACCCTCAGGGCAAGGGTTGTAAGCTATGTCCCGTGGGCCTATAAGGTTTTTTATGGAAAAGATGGTCGCATTAATTCCGGAGGGGTCATTGGATTGAAAATTGAAAGTTCTAGTGTCCCTTTTAATAGTCGAAAATGATTGGAGGACAAACAACCCCTCCCCACACCCATCAATTCCCCAAACCCATCCAATCAAAATTTTGAGATAGTCATTTTGTTAAGTATATTTGAAAGGTCCAATAATTATGTCTTTAGGGATGACAACCCCCACGGCCCTCAGGGCAAGGGCTAAAAGTCATATAAGTTGCCCATTGTTAATATTTAAGGTTTTTATGGCAAGGGTGGTCGTATAAACTTCGGACGTGGCTCATTCAATTGGAAACTAAAAGTCCTAGTGTCCTTTTTAAGAGTCAAAAGTGATAGGAGGGCAACTAGCCCCACCCCACGTCTTCTTTCCTCCAAATGGATGAGATAGAAATTATGAGATAGCCATTTTATTCAAAATAGTGTAAAGATGATCTAAAAAGGCATTCAGGGTTGAAATAGCCCTTCAGAACCTGGGGGCAAGGGTTGTAAGTTATGCCCCAAAGGCATATAAGGTTCTTATATAAATGGGTGGTCGTATAAACTTTGGATAGGGCTCATTTGATTGGAAATTGGAAGTTATAGTGCTTTTTTTAAAGTCAAAAGGAATTGAGGGCACCCATCCACCCCACCCCACCCCCTCCCACGACCATCATTTTCCAAAACAAATAACCTATGAAAATGTTGAGACATCTACTTTCTTCAGCATTGTTGAAAGGCCCTGTAATTTTGCCTTTGGGGATGTCAACCCTCTCACAGCCCCTGGAACAAGGGCTGTAAGTTAGGCAATTTGTTCACAGTTAACATATATGTTAGCAAAAAAGTTATACATGCTTGACCTTTACTTTCCATAAGAACAAAGGGCATTCAGGTGAGCCTATCAGAGAAGGTTGAGGGGAGTGTTGAACTAAATACAAACATTTTATGTGTATATGGGCTGTCAAAAGAGCATGACTCAGGAATGACAGAGTATATTAATTAGGAACTTTCAGGAAATGATAAGGGAGATTATTAATTAACCAAAAAGGTAATATATGTACGCTACTACTACTACAACAACTACCAGCACTACTACTGCTCCCACTACTACTACTACAACCACAGTACTACATTTAAAATATTAAGGGGAAATTCGAACTAAATCAAAAGACACTATATGCATGCACAATATGTAGATGCTAATACTAATACTACTAGCGCTGCTACATTTACTACTACTGTTGCTACTTTGACTACTACCTCTACTGCATTTACTCATAAGACTAAGAACATTAAGATGAAAATCACAAAAATTGTATTAAGTTGAAACTTCCAGGACTTGATGAGAATGATGTTAAAAATCACCAAAAGGTAATATATATATACTATTAATACTACCACTACAGTTACTGTAACTAGTGACACTCAGGTTATTAAGGTAAAACTTTTCTGGAACGTTTAGGGGGAGTTTCAATTAAACAAGAAAACTATATGCAAGCATGTTTTCAAAAGGGCATATAAGCAATATCATAGGCAGCGCCGCTCTATAATATCTAGAAATATCATTGAAACTTTTAAAGGAGCTAATTCAATCCAAGATTAAAAGTTCTAGTGCCCTTTTTAAGAGTAGAAAGAGAATGGAGGGCAAACTTGCCCTCCTCCCAAGCCCATTCATTTTCCAAACACATCCAATCTAAATTTTGAGACAGACAGAACAGTCCAGCAGCTGTGTCTCTAGGGATATTCGGTACATCAACCCCCCACAATTATGCAATTGGCACAATATGCTTTAAAACCAAATCAAAAGACACTTTGTGTATGGTTGCCACTAAGAAACCTCAGCAATATATCAAGAACGACTGGGAGTATTAATTTGAAACTTTTGGGGCTACCACTATTACTACTTGTGCTCTTACAACTTAAATAAATCAAAAGAGTGTAATCCAGGTTCTCTAAGAGTATACATAGAATTTTTTGGGAATGATATTAAGTTTTATTTTTCATATTTTTCAATAATCTTCCAATTGTAGAACTACCATAAAGCATCATCAATAAACAAACAAAACTAAGAACGAACAGAAATTTCAACAAATAACCAAGTCAAACTCAAAACAAGCAAAAATTTACATGAGTAGGGCTGACAACCCCCATGCCTTCTCAAGACCAGAACATAATTTGTACTTTACTGAAAACAAAATACATTTAAAATGTTTTCACTTTTTTAACTTTAATAAATAAAAAATTATTAAAACTTTAAGGAATAAAATCAGTAAGTGTACATTTAACTGACAATCTACAGTCATTTTTTTTCTGCCCATCCTGTTGTACATATGAGTGATTTTTAACATTGTTTTTTTTTAGATTATATCAGCTTAGAACGAATGTTCAATCATTTATTTAATGGTATGATTAAGGTCAGAATATTTCTCACCTTGGTTATCAATATTACAAATTGTAGAAAAAGTCATGGCATCAGTGTTTTTGAAAGTAAAAGGAATTTTCTTGACTGACCTTTAAATGATAAAATAGTAACTGGTAGAGAACAAGGTGAAAAGTAACTGGAAATAGCAATTCTAGCTTTTTTTTTAACTAGGCACAGAAATTTGTGAAAACATGATCAGCTAGCAGAAATGAAACGGCATTAGGCTATGCCCATAAAAATGTTTTGGTGTTGTGAAAATTAAGAGAGTTGCACAATGAAAAGCTGGAAAATCCATTCTATTCCTTGCATTTATCTCCCTTGGACTTCCATGTCCTCCCAGACTCAAAAGTTTCCTTACTGGTCAAGATTTTGGGTTGAATCAAGAAATAATTGTGGCTGTAGATGAACATTTTAGAGCAATTTCCAAAATGTCACCAGACAGAGATTAGGTAATGCTATTGGATCACTACTAAATGCAGTGCATTAATGCTACAGGAGATTGTATTAAAAAAAATGAATTGTTGTTTTATCATTAGGCTGAGAATTTATCTGATCACTCTAGTAAAACAAAAGAGTTGATATGGTAACAAAAATAATTATGAGAATTATGTCATTGGCATAGATACCAGCAAATAGAGGAGGTTTCACTCAAAACCTGCTCATAGATCCTCCTTGGAGAATCTAAAAAACAAAATACATGTCACAATCTATGAGGACTAGATCAAGGACAGTTGCAAAGGAAAAGGGGAGATTTTAGCCCCCTTTCCCCCTTCAAGGACTGAAATAAACAAAAAGTACAATAATCAGACAAAATTTTGTATCTTAAAAAAGTAATGCTCAGAAAAAATAAATACCTGTTATTTTATAGATATCATCAAGCAAGCCATTGTCACCACTGAATGAAAGGGTAACCCCTTGGAAGTTGCTATCATATTTTTCAGCAATCGACAGCCCTGACTGCAGAGCAGCCAGACTTTGGGGATCCAGCATAATATACTGAATTGACATTGTGATTCAAAGCAAAATAGGTTTCCAAAATAATTGATTTGGTTGGTAAATCCACAAGGGTGGTGGGTTGCCATTGTAGGTACCTAAAAGTCATAGTCAATATACAACATTTTACTGGCACACTTGGTATTACCCCTCCATTCTGGTCTGAATGACTCTTTCTAACCAAAAATATAAAAAAAAATGTCAGAAATGGTTGGGGCCCAAGCTGCAAATGAGATAGGGGAAAAATTTTATTTATTCGGCACTAATTACTAATTAAACTGTCTTTACTGCACATTTCTATCCATGAATTTCTGAAAATCATAGAAAAAAATTTAGCTCTAAAAAAAGTGAATTAAATACTTCTGGGTTATCAAAATAATATTAAAATAGTAATGACTTATTACCCTCTTTCAATATAATAATGCACTAGATTTTTCAGATAGATAAATTTATTTTCCATACAACAATACAAGAACAACACTACAATCTACAAAGAGGTGTGAAAAAAGAGAAAAGAAAAAAAAAACACACAGATCAAACATTTATAAAACAAAATGACTTCCACAGCTGAGTAAAAAACAACAATGGCTGAAGGACTAAAATCACTGATCAAGCACCAGGGACTTTGCCAGTTTCTTTCTTACATAAAGCAACTGCTTGTTTTCCTCAACATAAAAATTTTGATTTGACCAAAGCTGATTTTTTTTCTGGGTGTTAAGAAAAACCTGTTGTTATTTACTTGTCAAGTGGAACTGCTAGCCTCATGTCAGTTGCTTTCCAGAACATACAGAGAGTATAAAATTTACTTATCTTTCCTTTTTATATATATATATATATATATATATATATATATATATATATATATATATATATATATATATATATATATATATATATATATATATTAAAACCTAGAACTCATACAAGTTAAATCGTTTTTTGGAATTTTTTTTTATATTTAATGAAGCTTACATAAAAAGCCAAAAAAGATATGGGGATAAGATTTCTGTAATGCTCAGTATTCTAGTCTCTACTATCCAATAAAATAGTTTTACACACTGTGCTTTGAATAAATTACACTACTGTATAATTTAAAAGTATTTGATAAATAATTTAGCACCTACTTTAGATACTGAAACTCCATTGAACAATTCTGTAGATTGTTTATAGATAAATTTTAGCATTCATTTTCAAGGTCATTTTTTGTGCCAAACAAAAAAAAAAATTGAATTTTCCATCCAACTTTGTATGAAATCTTTTGTAGTGAAACTTTTTAAGAAGAAGGAAACTATTTTAATAGATATCATAGGCAATTAAACAAATTTTCAATTAATTTCCTGGTGTGTGAGAAGGTTCAGGCATGCACTAACCTGAAAAGCTTTTGAAAAATTGTGAAGTATGTACTAAATCTATAAAGCTACAATAGAATTAATATTTTTGTCAGTTTGGTTCTATAGTCTATTTGAAGTGCTAAATAGTATTTACCAAGTATTATTCCTTTGACCAATGGTTTAACCTATTGTAAGAGTTGGAGTTTAAAGTTATGCCATTTTAATGAACAATAATGTTGGCTATAGTGCTACATGATATGATTTTTTTTTTCTTTGACCTACTAGGTGAGTTTGATTAAATATTGGCAACAGCAGTATTCAGAAAGTAATGACTAACATACTTCCCTTAAAAAACATGAAATAACTCATAAACCAATAAGTAAAAGATCTTCTGAGAAGCAGAAACCCATATTCAACTTCAAGTTATTTCTATCAGTTGTTTGGATCATTACAAATACTACCATAAAATCAATTGTAGCTTTTGTACTAAACAGTGGCACCCAAGTCCAAGATGCATTGGTGTTGAAGATAGGGTTATAGAAAAAATATGTCTAAACTTGAAATAGCTTGTATATTTACTAGCTACTTCAATTAATAAAAGATGTAAAGCCAAAAGATCTACACCTGTTTATTATTTCTAGATTTATTCCTTTGCTTTAAACCAAGGCTTCTAAACTAAATTGCATGTTTAATTTTTTGGACTACTAGCTCTACTTTTTCAGAAGTCTCTTGATGAAAAGTGTATCCAACAAGATTGGCACACAGCACATAAAGAAATGGGGATAAGATTTCTGTAATACTCAGTATTCTAGTCTCTACTATCCAATAGAGTAGTTTTACACACTGTGCTTTCAATAAACTACACTACTGTATAATTTAACAGTATTTGACAAATAATTTAGCACCTACTTTAGATACTGAAACTCAATAGAACAATTCTGTAGATTGTTTATAGATGAATTTTAGCATTCATTTTCAAGGTTATTTTTTGTGCCAAAAAAAAAAAAAAATAATTGAATTTTCCATCCAACTTTTTATGAAATCTTCTGTAGTGAAACTTCTTAAGAAGAAGTAAAATATTTTAATAGATATCATAGGCAATTTATAGGCAATTATAAATATTGACCAGCCAAGTGGGAGACCAATCCCAATTAGAGATATTTACCAATGGAGGCTATCAGATATTAATTTTAATAAGATTAATCCTATCTTTTCCCCTTTTCCCAATATGAATCTTTCTAAAATTTATCTTAAAATTCGTTCTTGAACAAATGGACTAAATTTCCTTGCATTCTCATATAAGTCTTCTAATTCAAGTGGTTCAATTCCCCTGTCCCCTATTTGCAGGCATTGTAATATGAATAATGAAACAATTGACCATTGCCTATTTGAATGTAATATGCTGACGTCTGCACAACATACCTTGCTTTGTAAACTGTTAAAATGCTTCAAACACCACAAAATCTCACTATCAGCCAAGAGCCTAGCCAACTATACATGCACACAGAGCACAGAAATCGATATCTATCATCTTATATTTGAACTCCTTGAGTCAAAAGATCTACTGAAAGATATCTGACAATATCTAATAAATAAGAGATGACCAAGCCAGTAGCTCTGTAGCCCACAGAGTGAAGCAAAAAGAAAAGGGCTAAATAGTATTAACTGAATAGCCCGCCTGCTGTGAATTAGAAGAAGAAATTACACAGATTTTCAATTAATTCCCTAGTCTGTGAGAAGGTTCAGGCATGCACTAACAAAAAGGTGGTAGCAAAGAGGATGCAAGTAATTACAGACCAATAAGCATCACCGCTGCAGTTGGGAAGCTTCTAGAAGAAATTGTTAACAATACAATCTTGAAACACTTAATAACCAATAAACTATCCTCATCATATCCACATGGCTTTAAGTCTGGTTGGTTGGATGAAACAAACCTGATTGATACTTACAATTATGTCACCAATCTTCTGGATCAGGGGTTCCCTGTTGACATTATATTACTGGATTTGGCAAAGGCATTTGACAAAGTCTGCCATTAAAGACTTCAAATCAAGCTCCAAGCTATTGGGGTGAATGAGGATGTGGTAGAGTGGGTAAAGCAATTCCTAACAGATGGTTAAAATATTTGGAAAAGATGGAAGGACATTCTTCTCTGAGGAGGCTGCTGTTGGAAGTGGTGTCCCCCAGGGCACAGTATTGGGTCCAACTCTATTCAATATATTTATAAATGATGTGCCAAAAATCCTTAATAGCAAAGTAAGCTTCTATGCTGATGACTCAAAACTTATTGGTTGTGCAGACACAGCAGAAAATATTGATTCAACACAACTGGACTTTGATGCATTCACTCACTGGACTAATATTTGGAAGTTTGAATTCAATGCAGCAAAATGCAAGACTCTCCACCTGGGGAAGAAAAACCCACACACTCAGTACCATATGGATTGTAGTGATGGGTCTCTCAAAGCTATTTCCAGCAGTCATGCAGAGAGAGATCTTGGTGTACTGGTAGGTGACAAGTTGAATTTCCATATTCAGGCACAAGCAACTATTGTAAATGCTAATCAAACACTTGTCTTAATCAAAAGAAACATTCACTAGCAGATCTCCAAATGTTATTACTAAGCTGTATAACAGTCTAGTTTAACCAAGACTAAAATTTGGAATGTGTTGCATGCCCAATCAACAAGGCTGGCTAAGCAGCAATGGAATCAGTCCAGAGGAGGGCAACAAAATGCACTAAAGGCCTCTATGATGTCCCATATCCATCCCATCTCTGCAAGCTCAGAATACCATATCTAACATATAGATGCAAATAAGGCAATGTGATAACAGCATACAAGCTTCTAAATGCTGAGGATACCATTCCTGACCTTTGCCAACTGGAAAATTCAAAGAGAACTTGTGGTCACCACCATAAGCTTTTCCAGAAACAAGCAAACACCAAACTAAGGAACAAATTCTTTTCAAATAGTTGTCAGCTTGTGGAATTCCCTCAGTGAAAAAACAGTGACATCTACCATCATGGAGGCATTCAAGTCATTAGTTAATAGGGAGTGGCTCAGTAAACCATGGGCCACTTCTTGGGACCCTACAGAGGACTAACTATTATCACTGAGGCTGTTGGACACAGAATTAATCCTATTGCTAGAAAGTGTGATTTAAGGTAATTATTTTAATTAAACTTAATATTATTTCCATTTCCATCCCTGGGGTTGACTCCTATCATCTTTTTGTATTTTCTTTTTTCAACAAACTTGTACATGATTAATCAAATGGTACATCTGTGTACACTGATTATATATCAAAACTAGGCAACATAAATTCAATAAATACTTCCATATTTTTTAGTTGTTTTTTAAGAATTTGGATTTTTTTATGTAAGATTTTGGCATATTAAAGTAGATGTTGAAGTGATCTTTCCAACGATTTTTCTGTTGGCAATTTAGTGGTTAGCACTATAGGGCTGAGATAGATGTGTACTTTATGTATTTTTGGTAAAACTGTATAATCTTGAGCAATCCAGCCCTTTCAGAAAGAATTTATAGCACAAATGCTGTGTAGTATTTGATCAAACATGAATAATTGGTAATTCTGTTAGACTCTTACAAAGTTTTCAAAAGATAATAAAATTAAAAAAAAAAAACAGCTATGGAAGGATTAGTATTAATAAAGATGAAGGGGAATATAGAATGAATCCAATTCATAATAACTTAATTAAAAGATAGATCAAAACTTCAAGTACCTTAAACAATGACATTCTATATAATCAGCCTCAAATAAGTTTTAGACTTGTAAATAAAGGTCAAAATAAAATAAATTTTACTTTGGTTAGATTAGCAAACAAAAAGAACCATTCAATTTACAATATACAATAAAGTTTTCTTGGCCTATATTTAATTACAAACTAGACCATATGTAATTTAAAAAAAAAATGGATTGTTCCATTTTGTTAGATTTATTACAAATCAAAAAGGAACTGTGTCTCTGCTGCATAGTTGCCCTGATTTTGTTTGTTTTTCACGCTAATTGAAGTGACAAACAGTTGACATACTGGATATCATTAGTATGTCAGTTGTTTATTTTATTTGTATGCACTGTTTAATTTACTTTTTTCTGTTGAAAAAGGCTTAAGGATATGAAGTTGATGTATTTGGACCTTTTTTTTATTATTAAGTTTGTTTGTTTTTCCAACTGCCTTGTTTAAAATATTATACCATTTTCTCTATTATTCCATTTATTTAATCTGCAATTGGAAAGGCATTCTGGTCTAAGAAATTATCTATATATCTAAATCATAGACAAACGCTCATGAATATATTCAACCTAATCCTAACTAGCACAGTCCTGACCATCAGCCAATCCCAGGAATTTTGACTCCATTAAAGCCAAGATTAGTAACCTACTCTCCAAGTTTGAAAAAGATACATTTTAATCAAAACATGGTAAAATTCAAATGTAGGTTTTTGGAGTTTAGTTGAGTTTAATTGATCTTGGAGTTTAGTTGAGTCGGGTGGACATTTGTGTCTAGAGCCTTAGTGATCTCCTGGAAAGATATTTTGAAGCATCTACCTCTACTTCTTTTCTCTCCAGGGAGTGCTGATCTTCTGTAATATTTATGTTATAAATGTTAAACCTTGCAAAATAGATCTTCTGCTCAAAAGAAGGCACAAGAAAATTGCTTTGAGCCTCATACCTTTGCCCATCTTATAAGGTTTTAAATATCTGTAAAATTATTCCTTAAATTATTATCAAAACCCCTTGATATGGCAAACAATTCCACCAAAATAACAGAAACTGCGTTTTCAAAAACTGAAGCCAATGAGAAAGAATTGAAAACTCAAAATTAAGGTTAAACATTGAAAAAAGTGTATGGTTAGAGCTGTTGAGAATGAGACACTAAATATTTCTGAAAACAACTTTTAAAAAAGATCCTTAAATAGTCACTTTTATCATTCTTAAATGCAATTCATTTTACTTTATACCTCTCTCTAATGTGTAAATATAGTCTGAAGTGTATATTTTCTATTTCTTGATTTCCTTTAAGTTGCTTCTTTGCCATTAAATCTGCTTGAACAAAAGAGTGACAGGTAAAAACCTAGGACTAGGGCTGTTGAGGAGAAAAGATGTTAAAACAGTTCTTACTTCTGAATATTTATTAATCAGAAATGGAATAAGCCATAGGTTTGTCTCATACAGCACAAATTACATACCATGAACAACACTTATAAACAACAAAAACAAAAACTATAAACTTCCTAATAAAAAAAAAAAAAAACAAAGATACCCTACAAAAAATATACACTTCACAGTCCTAGGTACTGCCTTTCATAAAAAGAGGTCTCAACTAATGCTGTTTTGAAAAATGCAACATTATTCACCAGAACTACTCAGTCAGAAAATGTGTTCCGTGATTTTACTGAATGATTTACAAAGGATCTCTGTCCAACTTTCCTTGATACCCTTGGCTGGTACAATTTTTAAGAGTTCTGCTGTGTAGATGGATAATGACCAAACTCAAAGAAATCTTCCCAAGACACATGGTCAATACCCTTTATGATGCAGAAAGTGTTAACAAGGTCTATTCTGTCCCTTCTGAATTGCAGAGATGGTAAGCTCAGGCTACTCAATCTCTGCTCATAAGGTAGGTATTTCAGATAGGGGACAAATTTGGATGCTCATCTTTGTACCTTTTCCATCAACAGTGAATCAGATTTTCTAGTCAGATACCACACAGATGAGCAGTATTCAACAACAGGGCACACCATTGTTTTATACAATGTGGTAAAACTTCTCAGGTTAAACCTTCCAAAAGCTCTTTTGATGCAAAGCAAACCATAGTTTGCTTTACACAAAACAGCTGATGCTTGCTTGTCAAACCTTAGCTGATCATCAAAAATAATACCAAGATCCCTAGTAGAGTTAACAGGGCACACCAACACATCACCAATGAAGTACCAGTATACCACATCTTTCCTAAAGTAATGCATCACATGACATTTCTTCTGGTTAACAAACATAGAATTTAAATTACACTATTCAAACAATGCTTCCAAATCTCCCTGTAGAAGTGTCACATCAACCAGGGAGGTGACACATCTGTATAGCTTTACATTGTCCCCAAACATTTTAATGGTGCTGTGTCAGATTACCTGCAGTAAATCAGTACACATTTTGACTCTAATTTTTACTATAATTTGCCCCTCCCCCCTCCTTCTCTGCAAATATATAGCCTAGCCCAAACTATACATTTTTCTAGGCCTGTGATTTTGTTTCTTGATTTTGTGTGTATTGATTCAATTTGTGGTTTGAAAACAAGTGATACACAGTAAAATGAATTGGGAAATATATCATTTTGGCTATATATTTGCACATTAAGAGCAGGTTGGGGCAAAAAATATAGTGGAACACAGTCAAAATGTGTGAACTGCAATTATTCTGCATATTATGAAGAAGGAATTGTCTTCTTAATAGCCTATGTTCCCATCTTACCAGCTCTAATTCTAGGCTCAGACAATACAAAGTGGCATAACCAAGAAACAGAAACATGCATGGGAAATATATAATTTAGGCAACATATTAGCCTAGTACATTAGGGAGGGATGAACTATGAAGTAGCCTAATGCAAAGTACTTTTAGGAACAAAAGAGCCTAAGTAATTATATAAGGATTTTAAAGGATAAATACATACCAAATCATATTATTGAGTTAGGAATAAAGTGAATACACCATTCAATGCCTTTTTTTATGCTGATTACAAATATAATAATCATTTCTATTGGAAATGAATTTCAGCCCCCCCCCCCTATATATGCTAATTCAGGGTATATATTTCTATATTAGGGGGGGGGGGCAAATTTTGTTTCTGATGTAAATGGGAGGTAAGTTTAAACTTTACCCTCACCCCCCCCCCTAATGTAGAAATATATACCCTGAATTGAGATATATAGGGGGGGGGGGCTAAAATTCATTTTGGTAAAGTTCTACCAAATCATATTATTGAGTTAGGACTAAAGTGAATACACCATTTGATGCCTTTTTTTTATGCTGATTATGAATATAATAATCATTTCTATTGGAAATGAATTTCAGCCCCCCCCCCCCACTATATATGCCAATTCAGGGTTAGGTTAGGGGTAAAGTTCTACCAAATCATATTATTGAGTTAGGAATAAAGTGAATACACCATTCAATGCCTTTTTTTATGCTGATTACAAATATAATAATCATTTCTATTGGAAATGAATTTCAGCCCCCCCCCCTATATATGCTAATTCAGGGTATATATTAGGGGGGGGGGGCAAATTTTGTTTCTGATGTAAATGGGAGGTAAGTTAAAAACTTTACCCTCACCCCCCCCCCTAATGTAGAAATATATACCCTGAATTGGCATATATAGGGGGGGGGGCTAAAATTCATTTCAGTAAAGTTCTACCAAATCATATTATTGAGTTAGGACTAAAGTAAATATGCCATTTGATGCCTTTTTTTATGCTGATTATGAATATAATAATCATTTCTATTGGAAATGAATTTCAGCTCCCCCCCCTATACATGCCAATTCAGGGTTAGGTTAGGGGTAAAGTTCTACCAAATCATATTATTGAGTTAGGAATAAAGTGAATACACTATTCAATGCCTTTCTTTATGCTGATTACAAATATAATAATCATTTCTATCAGAAATTAATTTCAGCCCCCCCCCCCTATATATACCTAACCCAACCTAACCTAACCCTGAATTGGCATATATAGGGGGGGGGCTGAAATTCACATGACATTTCTTCTGGTTAACAAACATAGAATTTAAATTACACCATTCAAACAATGCTTCCAAATCTCCCTGTAGAAGTGTCACATCAACCAGGGAGGTGACACATCTGTTTAGCTTTACATTGTCCACAAACATTTTAATGGTGCTGTGTCAGATTACCTGCAGTAAATCAGTACACATTTTGACTCTAATTTTTACTATAATTTGCCCCTCCCCCCTCCTTCTCTGCAAATATATAGCCTAGCCCAAACTATACATTTTTCTAGGCCTGTGATTTTGTTTCTTGATTTTGTGTGTATTGATTCAATTTGTGGTTTGAAAACAAGTGATACACAGTAAAATGAATTGGGAAATATATCATTTTGGCTATATATTTGCACATTAAGAGCAGGTTGGGGCAAAAATATAGTGGAACACAGTCAAAATGTGTGAACTGCAATTATTCTGCATATTATGAAGAAGGAATTGTCTTCTTAATAGCCTATGTTCCCATCTTACCAGCTCTAATTCTAGGCTCAGGCTATACCAAGTGGCATAACCAAGAAACAGAAACATGCATGGGAAATATATAATTTAGGCAACATATTAGCCTAGTACATTAGGGGGGGGGGGGGTGAACTATGAAGTAGCCTAATGCAAAGTACTTTTAGGAACAAAACAGCCTAAGTAATTATATAAGGATTTTAAAGGATAAATACATACCAAATCATATTATTGAGTTAGGAATAAAGTGAATACACCATTCAATGCCTTTCTTTATGCTGATTACGAATATAATAATCATTTCTATTGGAAATGAATTTCAGCCCCCCCCCCCCCTATATATGCTAATTCAGGGTATATATTTCTATATTAGGGGGGGGGGCAAATTTTGTTTCTGATGTAAATGGGAGGTAAGTTTAAACTTTACCCTCACCCCCCCCCCTAATGTAGAAATATATACCCTGAATTGAGATATATAGGGGGGGGGGCTAAAATTCATTTTGGTAAAGTTCTACCAAATCATATTATTGTGTTAGGACTAAAGTGAATACACCATTTGATGCCTTTTTTATGCTGATTACGAATATAATAATCATTTCTATTGGAAATGAATTTCAGCCCCCCCCCCCCACTATATATGCCAATTCAGGGTTAGGTTAGGGGTAAAGTTCTACAAAATCATATTATTGAGTTAGGAATAAAGTGAATACACCATTCAATGCCTTTTTTTATGCTGATTACAAATATAATAATCATTTCTATTGGAAATGAATTTCAGCCCTCCCTATATATGCTAATTCAGGGTATATATTAGGCGGGGGGGAAATTTTGTTTCTGATGTAAATGGGAGGTAAGTTAAAAACTTTACCCTCACCCCCCCCTAATGTAGAAATATATACCCTGAATTGGCATATATAGGGGGGGGGCTAAAATTCATTTCAGTAAAGTTCTACCAAATCATATTATTGAGTTAGGACTAAAGTAAATACACCATTTGATGCCTTTTTTTATGCTGATTATGAATATAATAATCATTTCTATTGGAAATGAATTTCAGCCCCCCCCCCGCTATACATGCCAATTCAGGGTTAGGTTAGGGGTAAAGTTCTACCAAATCATATTATTGAGTTAGGAATAAAGTGAATACACCATTCAATGCCTTTCTTTATGCTGATTACAAATATAATAATCATTTCTATCAGAAATTAATTTCGGCCCCCCCCCTATATATACCTAACCTAACCTAACCCTGAATTGGCATATATAGGGGGGGGGCTGAAATTCATTTTCCATAGAAATGATTATTATATTTGTAATCAGCATAAAAAAAGGCATTGAATGGTGTATTCACTTTAGTCCTAACTCAATAATATGATTTGGTAGAACTTTACCAGGTTAGGTATATATAGGTGGGGCTGAAATTCATTTCCGATAGAAATGATTATTATATTTGAAATCAGCATAAAAAAAGGCATCAAATAGTGTATTCACTTTATTCCTAACTCAATAATATGATTTGGTAGAACTTTACCTTCATTTCTGATAGAAATGATTATTATATTTGTAATCAGCATAAAAAAGGCATCAAATGGTGTATTCACTTTATTCCTAACTCAATAGGCCTAATATGATTTGGTAGCCTATATATTTACCTTTTAAAGTTATTTTCATAGCATGTCTGAATTTTATAGGCTAGCATGTCCTTCTAAGCAACAACAACTATACACTGATACCAAAACAGGTATTTGTTTAGCCTTGTGACACCTGATAAGGAGACATGTTAAGAAAACAATTCTTGCATTAAAATATGTATAATGATCCTAGTTCTTATATTATCCAATGGGAGAACCTTTATCACCAAGTCTTTCCTCTAAAAATCCTTCTTTTTTAAGCTTAAAAGAAAATGTTTCCAAAACCCACGTTAAAAGTACCACATTGCTTAAGTCTTTTTAAATTGCCCCTATAAATTGCCACCTGATAGCCTAAGTTGTTTTATGCCACCTGACTTGTAGCATGGGTTTTGGAAACATTTTCTTTTAAGCTGGAAAAAGAAGGATTTTTAGAGGAAAGACTTGATGATAAAGGTTCTCCCATTGGATAATACAAGGGTTGCGAGTTATGTTTCTGGCCTAGGCAACACTAAGTGTTGCCAGGTGCAATCTGACATTTCCATTGGAAAGTTTGAACTTTTGTAGCATAAATGTACTCAGAACTTTTTGACTAACGACAATTGTTTTTTCTTTTACAGGGTCTTGAAAAAATCAATGTGGCAAAAAAATGGAATTAACTCGTGAACATTTTCGTGCGATCATTTTTCACAACTTTCGACGTGGATTATCATGACAAGAGTGCATCGATGAACTTAAATCTTTGTATGGCGACGAAGCACCATCCTACAGCACTGTGAAAAACTGGTACAACGAATTCAATCGTGGCCAACGCTCGCTCAAAGACGAATTCTGTGAAGGTCGTCCAAAAACAGCCGTTGTGCCAGAAAACATTGATGCCGTACGTGAACTGATAATGCAAGACCGTCATGTGACATACCGTGAGATAGAGGCATGCCTAGGCATTTCTCCCACCAGCATACATTCGATACATTCGATATTGCATGAACACCTGGCCGTAAAAAAAGTTTGTTCTCGTTGGATCCCGCACAATTTGACAATCGCTCAAAAGAAGGCTCGTGTGGATTGGTGTAAAGAAATGCTCAAAAAATACAATCGCGGTGCTTCAAAAGACGTTTATAAGATCGTCACAGGTGACGAATCATGGATCTATGCGTATGAGCCCGAAACAAAACAGCAATCGACCGTGTGGGTCTTCCAAGATGAGCCAAATCCAACGAAAGTTGTTCGTGGAAGAAGCACTTCAAAGCAAATGGTCGCCTGTTTCTTCGGCAAAACTGGTCATGTGGCGACTGTTCCGCTTGAGCAACGTAGGACGGTCAATTTTGAGTGGTACACCACCATTTGTTTGTCTGAAGTCTTCGGAGAAATTTGAAAAACGAACAAGAGAAGACGCATCATTCTGCACCATGACAATGCAAGCTCTCACACATCAGCTCAAACCAGCGCCTTTTTGACCGACTAAAACGTCGAATTGATGGGTCATCCGCTGTACAGCCCTGACTTGGCACCCAATGACTTCTTTTTATTCCCACACATCAAGAAAAAAATGCGTGGACAACGATTTTCGTCGCCAGAAGATGCTGTTGAAGCATTCAAATACCATGTTTTGGAGGTGTCTCAATCGGAGTGGAAAAAGTGCTTCGAAAATTGGTTTGAGCGCATGCAAAAGTGTATAAATCTTGATGGAGAATATTTTGAAAAACAATAAAACAATTTTCATTGATAAATATGCGTATTTTCATTATTAGGCCAGAAATATATATAGCAGCCCTCGTATAAGAACTAGGATCATTATACATGTTTTAAAGTAAGAATTGTTTTCTTAACATGTCTCCTTATCAGGTGTCACAAGGCTAAACAAATACCCCAAAACATTTTAGGCTATCCAGAATTTAGAGAGGCATAGGCCTAGCCATGTTAGACCTGTAATGCAGGTTATGCAGACTTCAGGGCCCTTAAAATAAAAAAAGGGTAGACATAGTAGGCTATCTTAAAAAAAAAATTTCCCTGAGTATATAATAGCCTGTTGTTGGACCTTGATTCATTTCTGAAAGTTTCCTTTAGCCTAAGCTACCTAGGCCTAGGCTATTTAAACTTTCATAGTCTAGATAACAAGCAGCCTTTGAACTAGGATTTTACTCAAGATTAGGCTAGGCACTGTCCCAAGTAATGGGTTTTACCTTCTAAGCTAACAAGCCAGCAACCCATGTTTAAAGTGAAAGAGGGAAAATGCAGATACGCCAGGCATTGCACACATAGGCTAGCCCTAGCCAACTTTACCAAACCGAAAGGGAATAAGGGTTTAAGGATGTTCAACTTACTCCATGATTAAAGAATTAGGTTAACTGGAGCACGCTAGGTGCAAAACTATGAACTAGTCCACCATTTTGAGCATTAGCAATAGATTAGAAGGCCATTTTGACCAATTATTAACAAATTATTTTTATTATATCTTCCTTTCTTATCAAGACTTTCCACGTTATCTTTTTAAATTCTGCTAAAAAAAAAAGTAGGTGACGCAGATTAGCTTAGGCTGATTCTTCACTGCCTTAAGCAACAATTTCCTTTGACTTTATGGCACGAGAGATGTCTAACATGCTTGACTATCCTTTTAATGTTAAATAAGTTTTGTTTGTTTATATCAACAGGTTTATTAAAGGATTTAAATTGTAATTCAAATCACTGGGGAGATTAAAGAATTTTATTTAATAAATTAATTTTTTTCTAATATTCTGTCTGTTTTTAGTAAACGAGATGTGTCGAAAGTTTGATGCCGGATTAGGGGCTATCGCGGATAAGATCAAACTTGCATCTGAACAATGTGCTCAGCAACTCGCCGGGGTATCGCAGCAATGTACTACCATAAGCGACGCTATTTCCCAGGGCTCACCCACTCCCCGTTCAGCAGCGAATCCGCCATCAAAGCCACTTTACTCGGTGGTTGTGAAAGCAAACGATATGCCGCCTGAGTTAACGTCCCCACAATCCCGGAAAGACTTCATTGCAAAGGTTTGCCCTAGCGACGTAAGCTCCGATTCTCTTACTCTGAAACGTAGCAACAATGAATGGAAGATTCTTGTCCAGTCTCGAGATGCCGCTACCCAACTTGCAGAAGCAATGAAAAGGAAGAACATAACCACTAAAGTCAAAGTTCCCCAGTTTGTCGGTATCATGAAAAGAGTACCCTCATCAGTTAGCGAGAGTGAACTCTGTCAAATTGCTGGTTGCGACAAAGTGGCGCAATGCGGATCTACGAGAGCGTTCAAGTTATTCTATGCAAGTCGACAAACACTTGAAAACGCTATCGCGAACCCGCTGAAGATTTGTTTAGAACTGTTCAGGATTGAAGAGTTCCGCTTTCTACCGAGGAGGTGTTTCAAGTGCCATGCTGTTGGTCATTTAGCAGCTGACTGTTCGCAACCAGAAAGGTGTTCGCGCTGCGGTGGCGATGGTCACAGCTCTAGTAAGGACAACCCATGTAGTAATCCGCAAAAATGCCTAAACTGCGGCTCTAGTAGACACTCTTGCTACCATGCTGCTTGTCCCTTTAACAAAGCCCAGCCTAACACTAGCACGTAAATGGAAAATCGAATACTCTGCTGGAATATGAACGGTAAAGTGTTGGACAGAATCCCCCTTCTAATTGACCTCTCTAAAGAATATAACTGTATTTGCATACAGGAACACTTTCTGACCGATGATAGTGTAAACCTTCTAAAGTTTTCCTCGGATATGCATTACCTCGTTCAACCTGCGCGAAGATCTGGGACTCGGGGTCGTCCCTCTGGTGGCCTAGCCATAATCACGCGCTCTAACTCGGGGCCCCCCGTGGGTGTCGAGCAGAATGAATGGTTCCAAGCTGCCAAAATGCATGGCGTGTTTTTCGTGAATGTTTATTTACCAACCAATTACAATGACATCGCTTCAGAAAAGAAGTTTGCAAAAGCATGCCAGAAGCTCGGAAAGTGCCTCCTCAGTTTAGTTCAGAAATCATGCCCTGTCATAATTCTTGGTGACTTTAACTGCAATCTCGACGATCATTCCTGCCCTCGGGCTGTACTATTGCTGAACGCCTTACCAAGCGGATTTAAAGTTGCTAAGAAGGATAAGTGCTATTCCTATATCAGTACCGCAAAAACCGTCTCAAATCTTGATCATGTAGTAACTTACAAACTGGACCTAGAGTCAGTCTCGGTTGGATCTGACGGTGCCTATTCGGATCATTTACCTCTCTCTTTTGCAATACCAGCCGTCAGTCCCCAGTGTGCTCCAAAAACCAAGCCTGAGCCAGCACGTGATTGGAAAAAAGTAGTCCGTGAGCAGTTCCAGCTCAATTGTGAACAAATTTTGAAGAAAATTAAAGTGCCTTTCCACCTCCTACAGTGGGATTGTGGCCTAACAGAAAGTGAGATACGCCTGCAACTGAACATGTATTTCTACGAAATTTGCCACTCCTTGAGAGTAGCTGAAAGGGTTGCTGTCCCATTACGTAGCGTCCGACATGGGTCGCGAGTGAAAGGATGGGCCTCTAACAGTGAGCTTGTGAAGGCAAGAGCAGCTGCCAAGTTCTGGCTGGGGGTTTGGCACGAGTGCGACCGGCCAAGAAGCGGGGTAGTCAATGAATTGCGGGTTTATACAAAACGGCGGTTCGCGAAAGAGCTACGAAAACATCGTAGTAGCCTCAAACGGGAAACAGTTTCAAAAATCATTGAAA
Source organism: Artemia sinica (assembly GCA_027921565.1). NCBI lineage: Eukaryota > Metazoa > Arthropoda > Branchiopoda > Anostraca > Artemiidae > Artemia > Artemia sinica. Next base: position 42,898,070 of record CM051266.1, on the reverse strand, counting down.
ACCCTAATTTGGTCTGGAAGCTCCGTGCCAGGCCAGTAGAAAGTACGGGACAAAATGCTAGTGATATAGATGAGGAAATATGGGTAGATTATTTTGCTGCTGAATTCTCCCCACCAGATGAAGTGAAAAATAAAAAGTTTAGCGAAGAGCTCCATCAGCTTATGACGAAAGAGCATAATTACCTCGTGATTTCTAGTGCGAAAATAACCCACCTTTGTCAAAAATTAAAGAAGAAATTATCCGCCGGGGCCGACCAGATCTGTGCTCTACACCTACTGAATGGTGGTCCAGTTCTATCGGAGCATTTAGCAATAGCTTACCAAATTATACTAACACATGGTATTGTACCGGACATTTTCTGTTTAGGTGTGATCACTCCAGTTTTGAAAAAGGGTAAACCTGCTCATGAACCATCGTCATACAGACCCATTACTGTATCATCTGTGTTTTGCAAGCTATTTGAAAAGCTCATAATTTCGGACATTAAAGCTAGTTGTAAAGTGCCTCCCCACCAGTTTGGATTCCAAGCTGGCTTAGGATGTGCCCATGCCTTGCATGTAGTTGCAAATGTTCTACTGGATGCCCACATTTCGAAAGAAAGCCTAGCTATAGGTGAATATGATGTACGGCGGGCTTTTGATTCGGGTATCCATTCTCAGAATATGGTTGAGCTGAGAAAGTCCAGAGTTGACCATGCTATTGTCAAACCCTTGAACGACATGTATAGTAGGCTCAAGGTCCGTATTAAACTGTCAGGTAAATTAAGTCGTAGGTTTGCTGTGGTGAAGAAAGGTATAAAACAGGGAGCCGTATCATCACCTGATCTGTTCAACAACAGCATATCGACGGCCCAGTCAAAAGTGGCCCCTTGCTGTATTTTTAAAGGCATTGACGTGTCCCTAGTTGGGTTTGCAGATGACCTCCTAAACTTTTCAAGAATTTTGTCTTCTTTGGAATCTAACTTTAAAATTTTGGAGATGGAGTATGATGAAATCGGGTTGAGTTTTAATGTGACAAAATGTGAAGTACTGTTATTTAACTGGAATGCCTCTCAACCCGAAATCCAACTAGGGTCACAGGTGGTCATGCCCTCTAAGTCAATTGTATACCTGGGTCTGCCGATCGGTGAAACTCTTCAGCATACACGAGCACTGCTTGTAAAGCACATCGAGAAGAAGATCAGGTCAGCTTATGGAGCTTCGGTTTCCTCCAAGCGTAATCTAAATAGGTCGCTGCGTGCACAAATATTTGTTGCTGTTGCCTTACCCCATGTTCTTTACGTTTCGCCGTTCTGGAAGTTACTTACAAATTCGAATAAAGTAACTATAAGAAGAATATTCTTCAGGTACCTCAAGTTCCTACTTGAGATGCCATTAAGAACAAGTAATTCTTACCTAACGAGGCGGTATTCAGTACCTGACCCATTTACTGCGGTGGAAGCGTGTCTTGAAAAGTACCGTGATAGAGTAGAAGCGAGTAACCACCAGTGGACCGCCATTCTTACATAGTTGTATTATAGTTCCTTCGTGATTATTTTCATTTCAAGAAGTTTCGTTGTGTTTTGTATGTGTGTTTTCTTCTCTTTTGTTTTTTATCCGTCTTTTGTCAATTGTGACGGGTTTTTCCAATATATTTATTATTATTATTATTATTATTAATTTTTTTTCAAAAAAGTTTTTTGGATTTGTAGAAGAAAGTATCGCCTCACTGCAGAAGCCTAAAACCTACTGCGTCATTGGAGCTTTACTGAAAACGAATTATATTACAAATGTTTTTTTTGTACTTAATATTGAAAATAAATATTAAAATGCCACATAAATTTTGAACTGATGAACTTTCAGCAATAAATGGCGTTTTCAGTAAGGCGTCAATGAACGAAGTAGGTTTTAGGCTTCTGCAGTGAGGCGATACCCAAACTCTTGTTTGTAGTTATTTTTATTCGATTCAAACTTGATTTGCATATTCAATTTAAGTTTCACTCGTTTTAAGATTTATTTATTCATTTACATTAATATATATTGTATGTTTGTTCGCATTGATTGTTTATTTAATTTCTGTTCGTTTTAAGTTTCATTTATACTTTAATAGCAAAATGTTTTTTTTCGATTTAAGCTTGATTTTCTTATTCAATCTAAGCATTACTCGCTTTAAGATCTATTTATTCATTTATATTATTACTTGTATGTTTTTTGCTGTGATTTTTTATTTAATTTCTGTTTGTTTTGGGTTTCATTTATTCTTTAATAGTAATTGCTGGTCGTTTTGAGTTTGAATTTTAACAGGTATTTGTATCTCCTGAGCTTAAGTTTAAAATGGTCTTTACTTTTCTTTGAAAAACTTATTTTTCGGAACGTTTTTTTTTAATTAATTACTAAGGCAGTAGGTTTTAGGCTTCTGCAGTGAGGCGATACCCAAAATCTTATTTGTAGTTATTTTTATTCGATTCAAACTTGATTTGCATATTCAATTTAAGTTTCACTCGTTTTAAGATGTATTTATTCATTTACATTAGTATATACTCTATGTTTGTTCGTATTGATTCTTTACTTAATTTCTGTTCGTTTTAAGTTTCATTTACACTTTAATAGCAAAATATTTTTTTTCGTTTTAAGCTTGATTTTCATATTCAATCTAAGCATTACTCGCTTTAAAATCTATTTATTCATTTATATTATTGCTTGTTGTATGTTTTTTGCTATGATTGTTTATTTAATTTCTGTTTGTTTTGGGTTTCATTTATTCTTTAATAGTAATTTCTGGTCGTTTTGAGTTTGAATTTTAACAGGTAATTGTATCTCCTGAGCTTAAGTTGAAAATGGCCTTTACTTTTCTTTGAAAAACTTATTTTTCGGAAAGTTTTTTTAATTAATTTTTGTTCGTTTTTGATTACAAAAAGTTTCAAGTTTTTATGGCATGGGGGGGGGGTTCTTACTGTCCGATTATTCTTGACTTTAAAAAACGGATCTAGAACTTTCAATTTAAATCCAATGAGGCTTTTTTCAAAGTCTATACGATTACCTCTTTGATAAAAACCTCATATATGAACAATAGACAGCTTGCATAACTTGTGGACAGCGATTGACAACAATGAATGGATTGAAAAAATAGCTCCAATAAGGGGGTTTAGACCATTTCACTTGCTGACACAAAGGGATCACGACTGTTTGGAATTGACCATAATATGATTTTGTGTGCCAAAGCAATTTTGAATCTATCACAGAGTATGTATTTTAACCTTATAATGGGATAATTATAATAGATTTACTATGTGTTCTTCCCATAAAAAACTTTACCTTATTAAAGTCTTTGGAGTGGGGGCGGCGTACTTGGCATAAAGAATAAAACTTTAGCGTAGACAGTAGGAGAGGGGGAGGGTGAGGTTGGAGACTCATCCAATACCGGGCGGAACTTCACTTATCTCCTCCTTTCCTGATTTAGGAGATTAGACAGACTCATTGGGCTGTAGAATGTTGGACCGTCCGAGTTGTGGAAGACGTTAAAATAATAAAAAATACTTTATATTTTAAGTTATTGCAGGATTGATTTCATAGATTGTGGAATGGTGAGCACCCTGGGCCATCGTTTGGGTGAGCCTCAACTCATAATATGCAACTTTGATTAATTGTTCCGTGTTATGTGCATATATTATTCTATATATGTTATTTTGAGTTATACTTTTATCGCATTGCGTTCATTTTTAAACCTTGAGATAAAAACTGAAACCTTAGCGTAGAAAGTGGTGGGAGGAAGTCTCCCCCCTCACATGCATAATTGAGCAGCTATAGAGAAAGTAATACAAATGAAAATAATCTGTCTTTTGAAAATTTCTTTTTTCAAAAGACACGAACAAAATCGTCTAAAGGAACCTGAAGTGCTATCTCTGACATTTCCGTTGGTTCTTTATTCCCGTTACTTTGAGATGTAAAATTTAGAATATTATCGAATGGGTTTAGTCGTCCCCTCCCTGAATAATTCACATTTGGAAAACCCACCCCTGGGAAATTCCTCCCCCCTCAAAAAACATTTTCTTTTCCTGCTGATAATTCCCCCGCGTTAAATTCCACCCAGCAGAAATTTATTTATTAATTGTTTGATTGTTTATATTCTCCCAAGGCATAACTTACAACGCCTACCCCCGGGCCCTGTTGGGCTGTGTCGACACCGGAGTTTTTTCTTATCGGAACTTTGAACTATTTTAACAAAATGTCTATCTCAAAATTTTTAGCTGATGCATTTAGGGCCTGGAGGAGGGGGGCTAGTTGCCCTCCAATCTCTTTTGACTCTTAAAAAGTGAACAAGAACTTTCAATTTCCAATCAAATGAGCCCTCTCTAAAGTTTATACGAGCATCCTTTCCATAAGAAATAATGGGAAGGATTCGGAAAATCCTTAAATTACAACCCTTGCCCTGAGGGCTGTCGGGGAGTTGTCCTCCTCATAGACCTAATTTCCAGAACTTAAAACTACGTTTAATAAAATGGCTGTCTCAAAATTTTTATTGGATGTGTTTTGGGAAAAGGCGGTGTGAGAGGGGGGTTAGTTGCCCTCAAGTCACTTTCGACTATTAAAAAGGGCACTAGCCCTTTGAATTTCCAATTGAATGAGCCTTTTTTGAAGTTTCTACGACACCGCCTTCTATAAAAACTTTAGATGCCCCCAGGGTATAACTTAAAACCCTTGCCTTGAGGGTTGTGGGGGAGTGTCCTCCTCAAAAACATATTTTCCATCTGAAAATCAACTACGTTGAACTAAATAGTTATCTCAAAATTTTGATTGGATGTGTTTGGGAGAATGATGGGCGTTGGGGGGGGGCTAGTTGCCCTCCAATCACTCTCGACTATTAAAACGGCACTAGCCCTTTGAATTTCCAGTCGAATGAGCCTTTTTTGAAGTTTCTACGTCAACGCCTTCTATAAAAAACTTATATGCCTCCAGGACATAACTTAAAACCCTTGCCCTAAGGGTTGTGGGGGGGTGTCCTCCTCAAAAACATATTTTCTATCTGGAAATCAACTACGCTGAACAAAATGGCTATCTCAAAATGTTGATTGTATGTGTTTGAGGAAATGATGGGCGAAGGTGGGCTAGTTGCCCTCCAGTCACTTTCGACTATTAAAAAGGGCACTAGCCCTTTGAATTTCCAATCGAATGAGCCTGTTTTGAAGTTTCTACGACAACGCCTTCTATAAAACCTTATATGCCCCCAGGGTATAACTTAAATCCCTTGCCCTGAGGGTTGTGGGGGAGTGTCCTCCTCAAAAATATATTTTCTATGTGGAAATCAACTACGCTGAACAAAATGGCTATCTCAAAATTTTGATTGGATGTGTTTGGGTGAATGATGGGCGTTGGCTAGTTGCCCTCCAATCATTTTCGACAACTAAAAAGGGCACTAGAACTCTCGATTTCCAATCAAATGAGCCCCCTTTGAACTTTTTATGACGACCCCTTCCATATGAAGTGCCTCTGGGAAAAAAAAATAATAAATAAATAAATAAATAATAAAACATTGGAGCTGTATGACCTTTACTATAGGCAACGCTACAGCGTTGCCTCTGATTGCTGGTGTGTTCGAACGATCTAGAATTTCCCGCAAGAGCAAGGGATGCTATAAACTCCACTTGACAAAATATTCCGGGTTATATCTTTTCCAGAATTTAGAAAGTTACTCAGTGGTCTGATTGATTTAATACAAGTTTAAATATTATGTTTGAGTAAAATTCGTTTGATTTTCACCCCAAGAATTGGTATTTAAGGTAATAAAATGTATCTATTGGAAATTGTGGGGTCCAAAAGTTGAGAATCTTCGTTTTTAATACCTTTTTCATGCATAATATGTCTTTTCTGTAATATTTCATTTGAAAATTTTACAGGATATCCATTACAAAATAAAATATCTCTCAAATGCAATAATTCGCTATAAATATACTCCGGGGAACAAATTTTAAAAATTCTATCAACTAATGATATGACTGTTCCTTTAATTTTTTACTGAAATTGGGCGAGACGAACGAAAATTTAAATACCTGTCATTATGAGTTGGTTTTCTGTAAATTAAAACAAGTAAACCATTATAACTCTTTATTAATAAAATATCTAAAAAGGAAAACCTATCTTGTTTTTCTAACTCTAGAGTAAATTTAATATTTTTGTCAAACCTGTTTAAATGGTCAAGGAACAAATTTAAGGAATCCAATCCATGCTCCCAAAAGCATAAAACATCGTCCATAAACCTACCCCCGAAACAAGGGGTAGATTTTTAGACGATGTTGCCTTTCCAAAAACTAACCTGACACGTATGTGTCCAATAAAAGAGTCATGCATACTCCCGCCATTTACCCATGCAGCCCCAGCCATTTAAACATTTGCCTCTCGATTACTTGAACTATCTGTCTTGGCTTTTCTCTGTCTACAATTAGCCCTGTCTTGATGGAACCTATGCAACCTACTGCCAAATACTTGATAACTGCAATTCAAAATCAACGGAATCGTAGTTATCAACTATTTTGCAGTAGGTTGCATAGGTTGCACCAACACAGGGCTAATTGTAGACAGAGAAAAGCCAAGACAGATAGTTCAAGTAATTGAGAGGCAAATGTTTAAATGGCTAGGGCTGCACGGGTAAATACCTGGACACATCCGACACAAGGCTGTATGAGGTCAAACTTTTGATTATGGGAAAAGGAGGGTGTTTACTAATTATTTAATCTAATTTAGGTATGGTATTATTGAAATTACACAGACAACACACAACACAGCCCATCACAATGTAACAAAAAAACGCAAAATCTTGATTGATCTGATCACCTGTCACAACACAACTGTCGTTATGAGCAGATTTGGGATGACAACAACGCCGATTCATTTAGAGACTTGAATCTTTCGTTCAAGGTCACGCGGATACTCTGAGAGTACGTGGCGGCGGCCACTCTCCCTCCCTACTCCCCAATCCCGGCACACAGCATAGTACCGACCAGTGCCTCTTCACCTTCCTCTGTGCACAACCCACACTGTTAACTACTGTCAAGTGTCGTCTGTTATTCACGTCTCTCGTACAGAATGAATCAGTAAGTTGACCTGTAAAACCTAAATCAAGCAAATACTCATAAATTTTTATTCTGAAATCATTTTTTTAAATTTTTCCATTTTTGCCACCCTCCCCAAGTTGCCGCCTTGTTTGCCTAGTGAACACGCCGTGACTGATATAATATTCATTGATTAAAATATGTTTGTTGACCTATTGAAATTAACCTTAAACCTTCACACCCGTTTGTATTTATTGAGTTTTACATCAATATTAGTTAGTGGCCATTATCTAGTTAATAGTTATTATCTTATTGATATAACAAAATATTGTATTTATTGATATTTAGGAATTGCTAAGAAAAATTGTACTTTGGCTAAGAGAGAACGTTTCTCTTTATAAATTGTTTAACGTATTCTTTAAGAATTTGTCGATTACCTTAATTTGCATTTCAGACTGAAATTAAGGTCTATGATGAATATGTTCTTATCTGTGCTAATTATTGGAATCTCATAAGGGTCATTGTGTTAGTGGCCAAGTGACATTCCATGAAAGAGGCTCCCCTAAAGGATGCAAGTAAGGTATTTCTCATTGGCAACAATAAGGTAGTTAAGGTTCCAAATAACAACTATTCAGAGATTTAAAGGTGACACCACCGCCCAACGTCAGCTTCATATTGAGTGAATATTTCTTTTTAAGAGTGCATTCGGATCCTTAAACGGTTGTAGATTTTGATTACAGTGATGTTAGCAATAGTTTTTATGCATTTCCGACAAACTCGCGTTGTCAAAAGTTTACTTCTGTGTGAGCATGGCAAAATGTTGTAAATTTCTGTAAATTGCTAAGAGGCTTGTATGGAGCTTGTTTGGTACCTTACTATCACTTTTATCGAACATTTAAAAATATGCAAGTGAAATTTCGAATATAACTAAATGAATGTTTGCCCCCAGTCCTAAAATAGTTGGCAATCGTTTTCCTTCTTTCTTTTTTTATGCATTGAAACATTTGACCCTTTTAGCTTGTGTTTCCGCTTATTTTATTGAGCCTATACATAATGATAATAAACGTAATAAAAAGATTAAAGACCGTTATTTGCCAACTGAAAAGTGTAGCTGGCTTAGCTTTCAATTGTTTACTTCCATTATTTGTGGGTGGCGGAAAGCAGCCAGGCCATTAATCAAAAGAAGAAAAAAATTGGCTACACTCAGAGAGTGAATCCTGTGTAAAGTATTACTGGCTAGTGGTTCTTCACAATAAATTTAAATTAATGCAATCATAACTTCAATAATTCTTCCAAATTTGACTTTTTCTTCATTTTATTAACATTTACTTCAAGAAATGAACAGCCTTTTTGAAAACCTGAATAAACCATGACTGAGATTATTGCAAGTCCAATAAACCAGTTTCACTTTCAACTGGTTTTTCACGGTTGGCAAATTTTAGGCCTTTGCTTGTCATGAATAGCCCCCTACATGCTAATTCTGCTTATTAGCATGGGTTGTGAAAAATCAACTAGATTTCAAGGATAAAACTGTTTATCAACTGTGACTATAGAGGTGGTCCAAGATCCGAACGCACTCTAAGTAAAACCAGATGTGATTTCGATACGCTGTAGTACCATCTATGAAGTAATAAAAAAACCCGTAGCGTCAAATTTAAAAGGAACCGCCTAAATTCAATGAGGTAGTATGCCAGCACTAGATTTTAATTTGTAAGAGGTGCAAATAGTTTAGAACATGTTTAGTTGGTGCTATATCCTAGTCTAATAAGTTTTAAAGTCAAGTCCAAGGCTCTCGCAGAGGCCTAGGGTAGCCGATTTCACATCATAATAGCCTATCTTGATGTGGCCTAAGAGAAAATTCTTGATGACAGGCGTTTTGCTATCTTGGGCAGTAGGCTAAGTTAAGTAAATCAAACTGTAAATTGAATTCAGGGCTAAAAGTAGAATGCACCTGAGAAAATGTTTCCCAGCTAGCATACTGTCTCCTCATTTCATATTTCTAGGGGTGTTGGCTAACCTTAAATTGCAGCTAGGAGCAATCTAAGGATTTCTCCTTGTAGAGCTTTGCAATGATTTTTTTGTTTTTGACTAGTTGTATGCAAGAATCACTGGTGACCAGATACTGCTCCATCTTTGATAGCATCCTAATTGAAATTACACTCTTTGGAGGACCACTCAGTATTTAGCATTATTTAAAAACATCAATGGATTCAGCAGTAACAGTTTCATTAGATAATTTGTTCCAGTTGTTGACAATATATGTTGAGAAGAATTGAGTAGGGACTCTAGATGTAGTAGACTGCTTGACAAGTTTCAGTTGATGACCTCTAGTTCTTGAATTGGTGCTAACAGTAGGGAATAATGCTGGGAGAATAGGCTATTAGCCCTCAATAACTTGAAGGCTAAAATGGCATCCCCTCTATTTCTCCTGTATACAAGTGTAGAGAGATTCAACTTTATTAGTCTTACAGGATAGTTACATGCCAGATATCACTTTAGTGGCACATCTCTGGACATCTTCAAGAACTTTTATATCTTTTTTAAAATATGGAGAGGCAAGTGACATTCCAAATTCAAGCTTAGGATGCACAAGTTCTTTATAAAGAAGACTGATGAATTTAGAGGAATGAGTGGAGATGGTACGCTTAATCAAACCCAAGATGAACTAGCCCCAGCAGCAAATCTCTTAGAATGTGTACTGAATTTGAATTCATTGTCAATAGTGACACCAAGATCTTGCTCATTATTAACAGAGGAGAGTAGATGGCCTAAGAAAAAATAAGAGCAGCATGGATTCTGTTTCCAAAAGTGAATGATCATTGAGTTTGAGTTTAACTAACAGTTGAGTTTATGCTCTATTTGTTGACCAGGGCATGGTTACCCATAAGCTGAATTCCAGGGAGGGGGGGCAAACCTTGTCTAATTGGCACTTTTAATGCTATATAAAAGAAATCTCAGAACAAAAATATAAAAATAAGGCAGCATCATTCAGCCAGGGGGGTGGGCACCCCCCCCCCCCCTCCCCCCCCCCCCCCCCCCTTTATGGGTGCCCATGGACTAGGGTATTTACTAGCCTATATGACCTTTTTTTATTCTTACTTCAACAAAATTCTTACTTCAATAATTCAGAAAATAATATTTTATCAAATTCTAATAGGCCTAGGCTAGTTGCTTCTAGCTTCACTTTAACAAAGCTGCCTCCCCTCTTTTATGCCTAGATATATTGTTGGTCTAGGATAGGTTAAAAAACCAGTATCCAATTGAGCAAAATTATATAAAACTGAAACCCTCACACCTTGTTACCAAAGAGGAATTGAGAAGAATTGTATATATCAATGAATAGCTAAAAATCTAGCTGATTTTAGTATGTAACTTTTATTGCTTGATATTTATCCTATAAATCACAAATATTAAATATAATTTTTTCTTTTCAATTGCTAGTCAAAACAGAGACCATATTTTTAATTTATGCTGACAAATTATTGGTGGAAATTTCACCAAGAAGGTGGGACTCTTGTTACTACCCTTGCATTGCATCATGCTGTAGTAAAGTAGGGGTAGTCCAAAAACCAATCTCTGTTTTCCCAGAATGCCAAAGAAAAGTGGTTTTCCCCAAAAAGTGGTCTTTTACCCTAGGCCTATGATTACTTGTTTCCAATTGGCAGGGGCATAGTTTGGGTTTTGAGTTTAGGGAGGATATAAAGGATTTGTGGTAAATATAGAGCAGTCCACATTTCTAACCTACAAATAAAGTGAATATACCATTTGATGTCTTTTTATGCTCTTTCTCAATATAATAATTGCTTTTGTTACAAATTCAATTTTAAGCCCCTTTTGGACCTTTAAACAATAATTTTGTTCTATAGTTTTTGGGTATAAAAAGGGTTAAAACTTTGGTTTCAAACTTACTATTTGAGTAGCCTATAAGTCCATTTTGTTAAAGTTAAATACTCTGCAAGCATTAATTTGTCAGGATTAAGCTGGATAATAAAAATTCAAAACAATTTTGTCATTTCTCTATCCACAATGCTTCTTTAGTCAGCTGTAATATTTTTCAATGTTTAGTCAAAATGGTAGTTTTTAAGCAGTCTAACAGAATAAGAAGAAAACAGCAGAATTGTTTTGAATTTTTTTTTTATTCAACTTAATTGGGACAATTGTGATGTAACTTTTACAAAATGGATTTATGCTGAAATAGTAAGTTTGAAACCAATGTTTTAAACCTTTTTATACCCATAAATGAGAGAAAAAATTATCCAGGTTCTTCAAAAATTATCCTTTTTAAGGTTCCGAAAAGGGCTTAAAATTGAATTTGCAGCAAAAAGGACTATTATATTCAAAAAGGACATGAAGTGGCATGTTCACTTTATTCATAGGTCAGAAATGTGGACTGCTCCATATTTACTGAATGTGCTGACAAAATTGTCCAACAGACCAACAAATGCTGGAACATAAGCTAAATTAAACAGTAAAACCTAGACAAGCTACAGTTCAGGGCCAAAAACATACTCCATGAAGGTATGGCCAAGTTACTATGTTAACCTTCTTCCAATTCCTAAGTCTTGGAAATTTGCCTACTTGACCTATTGGAACTTTTGACAAAACAACATTATAGCCAACCTTAATTTTCAGTTTCCTTTTCTCTGGTTTTATTTTTGAAAATGAAATTACTGTTATTTGAGTAGAATTTTTAGCCCTCTCAATGTTTTTTTTTTAAATTATGAAATATATTTAAAGATCTTTGAAACCTCATACATAGGAATTAAGTAAAGTTTTGTAGCTGAAAACACTTATCTTGTACTTCATTTAAGCAGAAGATCTATTTTGCAGGGCTGCTGTAACATAACAATAATAAATTTTGTTGTAACATAACAATAATGCTGAGTTTGTAGGGAACTATCTGAATTTTAGGTGTCATGGAGTTTACTTTTCAACCCCTAGCAATGACAAAGACAAAACTATGTTTATCATTGCAGAAGACTATGTGTTCCAGAGCAGTGATCTCAGGAAGCACTGTATATCATTGAACAGTATAGGAAGCATGGCTGTATTTTGGTATGCCCACATACAGAGGGCTAAACAGGATCAGGAACAAACTTATTCACCATGATCAGAGTCAATTTGTTGATAAAAAGGCTGATGAACTGGAAGAAGCTGCTTGCAAAGGTGATGTTATGTCCTTGTTCAAGTATGTCAGAGACCTGAGCTAAGGGAAACCTCCAAAAATAGGAGCTGTGAGATTAGAATTGGGTGAAATGCTTGAAGATGACACCACACAACTAGAAAGATGGAAAGGACACTTTGCAAAGCTGCTGAATGCTGACAGAGTAGATAATGATCCTGACCTGCTGTCATCTGTTTAGCAACTTTCCACAAGAACCCTCCAGATCCCTCTTCAGTGGAAGATATACAGAAAGATCTGCAGAGAATGAAAAAACAACAAGGTGTCCAGAATCTATGGGATCACCCATCAAGCTACTTAAACTTGGAGGACCAGCAATCCTTCTTTGGCTATGTATGTATCTCCCTTGTCTGGATGACAGAGATCCCACAAGAATAGGAAGCAGGACTAATCGTTCTGTGGAGGTGCAAAGGTAGTAGAAGCAATTGCTCCAGTTATAGAGGAATCAGTCCCTGGTAAATTGTTTACCATGACTACTGGACAGAAGTATCCAATTCCTCCACAAGTGATGCTGGATTCGGCAAGTGGGTTTCATGCCTAACAGGTCCATGATTTAGCAGATATTCACCATCCATCAGGTTGTAGAAAAGGCCTGTAAGTTCCAACATAGAGTAAATGTTGCTTTTGTCAACTTCAAAGCAGCCTTTGATTCAGTTGACCATGATTATCTCCCCTGCTGATACTTGAACAAACAGGACTCCCTGGCAAGTATTGCCTTGTGTTCTAGGCCCTCTATACTGATGCTAAGAGGTGCTTCTAGATAAAGAGTTGTCACAGCCCAGTATTAAAAAATACTTGTGTGAGGCAAGGCTGTGCTGTTGCACCCAAACTTTTCAATGCTGACATTGATTATGTTATGGACCAAACCACATACCATCTGCAGTTTGGTGGCCAAGTCCTAAGTGATTGCAAGCTTGAGGATGATGTCACTTTGGTATGCACCTCTGCAGCTGAACTCAAAGAAGTCCATATCACACTGTCAGAAAAAAGTGGGCCTGAAAATCAGATGGGAAAGGACTAAGATAATGATTATTGATCAAGCAGAAATAACCTCAAACTCACTTGCATTCAGCATATTAGGACATACCATTGGAGTTTTGAAATTGTTCATGTATTTTGGCTCAATCATCACAGACATCAGAGCCAAAACTCAGTCCCATATTACAAAAGCCACCTCAATCATGGCCCAACTCTGTTGCTCTGTCTGGTGAATGCCTGGCATTCCCTGTACAACAAAGATATGTGTTTACAATGCCACTGTAAACCAAGTTCTTCTCTAGTTTGCTGAGACCTGGCCTGCTGCTGTTTTGGTTCAAAAACCATAGACATGGCTCAAACCAAGTTTCTCAGATGGATTCAAGGGATTCAGTGGTATGACTTTTTCTCTAGCACCCAACTACTGTCCCTTGCCAACCAGACACCTAACTCATGTCAGCTTGCTGTACAAACTCTTTGTTGGTCTGGCCACCCAGCTGACATGCCAGCCAGAATTGCCTTTATGTTTGATCCCTCAGCATATGGCTGGAAGTGCCTGCAGTTACTGAGCTGGTTTGTAATGGAATCCAGTTGAATAACCTCCCAAAAATTGTTGATGCCTTGAATCACCAGTTTACATCAGTTTTCACACCTGCAGACTCTGCCCCCAACCCAACCACACTATGCAATTAACACTCAAGTTTCTCCAATAATAGTGGATAAGGCCAAGCTTGAATCTTGGCTTAAAAAGCTTAATCCAAATAAGTTTGTTGGGCCAGATGGCATTCATCCACAGCTCTTAAAGAGAAGCTCATGCCCAATTAATACTGCCACTCTCAGGGCTCTTCCAAAAGTCTATTGATACCAAAGTCATACCATTGGACTGGAAAGTTGCCTTTATCTTGTCAATACATAAAGGAGGTGACAGGACCAAAGCTCCCAATTATCAGCAAATCAGTATTACCTCTGCTATTGGGAAACATCCTAGAAAGCATTGTATATGCTGCCATTCTCAAACATCTGGCCACAAATAACCTTCTATCAAAAAACCAACCCAGATTCCAACCAGGTAGATCAGTTTGAACAAATCTGATTGACTTGTATAATTACACAACTGAGCTCCTTGACCAAAGTCTTCCAGTTGACATGGCTTTACTAGAGTTTGCTAAATCTTTCAATAAAGTCTGTCATCAAAGGCTCCCATTGAAACTGAAGGCAATAGGTATTGAAGAGGATGGGGTGGACTGGATTATGTCTTTCTTGAAGAGAAAAAAGCAGTGGATCAGAGTTTTTGGTGAAGGTGGTGCAGCTTTCTATTGTGAAATAGCAGAGGTCTTAAGTGGGGTGCCTCAAGGAACTGTTTTGGGACCTATGCTTTTCAATATCTACATTAACCATTCTCCAAAAAACGTAACTAATAACTTAAGCCTATATGCTGATGACTCGAAACTTATTGGTCCCATTGACACACAGCAGGGTGTAGGCTCAATAATGCCTGACCTAGATTGCTCTTGTAAATGGGCCAATATATGGAGACTCAAGTTTAATGTTGAAAGTGCAAGGTTCTCCTTTTTGGTAGAAATAACCCACAATGGCAATATTCAATGTTATCAAATTCCAGTGAGAGAGAACTGATTTCCAAGAGTACCTCAGGAAAATATTTGAAGGTTGTTGTGGATGAAGACCTCAAATTCAACTGCCACAGCCATGCTTCAGTAGCAGGGGCTAACCAGACTCTTTGTATCATTAATCAAACAATCACTAGTGGATCCCCAGCAATAGTGACTAAACTCTGTAAAAGTTTGGTGAGACCTAGACTGGAGTATGGAATTTGCATTGCCACACCAATTAATAAATCAGACCAGATGGCTCTCAAATCTGTTCAAAGACAGGCAACAAAATGCATAAAGAGTATGAATTTTGACTGCAGAGCCTGAAGCTACCAGCTCTGACATACTGTCAATGCAGATATGATGATGACCTATAAGTTGCTCAAGTCTGATGACAAAGATATGTTTGACCTGCATGGTTGTCAAGTAACAGAGGTTATTCAGCAAAGTGTTCTGCAAGCATGCCAAGATAAGAAAAAGGAACAGTTTCTTCTACAACTGAATCAAAGGTCTGTCAAACAGCCTAAGCAAGAAGACAGTGGGATCTACAACAATTGATAGCTTCAAATCAAGTTTCAACAAGGGCTAGGCAACAAAACCATGACTCACTCAAAGGATGCAGCAGATGTCCTGCAGCTTCATCATCACTAACTGGCATATGCTGGATTTGTCCATATTGCTAGTAAATGTTATTTAAGGTAATTGATCAGTAGCACCCCAGACAAAGCCATGATACTAGCTCAGAACCATCTGGACTGGAGGTGAGTGGCTTCTCTATCTATGCTGGACCACCAAAAGGAGCAATAAGTCAAGTCAAGCTAGATTACCTGGATATTTCTCTTAATTTACTTACTGAAATACCTAAAAACTTATCCACTAGTATCTCACAACTATACCTCACATATGTCCATGAATAAACATATGCAGGTATGCAAAAAAGTTCCATAACTGCCAGTAGCAGAATTCCAAAAGCTGCCAACACTTAGCAGCACAACTTGTGTTTTGACAGTTTTGCTTTGAGCAAAAAGTATTTTTACATGTGAAATTTGCAGAACAGTAACAAATGTAACTTAGTATAGCTTGCAGTTAGAAATATCAATAGTTTTCTGAATTACAGTTAATGGTGTAAAGTAATTCAGTGGCAAGCGGCATAAATATGGCAAGCTCAAGTGGCATAAATATCATATTCCATAATTTTTTATGTACCATTTTATCAAAAGTACTATATCATATTCACTCTAATATTGCTAATGGGGTATAGTATTCAAAGTCTGAAGTATACTGTATATAGCTTACTGCTTTTACATTATGGATGGAGTTGTACATAGTACACTCCAATGCTATTGGTATTATAAAAATAATGTATACCCAACTGCATGGTTGATACTCATTGATCACTATACTACAACAATAAAAAGCATCATTTGATTTTCTGGGAGAACAATATTGATTGGCAGCCTGGCAGTCAAATGCATTATGAAGCTGTGATATTAGTTTTGCCCTAATCTAATCCCCAAAATAAACAGAGGAATTGCTGCCACATTTTACTGTGGCTGTTTAAGGCTACTAATCTCCCATGTTCCAGGATTTCCCATTACCTGCTTTAACTGTACGTATACCTTTTGATAGCTACCAACCCTTTTAAGACTCTTCCAACTGACAAATAAACAATTTTGAGAGAATTTGGCTATTTGTGCCAGGTTTGGACAAATATTCTCTTTTAGTTGAAGAGAATTGGAGTAAGTAAAAACTTGTTTTCAAGGGAGAAGCATAACAACAACTTAAAAGTAAATTTTTACACCGGAACATTGAAATCAAATGAACTTTTAGTTTCAACATGTTTGAAAAAGCAGCAGTGAGAGCTCACTCACAAAGTGGGATAGTATGTTACTTCTCTAAATGCATGCTAAAGTCATTCTAATGTACTAATTGAATTCCATACCAATCTCTAGGATTACCAATATCTTTGTTTTGAAGCATTAAAGATCAGGATTGCATAATAGTTTTAATGAGAATATAGGATGTAATTGTATTCATTAAGCAAGTGGAACACAGAGCTTTTCAAAGCCAATCCAATCTACTAGTTCACTAATGCAAGGAAATTTAAGTTTTTCAGCATGATTGGCTGTGCAGAAGAAATCCCACTTCTTCCATGAACCAAAGTGAACATCCAAGGCCACTTCAATGAATGGCTAACATGTTTCATTAATAAGGGGGCCCTGCCACTGGATAACTAATTCACTGCAAAGAGTGACAGAACTGACACTATGGCCTTGAACACATGTGTCCACAATACTGCCCATACTCATGTGCCCAACAACAGGTTTATGTGGCATCTTGTACATACAGCATAATAAGAGGTGACGAAATTTGGGAATGCCATCATACAGTGCTGGCTGCTCAAAAAAAATCAGTAAAGCTTTTGTAGTACACTTAGAGAGGAATACTTAGGATCTGCATTTATGCTAGAAACACAATCTAACCATGATTTGTACTGGTCAAAAACTAAACCTCATGGCAAATTTTGAAAACCCTCTGAATTTGCAAGATCTACCAAGTGTCCAAGTTGATAAGATTTTCTTATCATCAATTCAACTGAGCTGGTATCAAATATATTCACCACAATGGCAGTCCAATTGTCAACTGGGTTGTACCTATATATGGCAATGAAAAAACATGAATTGAAATTATTTAATAGTTTGTCTAAGAAACTGCAATGTTCCTGAGGAGTTGCAGCAACCACCTCTCTAACCATTCCTGCAGAATCTCCCATCTCAGAGACTGCATCTTTATTAAATACGAAATGTGTCCCTCATGACATCAGGGGTTTCTGGCATAAAACTATGGAAACTCCATGGTATAAAAATCTGTTGATAAGGAAGACACTGCTTTTGAGAAGCAAGGAAGTAGCTGAGGATCAACTGGATCATCTGTTGACAGTTGTAACTCCATTGCGGCTAGGTCATCAATGTATTTATTCAGTATATTTGTAATTTTGCTTGGTAGGAGCTCCACCTTTTTGAGTGAAAGAGAAAGGCTAGATATAGTTTTGTAGATATCAATAATCCCTTCTAAACTATGTATAAAATCGGCATGCGAGATCTTATTCAAATAATCATCTTGATTGTGGCTGATTAAGGAAAACATCAGGGGGTAGTTGTCCCTACAAGTTTTGAAAATTTGTGATGAATATGTTGCAAAACTAGTGGAGGAAAAGAACAGTGACCTCTTAAAAGTGACACCTTGTGTATTGGCAAGGGTTATCACTGCTTCAAAACCTTTTCCATGCCCATCTTTTTGTAACTGGTGGATATGAGGTCATAAAAACCTGAAACCCACTGTGACAAGTTTCTGGCATCTCCTTCAGCCAATTCAACACAATAAGCTGGATTCCAGTTTAAGTTATACCAGGGAGAATCATGGAGACCAATAAGTGTCAAGAGATGAATGGGCACATAAAACATGAAATATTGTCCATCCATGGCACCACTTATAAGCTACTGCTTGATATCTTCTACTGTCAGAGAGTGATGCCTCGAAGCTTCAAGCAGAGCATATGTGATGTCTAATCCTGTATGCCCACTAACAACAGGCAAGTCTACAACAAAAGAACCCAGACATCCAGTAAAGAAAGAAATAATACCAACAATCCAGAACATTTGCCCATTAGGCATAATCTGTTTGGCAATAATAGCAAATGGCAGTGGCCATTTAGTAGCAGGTACATTTGTACTTCAGCATCTTTGCTGTTGGGACTCCATAAGTTTGGCACAAATGGGAGTAGGACTTGTGACAAACATGCGACTGCAGTTCATTTCACCTGTAGGAATGCCTTTCAACCTATCAAGAGTTATATTGCCTTTGTATTAGAGCTGGGAACCATGATCCACTCTAAGCTGTCAATAAGAATTCAGACCACAGATAAACCCCATTCTATGGTTTCTACACAAGCTGATCTGCTTTTGTCATCTAGCAAATTTTACTTATGAGGTAACAATTCTAGCTGGACTATTTTTTTTCTTGAGATTTCAGATTTCCCTAGGTTGATTTGAGTTGGTAAAGTTAGTTCCAGGTGAAACATTGTAAGTGTAGAATTAGTGTCGGGTGCAGGTTAAGCACAGTGTACAAAGCTCAGTTTCTTTGTCATAAATTAGAAACTGAAACTGCGTGTCTGAAAGAGCCTGAAGTCTTGTCATTGTTTTGGCACTAAGCATCAATATCACCCAAGTTTTGGAATTGTTAATACTACTAGGTTTGATATTTCCTAATACAGAGCTTGATGATGATGATCCTTTGTTCTGAAGCTTTTGCAGAAGAGCTTTTATCATACTTACAACTAACGCTAGCTGTTCTTACTCTACTGTCACTGCAGATTTGGTGCCATCATTTCTGGGTTATTTCTTGGGATTGGCTGGTGTGGAGGATGTAAAGAGGGTTAGAGATAGCTATAGAGTTCATATTGGTTGGCTCTTGGGTGCTTAAAGACCTACTAACTGTTTGATTAACATGATTGTCTGGCTTTTCAATTAATTCATTTTCTGAATCTTTAAGTAAGTCAAGCACAGACAATGAGCACTCAACTGCTGAAGTGGGTGGTAGAGCTGAACTAGGTATGCTACCAGCATAAGTGACTGGAAATTTGGTGAAACCACTAGCAATTGATTGTTCCCCTTTTAATCTGAAAGGCTGATTATGGTGTTTTTTGGCAATATGATCTTTGACTGTGTTGTACCAGCCAGATGCCTTACAGTACCTGCAGTGAACAAGGCATTTTGAAGCTAGATGCATGTCTTACTGAAAGCAGAAAAGAAGTGGTTAGTCAAGTTGTAAATTTAAGTGTTAGATTGCAATTTGATGGTCTGTGAGAGAAACCAAGAAGGTCTTTGACGGAAACCAATATTTTAGATCAGCCTGCGTATTTACAGACAGACATCCCAGTGACATAAGAACCCTGGAATCAATTGGGTGAATTTTGGTAAATTCAATACTATTTTCTGGGCTTTATCTGGGTACAGATAAAGTACAGTGATTCAGAACAAAAGAACATCATATGTAAAGTAACGCACTCACAAACCCTATTGCCAAAATTTTCACTTCCCAAGTATTTCAAACAGACCTTTTCAAAAATTTTACCCCCCCATTTTTTTTTGCTCAGATATTAAGATACAATACCTATCTTCAAATTTGGTTTGCCTTCATCATAAGTAGCCTATCAAGTTACTTTTTCAAGTTGAATTTACAGGAGTAATTTAAAGAATTTTTTTCTGGAGTTTGGTTTTTTTTTGGAAGAGAGAGATCACCTGGAAATTTTTTTGATCAAAAACGAAAAGAGCTTTTTTGTTTTATAGTTGCTCTTTTATGGTTTTGGTTCCTGTTGAGTTGAGTTACTTACAGTTCATTACCTCAAACTCTTTGATCAATCTTCAAACACAGATATCAGGTAGCAGAGTAAGAAATAAAGACCAACTGTTTATAAAAAATAAATATAAAAATCATATAAAACTTCACAAGAAAACGATCCGGAAATAATAACTGAATTTTTACTTTTGGCTATAATACTCAACATTTTATGACTCATGTTTTGGGGTTGCTTCCATTTTATTCACCTTTTCTCTGAATTTGAATATAATCTACAGCTTAATTTTGTCTCATGAAGAGAGGCAGAGGGGAGGGGGGCTGCAATTTTTACAGTAAGAAGATTTTATTCAGTGAAAGTTTTGAATGGCAAATTAACTTCCACTACAACTTTTTTAATTCCATTGTTTTTATCTCAGAATTAGCTGTCATACAGGATTAATAATTGCTCAAGCATTAGATGTAGTGGAGGCAGGCCTAGGTATGTAAACAAATTTCCAATGCCCCAATTTGTGCAGAATATCTATTCCGTAAAATTTCAGTCAATTACTTAACAGCTTTCCTAGACCATAAAAATATCCTAAACTGCAGTTGAACCACTCAATCAAGCATGGACGCCTGCCAAAAATATTGTAGGGGAAGGGCAACAGAATAGCAACGGTGAGGGGAGGAGGGGAATACATTTGAAAATAAAAGGTTATATGCAAAATAAAATCAAGGAAAAAAGAAAAGCACTTAATCTTTACATAGCAAATGAAGTAAAATTCAACAAATTTTTAAATAGTGAAGATTCCTCATAAAAAGATCAATTTCCTTTAATCTATCAAACATGCAATTATTATGTATGTAAGATTAATATATTATGCCCAAAACTTAGGGTAAAAGAAAATCAGATTTAAACTAAACTGCAGAAAATAAGAGATAAAGATATCATCTTAAAGGGTCCATTTGATTTCTGAGTAACACAATGGCTATATTTTGAGAGCATAAAAAATTTATCGAGTCGTATGTTCATCTAATTTATTCCTCGATAATGAAAATATCTCCGAATTTATCATGAAATCCCCCCCCCCCCCCTCCTCTCTGCATAGATACCATGCTTTGATTTTTATAATGGTCATATAATATATCCCTTTTCATTTTAGAATAATTTTTCAATCTAACTCTCTTGTATTTTCAGACCTTTGAAAATTAAACAGAATAGCAAAAGAAAACAAAATTATGACTCACAGTCCAGCTGTCTAAAATAACTCTCTTTGCATCAATGCTCAGAATTACACTTAATGTAAACGTGTTGAAATGAAATTCTTTACCATGAGTCACAAGAGAATCTGATGAAATGATATAATCTTTTAAACATTATGATTTTACTAGCATAGGAAGAAAGGCCAGAAATTCAATGATCTAAGTCTGATTTTTATGTGTAGTAAAAAGTTGAGACAAACACCTTGGAAGGTAGTGAAAAAATAATGTCAAGTTAAGGGAAAGTGATAGTTACTAGGATTTGGATAGTCACTAGTGATAAATCAGTAGAGGTGGCAACCCTGAACGAAAAAGGATTTTTGGGAAACAAAATTTTCTTGAGAAGACAGAGGCTTTTGGAGAAATCCCCAAAAGGTTGGGAATAGTGGAAGCGCTGGTATTTTCAGACAAAATCTGCCAACAAATTTTACTGGGCCATGAAAACTGCCAAGTAGCATTGCTACTATGCTAACCCACTTTTTTCCCGCTCGGCGGGACATATGTACTCCTGTATTTACACCTGCAATATTCAGCATTGCAAAGAAGATTGTAAGTGGCCAGTGCTGACAGCAAGACCTGGTTGTGTAGTTGGCATCTATCTGATCTAAACTGTCAATGTCAGATTTATTTACATTGTAAAACTTCACTATCTCCAGCTTGCCTGAAATTGCATCTATTGGGTTTGTGTTATGCATTGAAGAGATCAAAGTTACTGTTTTGTACTCCTTAGGCACATACAGTACAATAGTGTTCTTCTTAGCAAAACCACAGATTAAGGAACCAGGCTCACAATCCCTGTGTGAAAGAAAGACTGCTGGGAGCTCTCGCATATTCTTGCTGAGAGTTCCCACTACTCTGGATGGCCCTTGAACACTGTTTAATTGTGATATTACATTGGAAGAGTGAGTATGTGAAGATGAGTTCACATACTGGGTTGCTTGGACTCTTCTGTTCTGCAGTATTTACTAATAAACATGCCTCCTTTGCAACCTTCCTTTGCCACCTTGCATGAGGAATATCATCTTTGTCAAACATAATCAAGGTCTGGGGTTGCTGTACATCTGAAGAACAAGTTTTATGGGTGTTTACTTCCATCTTTTTGTTAATTTCACCTTCAATGGCATCTTCTTTGATGTCCTCTTCAACCTGAAAGCTAGGATCCCTATTGTGACCTTCATCTGATTGATCTTTGTTGGTTTCAGGAGTTCCATGACTTCTTCCTCAGCTAGTTTCTTGTGGCTACTTATTTGGACTTCCTAGAAAAGTAAGGAATAAATTAGGAAGGGAAAGGAAGGTAAAAGTATTCACCTTATTGGTAATACATACTTTTGGACCAATAGGAATGGTATATTTCCTGCTAAATAGATTGAAAGACCATCGGTGTCTGTATATAAGAAAAGATAAACTATGGAAGTAGTTGAACTATAGTTTCCTTATCAAATGTTAGCCATTCAGACCCTCTACCAACCATTTTTCAAAATGTTTGACCCTGACAGTTTTTGTTTTTTCTGTTACATCAGTGGTTGGGTAAAAACTACCCAGACTAATAAAATAAAAGCATGATGGGTAATTTTATACCCCATTCAACTAGTTAAGGAAAATCTTCCATAGAATTTCAGAAGGATAGTCCCTGGATAAACTGAAATTCTTACCAGTGATAAATCTACTAATTCAGGAGGAGCACTTTGATCCCAAAGGTTGTAGTCTTTAATTGTTAATTTTTGCAATCTAATACACAGTAGTTCAATAACCAAGTAGTAGCTTGATGACATAGATTCAAACCCAGAAATGTTCCCAAGGCTGTTGTTTTCAATGAGTTTACAGGGAGGTTTTATACTTCTGGAGCATGTGGAATATTCTTCTTATGGGGGATATGCCAATGGAACCTCTATAGATTGTATAGTATTTAAGAAAAGGTCAAACTCTGTAAGTTGTGGTAATGGCCCTGTATTATTAATTCAATTAATACTATTATTTGTGAACTATAGTTGTAGGATACTAGCGCGTAAGTAAACTATTAGAAATTACTGTGAGTAAACTATGAGAAATATCCGGGTAACTTGCTTTGAATTCTGGTAAACTTTCTTTGAGGTAAAAGCATTTCTTCCAGTGAAAGACATAGGTTTGTATTTGTCATTACTAGAGATTAAAAAGTAACTCCATGACAGCTCAAATTCAGATGCTTCCTGACAAATTCAGCACTATTGTTATGCAATGGCAAAGTTTATTGTAGAGAAAAAAAAACATAAAATACAAATGCTATAAAAAGGTTTTGGATCAGAATTGCTTATTGAATGTGGAATTCTTTTATTATAAATAGGTGCCTTTTGCATATAGTGCTTTTAAATAATTTATTTATAAGCTAATAGTATATTTTTAACCACTTTTCAAAACCTTTGCTAGTGTTGATAACTTTTTGTGTGGTAACAAAACAAGATACCTTTGGGAACCCTTTAAGGGCTTAAGATGTAATTTGCCCCAGAAGCAATTATTGAATTGTGAAAGAGGCATCACGTGACATATTCACTTTTATCCTAGCTAAATTATGTTGTATTTCTGTAAATTTATCAGAGGTTGGGGTAAAGTATAGGAAGCACCTTCAAAATGTGCTAAATGCTTTTTAATGTTAAATTGATGGACTACCTTAGAAAAGTCACTTGATGGATCTTAGGACCAAAAGCATTGTTTTGTACTACAAATGGCAATATACTGTTTTTGTGGTATGATTTTTTTATTGTTCAAAAAGGTCAGTAGAACTTTCAGTTTCCTATCTAATGAGTCTTTTCCCAATATTCTAAAACCATTGGCTTGATTATCCCCGGGGAAAAGATAAACAAACAAATAAAACGCATCTATGATTATCCTTCTTGAAAAAATACACAATTTCAGGTTTTTGTAGATAGGGGCTTAAAACCTATGCAATACAGGTGTCTGATATACTGAAATCGATGGTGTAGTTTTCATCAAAACCAAGTCCTCGAGGGGGTGTTTCACTCTTTTGAAAATGAGGCAAATTTTCTCAGGCTTGTAAATTTTTGTGGGTAACTTCAAACTTAATAATTTTTTTAAATTGGAATCACCATAAAAAGCCAATTCATTTAAAGTATGGTATTGGTACCAAAACTTTTAAAGTATGGGATTGCTACCAAAACTCCTTTTTTAAAAGTTTTGATTACTGTATCCAAAAATTGCTCTTTATGCTCCTAGTTTTGTAACCATGAAGTGTTGAATATATAAAGATAAACATATAAAGTAATATTTTCATTTCAACTTGCCTTCCCCTGTTGGGAAATCCCCCGACAGTGCTCATGATGTCTTTTCCCTCACCATATAATGGACCAGCAAGTATGTGAATGTTTTATTTTATTATACAGACAAAGAAAACATGCTCTGTAACAAGAGAAGATTTATCACCCTACAGCTCCTATTTTCTGGCTTAGTCTGAACGAAGGGAGATGAAAGATTCATTTCTGTCTTTCCCCCATTCCTAACTCTCTTCCTTGTTTGCTAAAGTTTCGTGGAGAGTTAGAAAATCTGAGTGTAAAAATGTAATATTTGAGACATCAACTCTGCATAGTGACCCACTGGCCCTCTTCCATAATAGCTAACGCGTGATTCCTGTCTCTGTAAGTTTAGAATACCATCTCTTAAGATATCATCGCAAACAAGACAATGTGAAAGCAGCATACAAGCTTCTTAATGCTGAGGATACCATCCCTGGCCTTTAACATCCAGACAATTCAAAGAGAACTTGTGTTTACCCTCAGAAGTTTGTCTGGAAACAAATAAACACCAGACCAAGGAATAAGTACTCTCAAATAGAGTTGTCAACTTGTGGAACTCCCTCAATGGAAAAATAGTTACTTATACCAGCGTGGATGTGTTCAAGTCATCATTGGAGAGGGAGTGGTCCAACAAACCATAGTGTACCTTTTGGGACACCACAGATAATTAACTATCATCATTGAAATTGATGGACACATGATTTGTCCTATTGGTAGCAAGTGCAATTTAAGGCAAGAATATATCACTATACATAAATTGGTCAAACATAAGGTGAACCAACTGTATTAGGTGCAGTTTTAAAATAAATGTCATTGTTAAGTGTTCATCTTGTACGGACTATCTGAATCTGGCATTGCCATCAATTGGCAGAACTGCCGCTTAGCCTGTAAAGCTTAATGTATAGTTTTTTGATAATTTTAAAGCAGATGGTTGTCTATGAATTTTCACTTGATAGGAAATTGGCCCTCTTTGGGTCAAAATTGTTAATCGCCACTTTGCTATGGTACTATCTTTTTGGCTATTAAAAAAGGGCACTTGAACTTTTAATTTACGTTCCAATGAGCCCTTTCCTGATTTTTTAGGACTATTGATTTTAACAACAACAACAATTGTGAAGAAAAAGAAGAATCTTCCATTGCCTCCAAATTGAATGTAATGTGCTGACGTCTGCACAGCATACTTTGCATTGTAAACTGTTAAAGTGCTTCAAACACCACAAAATCTCACTATCAGCCAAGAGCCTAGCCAACTATACCTGCACACAGAGCACAGAAATCGATATCTATCATCTTATATTTGAACTCCTTGAGTCGAAAGATCTACTGAAAGATATCTGAGAATATCTAATAAATAAGAGACAACCAAGCCAGTAGCTCTGTAGCCCACAAAGTGAAGCAAAAGGAAAAGGGCTAAATAGTATCAACTGAAAAGCCCGCCTGCTGTGAAATAGAAGAAGAAGAAGAATTTACCAGTATGTGCCCTTCCAATGACAGTGCAATAATGCAACATCAAAATTATCCTGTCTTGTATCCCCCCCCCCTTGTACAAACAAAACAACAAACGGGTGTTTAGGCACAGCTGAAAATTAAAAAAAGTAATATTATGTAAGACGTCATAGCTCAGCTGTAAGAATATTTGCCTGTGGCTGTAGTTACATAGGTTTGAATCTTAGATAAGAAAAATTTTGTTTTAGAAACAAACTCGTTTTCAAAATAGACTAAAATATCGAAAATAGTTTTTTTTTTTGTCGAAAATCTTTGGATATAAGTGAAACTATGGGGATCCAAAGGGTTTGGACTTTACGTTACTTAATCTTTTTAACTCGTTTTCCTCAGATCAGCAGCCTTTTTTGTTTATGCATTTGTAGCACAGATCAATTTGATACCTATGTTATGCAAAGCCCAATCTGTTTTGCGCCCCTTATTTTCACTTATGTTTATAGATTCTTGAGAAACAAAAAAAAAATTTTTTTACTTTTTATTCCGTTTTAAAAGTGATTTAAAAAAGCTTTTGTTATTTTTACATGGTGGGAATCACTGTAAAAAGCCGATTAATGTCATGTGTATTGTTTTAAAAATTTTTGGGGGTTTTGGTTGCTATTACGCCAAGCTTCTCCTTACTTGCAGTTGCAACTGATTGCGAAACCTTGGTTAGCTTCATGATTTTATTTTGTTGCTGTGTTGTTGTTGAAGCTGTGACAAATAAAAAACACTTTACATGAAATACAAATCATTTACAGTTTAGCACAAATGACGCTTTGGCCTTTAGAAGGTTTAGAGGGGCGGAAGTGCTACTCTCATTTCATTTAATTTCTGTAATTCTTAGGTTTGATTTGATTATCCATTAGTGTCTGTTTTTTTTAAGTTTAACTTGTTTATTCATTGTAATTTGTGTTTTTATAAAGTTTGAATTATTATATGACTTTACTTCTGCTCACTTTAGGTTTTAATGTGGCTCTTTTCTTTTCTTTGAAAAAATTGCTTTTGGAAAAAGTTTTTTTTTAAGATTAATTCCCTGAAGAAGCAACTTATAAGCAGTGTATTATAAACTTATGTATTAATCTCTTACTCAGACATAGGTCCTCCTACTCATAAAGGTGTACATGCTTTAAATTATTGCACTTTTTATGTCTGTGTGTCAGTATCTGTCTATCCAAAACTTCAGAAATGTGATGATATCTATCCATCTCCACAGTTTAATTTTTATTATTTAGAAAGTGATTTTCAACTATAGTACAGCTATAATACTATTTATCCCTTTTCCTTTATTCCTTAACAAGATACTTGACAAGGGCACCTACAGGGGATACCCATAGAGGACCAAAATTGTGGGATTGGGTGGCGTTTCCTGGCATAGACACCTCTCTTTTTCAATCCTCGCCCCAGTCAGAACGTTTTGAAAGTTTCTTTGCCCCCCTCTAAAAAAATCTCTGCCGACATTTTTGGATGAAAGTGAGTTGTTACAGTACTGCTGTGGAAATATAAAAGGCATTATGTGACATATGAGTCGCATTTGAATTATATATCGATTCTACTAAAATCAGCCGCGCCCTTCGAATTTTATAATCCACTCAAAACTTATTATAACCAAATTCCGACCAGTTTTGCAAACCAAAAAGCGTAAAATGCACAACTATTCACAGCCACAAGGATTGTCACATAAGTTCTACCATGAGATTGACCAAAAAGGCATGATTGGAGCTTGAGAGATATGGAGGCATGTTTTCCAAAACAGTTTTTTGCTTCTCCTGAACATTTTGGAAAGTGTCACTTCACGCTTTTCGTATTTCCACAGTCGAGTGACTCCATTTGCTAAATGAAAACATTCAGTAGAAGATGTCTGTAATTTAAAACGAATATTATACTTAGGGACTTTTTCCTTTTTTGTAGCCTTGAGGCTGGCAAATCTAACCACCAAATAAATCTGTCACCAAGATTCAGAAACAAACTAAACCAGGCAAAATTTGGGACAATTATCATTAATATTATCAGACGTGAAAACCTATTCCACTTGAGTTGCTATATGGCAACATTTAGGACAAGTTAATAGGAACAAACTATGCATTGCTTCAATCGTGAAATATAAAATAAAAATTTAAAACGTTAGAAAAAACATAAATTCTTATTCTAATACATTTAAAAATTTCCCTTTTTTCTTGCAGATGGAACTCGAGCTTCCCATATTTAAAGTGTTGGAATCATGTGAGGCAACACTGCCATGGCAAGATCGCCAGGATTACAAATCTCCAACAAAAAGTGACAAGTTAGCTCAATTAGGAACGAGTTTGAAATCGCCTGTTGAAACCACTGGTAATACTTGTAAATCTCCAGAAATAGCCAAGACTGTACCAGAAATCATCCCACGCCGTCCAGTACCCAGGTTTTACCACACCAATCAAACACAGATTCGAGATGTTTCACCCAACAAAGCAGAACTTCTCAAAGATGAGCAAAGATCTAAAAATAAATCAAAGATGAAGCCAGTTTCGCCAGTCTCTAAAAAACCAAGTGCATTCTATTCTCCAGCCTCCTCGAATAGCATTGTAGACAATTCAGAAGAAGAATTTGCTGAATCCTGTAAGACTCGAACTATTGAGCATCTTAGCTTAACTCCGAGACGTTCACCTAGGGATCCACAGCCTAATCCACTTACTCCAATATCTACTTCTGCAACTAGAAAAATTTTTCAGGACTCACCAAAAAAATCCTTTACTCCTGTTTCAAGCACATTCTATAAACTGCAGCAGAACCCAATATCACCATCAGTGATTCGAAAAATTCTTGATGAAAAATTGAACCGATTTAAAAGAAAACGATCTAGTAGTTTAGAAACAAATCGTTCCCGCAGTTCTTCTTCTTCATATAGACACCACCCCCCTAGTAAGAAAGCCAAGGTTGGGGTTAACCGTGGTGTAGGTCATAGCATTAAAAAGTTCGTTCCACCGAAGAAAAAATCACCACAGATTGAGGAAAAACGTCCAAAGAAGACCGACAACGATTTGCAAACCTATATTGTCGTTCGAAAGTCAAGTGAAATGAATGTTGATGATTCACCTGGAGAAAAGAGGTTTTTCAAGAAGAAGTCCTCTCCCTCCTCCACTCCAGGATCTATTGTTGATGGTTTCACTAAAAACTCCAAGCTGAAGTAAGTTTTCAGTTTTCAATATGATAAGTACTTCTTAGAAGGGAGGGGGTAGTCTGAAGGCCCCATTCTCTCATGGAATTTTGGAAAATTTTTGCATAAGAGCATGCATGTTCTACTATTTTGACCTTCCCACTTTTAAAATCGTCTGATATCCCTCTGGTGCTAAGGTTTGGTCCAGTGTGTACACCTGCTTTGTTGCTTGATCTCCATAGTTTCCTATTCTTTAGTAATTTTACTGTTGCTTTCCATGCCTAAGTACAAGGATTGTCAACAAAGCATGAAGTAGAAACAAGTCAGGTAAACAGGGGACGAACAATTATTCAGATAACAGGGGTATTCTGGGGGGTATGATTAGTATGTAGATAAAAACCAATGTTTATATTCATTATTTACAATGCTTCTATGGTGATTAGATTCAACCACCCTGTAAGAAAAAGATAAGAAAAAAACATACATCTGTGACCTTTGTTCTTGAGAAAACATGAAGTTTTTAGATAGAGGCTGGAAACCTTCACTATACAGCTCTCAGATATGATGAATTTTAGGATGCAATTTTCGTCGAGATTGCTCTCCTTGTCATTTTTTATGCCTTTTTTAAGATTACGCTAATGAAGTTTGATTTCTAAATTTTAAACTCAAGAAATCTGATATATTTAAAATTAGCTTAAAAAGCAAATTCTTTTGAATTCACTATGAATGGTTTAATTTTATTTTATCTTCTATTGCATGATTTCAAGCATTATTGTAAAATATGATTAAAGAAATAAATAGATTACTGTTTTACTTATTATCTTCAGTTATTTATTTTTCTAGCTTGACTTATTGTATTACTTGGATAATCGTTCTTTGCCTTAAAGTACCAAAGGACACCTAAAATGAAAACTAACTCATTAAATTGGTCAAGTGGAAGCTTACACAGCCAAATACATTTTAAATAAGTGTGAAAAAGCGATAGGAGAAAGATCACCAGTTTACATACTATATTTCACCAGGAAAGTTTGTAGCCAATTTTAAAAATTAAGAACTTGTGTTGATAAACACCGAAAAATGAGCAAAAACAATAAATCACCATATAACCTTAGAAATTGTTGTATTCTTGATTGTTCTGGTAAAAAAAAATCGCGACCTGGTTCAGCAAAGCTCTTTTCTTTGAAAAGTGAATTTAAGCAGTGCTTCTTGAAAAGAGCTTGGCTAGGCTAGTCCTAGTCTTGATGTTACTAGGATTTCTGACACTCCAGGATCTATTAACCATGAAGCAGTTTAAAGGTAAACATTAATGGCTCTAAAAGAAACCATTAAGATTTACCCTATTGGTAGTTTTTCAGACTCAATGACTTGCACTGATGCCTTGTGTAGGCTAAGGTAAGATACCTAGTAGGCGGTGTGATTTGCTTGAATATTTAGATATAAATCTACCTCATAGTTATTGTATAATAGTAGTATATACTTATTGTTTTTGTTATATTAGAAATACAAAATACTTTGACAAACAGCGTCAATTACTGTCTTGCCATAACATAACAAATTGCATTCAGAGCTGTTCAGAGGGGACAGGGCAACCAGGGTCACTGCCTTGGGTGGCAAGGCAGTGGGGTTGCCTGTTTAGGGCGGAAGGCAGAGGGCTTGCATGTTTTGATAATTTTTTTATTTTTTTTTTGTTGTCTGCTTATATTTGAGTCAGGAGGGGTGCAATATAATTATATTTTCCCCAGGCACTACTAACGCTAGGTATAGCTCTGATTGCAATTGAATAGTAGATGATATATCATTCTGGGCCATTTCAGAAGTGATTTCTACTTGTTTGAATAATGAACAAGTTTGACTCACAATGCAGCAAGAAGGCACAAATTTGAGTTCCTGCATCTCTTGACAAGAAATATTTCAAAAGTTTAATAGTTCAGTATCCAGCTTACCCTTGGACTAGAAGGTAGTTTAAATTAGCATAAACACTCTTGTTTGATGCTCTGTAAAACTTATTGTACATCAAGCAGTTCTTAGTAGAAAACTGTAAGTAAGGATTTTTGATAGAAACTAATACATAAAAAAAATTGCCTTTCAATCCTGATTAAAAAATATATATGACATATAAAATTCATCAAGTTTAATGATGCCCATAAAAAGCTATAAGCTTGAAAAAATTTGACTGATCTTCAAAGAAGAACAAACACCCACATGAAGTTAAGCAATCTTAATGAAAATTACACCCTCAGATTCAGCATATCAGAGAGCCCTATGGTGAACATTTCAAGCTTCTATCTCAAATTTATGTTTTTCCCAGAAGAAAGATTATGGATGTACGTTTTTTTTTAATTTGTGTTTTTGTTCTGTTTTCCCATTAGTGATTGCATCAGACTAGTGGTTCTTGAATATTGGGTTAGGGCTCATTTGAATGGAAATTGGATTTTCAGTGTTTTTTTTTTCTTACACAAAAAGATTGTGCAGTCACCAAACTGTGATTTATCCCAAAGAGGATCAGGTTTGCCATTAATTCTCAATTCTGTGAAAGCACATCAATTTATGAGCTTTGAGAAATACTATTGATCTTCTCAGTTGTAAAGAATGTAAAGCTACAGTGAGGGGCATTTGTGGGCTACTTGAAAAGTAATGTAGTTTAGTCCATATAAGAGAAACACTAAACATAGGCAATTATTGTCTTAACTAAGTTGATTTGCAAATAGTTGATTTACATAAAATTCTGTGCAGTGACAAATGTTTATGCATCAGCTATTATAAAAGGTGGCTGGTAGGCATTGTGTAGGGGGGAAGGGTATCACAAGCCTGAAAGAATAGGTTTCAATACCTTAATTGTCCAACTGTCCATGGACCTTTACAAAAGTATAGGTAAGAGTATGTGTGCATGGGGGGATGTGTGTGAGAATTAATCTCATTTCCCTTCATTTAAACTAAGCCTGATTAAAGTTGCGTTGGTAATAGAAGTCAATTTCTGGCTCAATGGGAGTCCTGGTGTTTGATTTGATAAACAAAATAGGTTGTCCAACATTTATGTTGGACAACATCAGTGCCCAGACCCATTTAAAATGTTTCTCTGAACTCTGGTTAAACAAGGATTAACTAAACTCTAGTTAA
This sequence comes from Artemia sinica, assembly GCA_027921565.1. Lineage (NCBI taxonomy): Eukaryota > Metazoa > Arthropoda > Branchiopoda > Anostraca > Artemiidae > Artemia > Artemia sinica. The sequence goes on along the minus strand of CM051266.1, from coordinate 42,865,666 downwards.
ATCAGAAACCATGCTTTAGGCTAACAATTTTCTGTAACACAAAGCAATATTTGGTAAATTTGCAGTTTATAACATAATTCAACTAGGATGAAGAGGAACATGTCACTTGATGTTTTATTACTGTCTTTTTTAATCCAATAATCACTTATAGTTTTGCTAAATTTTCCATTGATTGTCTATTCCAGCATAGCAGATCAATTTATGAGCATTGAAAAATACGTATTCATCTTCCCCGTTGCAAAGAACATAAACTTATACTGTGGGGCATTTGTACCTGAAAAGTAATGTAGTCTAGTCCAGATAAGAGAAACACTAAACATAAGCCTTTATTATCTTAATCATTGTCTCAACTAAGTCTATTTACCAGATTTTTCATGAAATTATGTGCAGAGACAAATGATTATGCATCAGCCATTATTTAAGATGGTTGGTGGCTATTGTGTTGGGGGTTGGGTTAGCACATGCCTGAAAGAACGCATTTCAATGCCCAAATTGTCTAACTCTCCATGGGCATTCATATTGGTAAAGTTATATAGGGGGGTTAAAAGAATTAATCTCTTATATCCTCCATTTAAACTAAGACTGAATAAGGTTATACGGTTATACGTATTTATAACAATAAGAGTATTCAATAAATTACTTTAAAAATCGTACTTTGTTCTTCCTTTCAAACAGTTTGTGGTAACGAACTGTAAGTAAGGAGCGACCCAGCTCAATGGTAACCGAAACTCTAGAAAACGGGTTTTTGATACCAATAGATACATCAAAAGAATCAGATTTCAATGCTGAATTCAAATATATAACTTACATCAAGTTTAGTCCTACCCATCAAAAGTTACGCACCTGAGAAAATTTGGCTGATTTTTGAAAAAAGGGGGAAAGACCCCTTAAAAGTTATAGAATCTTAGTGAAAATCACACCATCATATTCAGCGTATCAGACAACCCTACTGTAGAGGTTTTAAGCTCCTATCTACAAAAATGTGGAATTTTGCATTTTTTGCCAGAAGAAAGATCACGGATGCATGTTTATTTGGTTTTTTTTTTATTTTATTTTTTCAGGGGTGATCGTTATCGACCCAGTGGTCCTAGAATATCATGGAAGGACTCATTGGAAGGGAAATAAAAAGTTCTAGTGCCCTTTTTAAGTGACCAAAAAAATGAAGGGCAACTAGGCTCCCTCCCACGCTCATTTTTTTCCCAAAGTCACCTGATCAAAATTTTTAGATAGCCATTTTGTTCAGCATGGTTAAAAATATGATAAGTATGCCCTTTAGGATGACTTAATCCCCCGAAGTTCCCGGGGGTAGGGCTGAAAGTTATGAACTTTACCCAATGTTAACATTAGTATTGGTTATTAGGAAGTATACAGACGTTTTCAGGGGGGATTTTTTTCTGGTAGTAGGGGGGTGGGTGGGTCGGGGGTTATTTGGGAAGATCTGCAACTATAATTTTGAGTCATCCGGTTCTTTATTCAGATGAGATAACAGTGATTGTAGAAAGTACCACTCCAGATCATGCTGGTCATTGCTGTTTTTTTGTCAATTGCTTGCTGTTCCTTCAGGTCTGTTTGATCTCTAGACCCTGTCTTTGTTCTATTATGAGTTTCATTTTGGCTTGTTGATGCATATATTTGTTGCCTACTAGAAGCTTGGGAACTTTGGATATCTGTTTGATTGTTAATGAGAATTTCTTCACTAAGGGTAATAAAATCAGCATCATTCACTTCAGCATAGTTATATTGTTGGCACCCCCTGCACACTCTGAATAAATATCCACTGATATATTCTCATCTTGAACAGTGTTCCCGTTTGTCTTATGGTTCCTTTCAATTATATGTTCAGAAAGTAAGTTCATTCTTTGTACAAAATTTTTGTCTTCTGGCTTTAAGCTTATACTAGCACCAGATCCACTTGTAGATCTCCCTTTTTTCTTTAGGTAGACATAGTGGTCTCTCAGGCTCTCAAGCTCCCCCATCTTTTCATAAGCTCATTAGCTAGAAAAAAACACAATGATTACTAAATTTTTCAATTTTTAAACTTTAAACATACTCATTTTATAGCCCAATTTTTATTGCAGCTTATTCATAAAATATATTGTGGAGATTTAGTTAATTTTTCTCCTCAATAGCACGAACTCCATAGCTAATTAATTCTATGGAGCAACAAAAAAAGAATTTTTGGACCACACAAAGTCAAGGATCACTTAGAAAAGAAGTAAAATTTACTGTGCATTAAATCAAATTTATTGAAGTGCATTAAATCAAATTTATTGAAACAAGTACTTTGCCTACACCCAATTATACAACATTTGTTAGGGTACTAACTGAATTAATATCATTTCTTTACTACTATAAATACCTCAATGCATAAATACTCAATAGACTCTACTGTATTTCCATTTGCTTATCAAAGTTGAGTGTCACTTAAAACATGTTGGTGATGGGCCAAAATACCATGCATATTCAGTGTCCTGATTTGAAGCTTTAAAATACAATACAATTTATTGTGTTTGTATCAAATTTTAAGGTTTCTTTGGGTCCAACTAAAGTTAGTCAAAATCAACTTTTACTTGAAGACAATATCCACACACAGGTGTTTGGGGAAATGATGACATTGTATTTACTATTCTCTTTTTTTTTCTTTATTTCAAAGTTCATGTTTTTCTATGACATTTTCCTTCCTTTCTGACAAAGTTCTTAAAGATCACACATTACATGGATATAATGACCAAATATTATTTCCAACTATGTCATTCAAATATTTTTACTAAATGGTTTTATCCTTCATTTAAATTCTTAGTAATGTTTGGTAGTTGATATATCTATCTGTGTCAATAAATCCATACAAATATATTTCAACACCACTGGAAATATTGCTGTAGCCTACTGTGAATACGCTGTCTGTTGTGAATTCCATAAATATAATTTTCATATGTTTGAAATGTAAATAAAGTGTTGGTGTAAAAAAATAATTTAAAATATATAGCCTATTGCCTATGTTATAAACAAAAGTTTGCAGATCATTGATGCTTGTAATATTTTTGTACTTATTTCCAATCAAAACTTAGGTAATATTGTACAGTTTTATCATTTTGAGAAAAAACATATAGCCTTAAATAGCCCATAGTGAACCCAATCATGGGGAATGGCAATACAATGCAAGGTAGAATTACAGATCAGCAGCTTTGTAGGAGAAAATGGCTTAATAAACTTAAAAATATACCATTAGATTCCTTGTTTTATGCTCTTTTCCTGTATCACATGTGTTTCTGACAGTGCACCTTATCTTCCCTAATGGTCCTGGATATATCCCTAAGATAGCCTATATAAAACTTCTACATTGCCAAAGAAATTAACTTAAAGTCTTTATTTTTTCTCAATGATCCTAAATCTTTTTCATTATAGAGGATGTTGAGAAGCTAGATCAAACTATCCATTTAAATGTACCAAAGTAGGTTAGATCCAAATCTAAATTTATTCTTGCTTCAACCTCATAAAGAACATTTTAAATCCTGAGTTAATTCACAAAACTAATGTCCTAAATATCATTTTAAATGATTAACTGTACCACAAAAGGTTTTATTTTAACCTCAAACCCAAAAAGAATTAAAAAAAAACTAGCAACAGTTATCAAAGTATAGCCTATCCTAGCCTAGGCCCACAAATCAAGACAGTCTATACTTACTACTTTCTTTCCTTCTGATGAAAAACTTGGCTCAGACTTTCCAAAGAATTTAGTTTAAATTGCTTGTCTTTGAAAACAGGGTACTTTGAGCTATATAACCTTTTCTAGCTTCTGCAAACTCAAATATTTTCTCGTCTAAGTTCCATTTTGCTCAAACGTAAACGTAAGAAGTTGAAATACTTTGAACTTCTTCCGTCAGACCTCTAGCATTGCGTTTTGACTTACGGATACGTTAACGTAAGGTCTTACGGAGGGTTATAAGTCTTACGGAAGACTTACGGAGTTCAGTGTGAAGGGGAGAACGGAAAGCCGAAATTCAATGTGAAGGAACCTTAAGACGACACACGTAAGGTTACCATGGGCTTTGGACTAAAATACCTAGTCTGACTTTCTAAATCAGATTTTTCCAAGACAACTTCGAAATTAACTACCATACTAGACTAACAGGAAAGAATGCCTACTTCAAGAGAATTTCACTACAGCAACAGAAATGTATCTTAATTCCTGTCTGCAGGGTTTTATTCGTCATTTAACCATTGCTTTTACTGCTTGATGTCAAGGCTATATCCAGGATTTTTTTTTGTGGAGGGGGGGCTCAAATAAATAAAAAAAACGCATAAAAAATTTGTTTATATGCATTTTTTACGTTTTTACGAGTCAATTATTTTTTATTTATTTTTTTTTTTGGGGGGGGGGGGGTAAACCCCTTAACCCTCCCCTCCCGGGATGAGGCTATTTTTGACGTTTTCCTTACATCTTATTGTGTTAATCTTGAAGTAGTTATGGTACTTTGGATTTTTGTTGTTGCTGATTTTGTAGCTCCTTGCACTATTTACTACTACTAAAAATCATTACAGTACCATGCCACCTGAGGAAAACACAGTTGTACATTCGTATTCATTTTTATTTCATTCAATTATTCATTTTTATCTATAATGAAATGCCTACGTTGGCTCAAAGCTATTGTAGTGGATAACCATATTCCATTCTATAAGATCCCACCATAGATGCTATCTTATTTTTCAGACTGAAATACATAACAGTTGATAAAACGCCAGAAAAATCTCACGGCCTCAGAGGCATTCCAATTTTTGAACAGGATGTCAAGACAAATGTTGCAGACGTTGAATCTGCAATGGCACGGCTATTTGACGAAAAAACACCTAAACCTGGGCGCCCCACCCCAACCAGGTTTCGATCTTCACCAAGAAAACACCTTTTAAAAATGGAAGAGAACTTGATACGATCTGCAGATACTCCTCCTGTTCGTAGATCTCCGAGAAAGCTATCAAATTATTTTTCAACGAATGGCGATGGCTTCCGGGATCATCAGAAGTTAGATCAAGCCACTAATTTTTCATTAAACGGGTAAGCATTTTGTACGCAAAGATCATAGGACAAAGTATTTAACTATCAGCTGGTAAAAGTACGGCTTTGACTTTAAACATTGTTTGACTTATAGTGTACTAAAATTTAAGAAACATTGACATCAGTTCGGTGGTTAACACTCTAAAATTCTGGAAACTGTTTTAAAACATTCTAAAATAATTAATTATATCATTCCTAAATGCGGACTGCTTCACTTTAACCCCCTCCCCTGCCCCTAATAGATAAACGTATGCTTACTTTACTTTCATCGCTTGCTGACCAATGGTCTGCATTGCGCAGGTACCGATCTCTTGATTCAGTGCCTTCGGCCGGGACTGCAATGCGTGGTTGGGGGTAAATCATCCAATAAGTTGGGCTATACAAACGTTTAGCCCAAATTATATATACTCATTGTATTTTCAGTAGCACTACCTTTGTCTTCCTTCCGCTTGTTTACAGTTTCTCGTTACATTAATAAGAAAAATAGAGTCGCGCTATTAAAAATGCAGTGAGTAATTATAATTTGGGCAATAAATTTTTCCATCGGTAGGGGGGAGGGGGGGATAAAGTGAAGAAGTCCGCATTTAGGAATAACATAAGTAAGTATTTTAGAATGTTTTAAAGTAGTTTCCAGAATTTTAGAGTGTTGAACCACAAAACTGATCCCGAAACACTCGCCATCGAAAAGTGCTCACAACTAGAGATTCTGTAATTAACAAATTCCGTATGAAACGTGTCGCTGTTGCATTTTTAATTTGCCAAAAGTAGATGTCACCAGTGAACCGTCAACAGCACTTCCAACAAATTTTGAAAACTTGGTGTTCTGTTCTGATTGTAGGTAACAGACCGAAAAGATTTTGCCATTGAAAAGGTAGCATGCTGGTTGTAGGTAGTTTAGGTACTGGTTATAGGTACTTTCGGATTGTTCTGGGATTTTTGGATTTGATAGGATCTGTGGATATTCCTCCAGTTCGTAAGCTGCCAGGATTTTAATAAATAAAAAAAAAAACAGATTAATTATAATTAAATGAGTAAGTTATTATTTATTTGTTTGAATTCTTACAAAAATAATGAAAAATAGACGATAACGTTACAAAACTGCTAAAATGAGACAAAAAAAAGAACAAAAGTCATTCACCATACATTGGTTGAAGGAAGAAAAAAAAAAAAGAATAACCACGTCCTGCATATCTAATAGTCATGATTAGCTAATTGAATTTCATGGTCTTCTGGACAAGCCACTGCTGTATATCACTGTGGTGAGAAATTAACTACTTGTTAATTGATTCATTAATTATGTTATTGAAACTAATTACTTGTTTTTGATTGCGTGTCATTTTGTTCTTCCTAAAATCCATTCTAATATTTTTATCTTCCTATAAAGAATAGGAGAGAGGACGGTCAGTCTCTATAGGTTGTTTGATTTTCTTAAATACCAAAATTCGGCTTAGTATTTCAAAAACTACGTAACTATGACGTGCTCTATTAGTGGATACATTTTGGTAACGATTAATAAAGGGCCTGTTTTGGCTGTATCATTCGTTACTAACAATTTTCTGTTAGCTTGCAGAAACATAGTGTTTAGCTAACGATGTTTTTTCTATCCTAATTCTTGGAGACATGTGGCTTACCGTGAAATTTAATGGAAATTAACGGGACCTTCAGATGCAAAATAGGAAATTTAAGGAATGCAAACCAAAAAACTTCTAACTTGAAAAAAATTCAACGCGAAACTGTAAGATATAAAAATTATCCACAGTTATTCATAAAGAGGAAATTTTTGCAAATCATCCTTTTATCCTTCAAATTTTTTGGGTTTGCCACCAGAATCCGCTTACCAAGGTTACCATTTTTAGTTATAATTTGTCTTTATATTAGAATTGTTAATAAAGTGTTTTTATCTAAACACCAGTCCGTTTTACGTAAAATATGGCTCGTTTTTTAGTAAACCACCAGTTATGGTGGTTTACCGTGAACACCATAACCACTAAACACCACTTAGCTTGTGCTAAGTGCTAAGGCACTTAGCACAAACTTAAATTTAAGTGCCTTGACGCTAGTTTAAGTTTCTTAAATTAATAACCAATAGATCATCAAGTTATTATTGAAATATAATTGTTTTTCGTTCTCTTTTTTCATGAAATTATTCAAAGAACAAAAAAAAAAATTCAATCACCAAATTCTACAAGATGAAAGCTATATTTGAATTTCTTGTTATTAATGTTTATAAACACTTAAACACTATTTTAGACGTGCTGAGCATGTTCAATGCTGATTGCATAATTTCTTACAATTCAATCTAAGCCAACCATGAATTCGAGTTGGGAAGTTCTTTTTTTCTGTTTATTTATAATAACAAGTAACATAATTCTTAATGGTAATCGGCTACTGAACTAAATAGTATTTGAGCGTATTGTTGATGCAATGTGGACTGCGTAATCCGAATTACATAAAGAGTAAGCAACGAATATGCCGTGATCAGGGCCATCGAGAGCCTAGACTGGAAAAAAAGAGAAAAAGAAACCGTATTTCATTTATCTTGTTTTGCTTTACATTAGACTGAAGATAAAATACTTATTTTTGCCCAAAGGAAATAAGAGACAGTTTTATATTTCTAGCTCTTTTTCTACTTTTTGTAATTCCACTTAGCTTCACTTTTTTGCTTGTACTTTGGAAATAAAAAGAAATCAAAGTTGTAATAACTAAAGTTAAGCTTAATTTGAATTTGTTTTTGATTTCTCTAGTTCTGTTGGATAACGCTGTTTCTATTCTGTTTCATATATTCTATTGTTCTTCACTAAAAAATAATCACTGGTTTCAGTTGTTTGCTGATAATATAATAATTTGCTTTTTGTAGCATTAGAGGTTTACACGACAGTGGTAGAATAAACAATTGTGACTTGAATAAGAATAGCAGTTTGCCGGAATCATTAGAGACTCTGCTGAAATACACGGTAAGTTTTTTTTTTCAGAATTTTTGAAAACTAGTGTTTTTATTTCTTAGCTCTTGTCTTCTTGCAAGGAAAACACAAGTTAACGTTTATTTCTTGGTCGGCCCCATCCGAATTATTCCGCTATGGAGTCGCTTTTTTCAACTTCTATAGGCTTCACCCGGCGTAGTTTATTGGTCAAAATTAGGATATAGGGTGGACCCAAGTCAACCAATGAAAATTCATATCTTGTTTAGCATCTCTATGTGACATGTACGATTTAAGGAGATGTGAGTACCATATATGAGTTGACGGTACGTGGTGTATTTAAAAACGGCCAAAAACATGCATGGTAAACATAAATCTTAAATACCTTCATTATAAAATAGGTTGGTATGCTAAGATCTGTGTCAAATAGCTATCATAAGTAAGTTATATTAGTCAAGACAAGGCTCATCAATTTATATCTTGTGTATTGTTTATTGCTGAACCGGATAACAGGAAAAATATGCGTCAAGTCGAATGAAATTATACGTTATAGGGGATTATGAGGAGAATTGCAAAAACCATGAAACGGTTTTTTGAAACCATGATATATATATATATATATATATATATATATATATATATATATATATATATATATATATATATATATATATATATATATATATATATATATATATATATAATATATATATATATATATATATATATATATATATATATATATATTATATATATATATATATATATATATATATATATATATTATATATATATATATATATATATATATATATATATATATATATAATATATATATATATATATATATATATATATATATATATATATATATATATATATATATATATATATATATATATATATATATATATATATATATATATATATATATATATATATATATATATATATATATATATATATATATATATATATATATATAGATATATATATATATATATATATATATATATATATATATATATAATATATATATATATATATATATATATATATATATATATATATATATATATATATATATATATATATATATATATATATATATATATATATATATATATGAACAGCTGTGTATTTATGTATTCATGATTCTAATCAAATTACAGCTAAACTATTCAAGCTAGAAGTGTGAATAATTTTTGTACTAGTTTGATCTTATGGTTCGGCTCTTACTGTATCGAGATTAGATCGGGAAGCGGATGAAAATTCTTGCTTTTTTCGGTCATGAATAAAGATAGATCTCGTCTTTAGGGTTGCAATTTGGTTGATTTCTTCAAGTGACGTTGGGTGGAGGAGCTATGCTAAAGAAGAAACTACACCCAACTATCAAGACTAAAACTTTTCTGAAATAAAAAAAAAAAATCAAATATTAAAATGCTTTCTGATCGCGGTGTATCTAATTCGCACAAATATAGAAAGTCTATATATATTTATACATATATTGATCAGGTGGGCAACTTCACTTACCTTGGTAGTATTATTAGTAAAGATGGTGGGAGCAGTGAAGATGTTAAAAATAGAATAGCCAAGGCTCAGGGTGTTTTTTCACAGTTAAAAAAAAGTCTGGAAGAATAGGAAGATAAGTCTGTAAACAAAGATTAGAATATTAGAAGCTACAGTGATGACAGTGGTCAAATATGGCTCTGAAGCATGGACGCTCCGAAAAGCGGATGGAGATTTGCTAGATGTTTTCCAGGGAAATTGCTTAAGGATTGTTCTGGGTACCCGGCTGACTGACCGTATTTCAAACAATAGGCTATACGAAAAATGTGGGACAATACCGCTCTCTAGGGCTATAATGAAAGAAAGGTTGAGGTGGTTAGGGCACGTTGTGCGGATGAAGGATGACAGATTGCCGAAGATTGTTCTTTTCGGCCAACCATCTAGGGCTAAACGGAAAGCTGGTCGTCCCCGTCTGGGGTGGGAGGACGTCATAAAGAAAGATCTAAAGAAAATTGGAACTTCGTGGGCGGGTGTAAAAAGGGAGGCTTTGAATAGATTGGGGTGGAGGAGGAGCGGGCGTAGCTGTGTTGGCCTCAGGCGGCTTGGTGCTGCGGTGAGTTGTTAGTAGTAGTAGTAGATATATATATACATATATATATATATATATATATATATATATATATATATGTAAATCCAACAGAGAGAAGAATCTCAATTAAAAAAAAAACGACAACAAACGAGACTGCGGTCAGTGGAGAGAAAAGACGAAAAATGTATAACAACGCGGATATGTCGCCTGTATCAGAAAAAGGCGTTTTCAGCACGAGAGAAACACAAGAAGAACAAGATAAAAAACCAAACTAAAACTAAAAACAAATAAAACCACCACAAAAAAATATACAATTGGCGCAAACTAATCCACGTATGGAAAAGATGCTATTACAGTTACTTCAGTGAGAACACCAGAGTAACTGAGGAAAAATAAAAAAATGGAAATTACGTTAATTATTCTGTTGCGAAATAATCCTCTTGTTTGTCTCGTTTGTTGTTGTTTTTTAATTGAGATTTTTCTTTCTGTTGGTTTTTTGTCATGGCTGGCCATTTCGGCTTAAGATCTTTCATTATATATATATATATATATATATATATATATATATATATATATATATATATATATATATATATATATATATATATATATAATATATATATATATATATATATATATATATATATATATATATATATATATATATATATATATATATATATATATATATATATAATATATATATATATATATATATATATATATATATATATATATATATATATATATATATATATATATATATATACCCCGGCGCCGCGCCGATGAGGGAAGACTGGTGGCGGCGGGGCCAACAACAGGGCGCCGTGCCGCCGATAAGATGTCGGTGGCGCGCTGCCGGTGCGATCAATGTTGACCGCAAACATCAATGTTTTCATCAGTCTTTCTCAAATCACAGCTTAAATTTACAACAGATTCGAGCCTATTCATGAGTTCAAAACTTCACTAGTCGCTGGCTGGAAACTGGTCTTCTTCGTAATTCATCAAGGGAGTAGAAATCTGGTAGAAACGAAATGGCTGTGGCGTTTCAGAAACCTTGCATAATAGTTGAAGTATCTATCAGCTATGTATTCTTAACATAAATAATTATCAAAATTAGTAGTGTTTTTTCATCGAGCATTACTGCATGCAAAACTTCAAATACCGTATCATAAAATTCGTCAGTTATCTTGGCAAAAACTTTGAATATAAGGTTGAACTTAGAAGCTTAATTTTTTTATAATGCCCTTTGCCTTTAGCTGTTTTGTCACCTTTAAAACAGTTGAAATGGGCGACTCTGATATTGATTGTTTTTTTTTTTTTGCTCTTTTGGAATCCTAAAAAACCTTTCTTGTATTAAAAACTGGTTTTTAATAACAATTTAAATATATGTACATGATGAACACTTCACATGAGAACACTTCAATTACACTGAAACAAAAAACACTTAATGGTTTATTCGGTACGGAGAAAAATGAAGTGCCAACTATTTTCTTAGGTAAAAAAAACTCATCCGTTTTAAATGTAATTAAATGAAATAATATGCAGACTGAAGTAGCTCCAAGAAGATGTTAAGATTTTCTTCCTAGTTCGTCACTTTTAATCCAAGCAAAATGTTAGGAGACTTAGTATCAGTTATTGAGTTTAAGCTTTGATTTCCAAATGCTCACAAAAATTACCAGTTTTTTCACAAAATCACAAAATTTACCAAATTACCAAATTTAAGAAAGTTGCAACAATAAGTCACCTGTGGTCAAAATACTCAAAAACTCCTCTTTGATCCCCACCCAGGCTCAAAGCTTCTGCTATGGTCATATCAATGGATATCTCCAAAGAGTTTCTTTTTAAAAAAATAGCTTTCAAGCGTAGTTAGGGGTATTTAGCTTTTTTTTGCTTTTCTTCAAAGCTTCGAAAAAAGTGTTCTAATGTTCCAAATGTTACATTTGTGCATATTTTTGGTCATCATTTGTGGGGTGATTGAATTTTGTAAACCACTGTAGATACGTAAGAACGTTGCAACATCTAGTACCCTGAGGTCATAAGACTGTCAAAGACTCCTCCTTGAACCTCCCAAATTAAAAGCCTTTATTATGACCTGGCCTTTTAATGTAAGTTGGGCACTGGACCAAGGGCGCCATTGTCACTCGAGCGCAACGTTAGGTGGGGATGTCGATATCGCTTTCGTCACACCAATTCGTTTTAGTATGAATCTACCTGGTACTTATGAATGAATGTTTTAAAAGTAAACTCGTTTTATCAATAAGAAAAAAAAAACGGGTTGGATGCATGTGTCCCTTTCCCTTTGGACGATAAAACTATACAAGTGCTGTATCAAGTATAACTCACGAAAATCTTGTTAATTTTTGTCAACTTTTTAACTTTTTGGCATCCCTGCTTTCAAAATCAAGGTACTATCACTTAGATATAATAACTCCCTATGCCCCCCTCTGGATACCATCTTGATAGGATATCGTCTCTGCTTTAAATAACAAAAAATAATTAACTTATTGGCATCCCTGCTTTCAAAAAAAATCGAGGTATAGATATTATCATTTAAATGTAATACCTCCCTACCCCCCCCCTCCCCCCTCCTCTGGATAACACCTTGATAGGATACCGTCTCAGCTTTACATTAAAAAAATAATTTACTTCATAATTTAACTAGGTCACTATATGGTTCAAACAAACACGCAAAATAACGTTAAACAGCTTAGTGTTCCTTGAAAAAAAATTGAGAGTATGAGTAAAGGGGTACAAAGACAACAACAAGAATGTCGAAATTATTCAGATATACCCTAAATTATGGAAAACTGAGTCATAGATTCGCCGTGGCATTCAATAAAATCCAAAGAATCTAATTAAAAGGGAATACACACAAAAGCCAAATTAAGCCAGTAGCCTATGAGAAATCGCAAAATACCCAAGACAATGAACAACTCCCAATGGGGGGCCCTGGGTCTATCAAAATATTTCAATGGTTTCCTAGGGAATTTGATATCATTTTCTTCCATCTCCACTTTACATGAAAAAAATAATTATCTTCTTGGCCTCCCTGCTTTCAGTAAAAAAATGAGGTATTATCGTTTAAAAATGATAGCCCCTATCCCCCCCCTATAGGCAATAATTTACAATTTTTTATGAATCATATTTTTTGTGTAACTTCTGTTTCAATCTTTAATTCCCCAACCTTGTACATAGCTTAGTCTATAGCTAAATTTTGTCTCAATAAAAGGGTTTTTTTAGGGGGGGGGGGTAAATTTTTTCAGAAAGAAGATTATATTTTCTTTAATCTATCAGTCGTTCAACAATTGAGTATTAAACATTAAGAAAATCTTATCTAAAACAGCAAAAAAAAAAAAAAAATCTGTAAACTTACAATTCAGTCGTAGAAACAATCTGTCGGTTATCAACTTCAAAATCCAACTGAAGGCTGAAGCTGTATAGCAGTGAATACGTTCTATAATTCTATCCAACTTGAAAACAAAATTCTTGACTACGAATGATGTAAGAAATAGCAATTGGGAAACTGCATTCGAAATGATTTAAACTCATTTCATAAAGACGATAGTTTGTTTGTCCACATATGAAGAACTGTGTATATTGCAATATTTGCAATTACATATTGCATCTGTCTGGTTTTTATGCAAAGTAAAAAAAGAGACGAAAATTAACGAACAAGAGAGTAATGAAGAATTATTGTATGCAAAGTAATCTTTGGCAGGGAAAGTCAATGGTGATAAATCTCTAGGGGTGGCACCGTGATTGTGTGATTTTCGGGAATTCGGGGAACCAATTTTTTTTTGGTGACGCATAGATTTTCGGGGAAATACCCGAAAATTCGGGGATAGTACAAGCCCTGCTTGATTTCTAATCAGGGAAATCGAAATACTAGACCACACGAGAAAGAAAAGCTCCGACTTTGCGGTTGACGCAATAAAGAATTGCCGCAAAATTAATTTAAAGGTAACCGAACGCCGCCGCATCTGCCGGCGGCAGGGTGCCTGCGGCGCACCGGTGGCGTAGCGACACTTCGGCGGCAGTCGATCCGCCGGCGCGGCGCCGGGATCTATATATATATATATATATATATATATATATATATATATATATATATATATATATATATATATATATATATATATATATATATATATATATATATATATATATATATATATATATATATATATATATATATATATATATATATAAATTTGTCTAGATTGCTTAGGCTACTGAAATACAGAATAATTTTTTTTTTAAAGAATAATAGTATTGCGAAAAATAAAAAGAGGTAATCTTGTGATTAAACCGACACTGTGTTGACTTTTTCTTTGTTTAAGGGGTGGGGTCACAATCCTTGCTTTTCCAGGTTTTAAATACACGCAGATCTAGCCTTGGGTTATGAATTTGAATGATTTTTCAAGAGATGGGGTTCGATGAAAGTAAACCTTGGTCCAAACGTCATGACTTAAATACATTTTTTTATGTTCCTTCTTTTCCTGGTCATACCTCCACAGATCAGGTATCCAGGGAGGACTTGAAGAAATTTTTGTAGGAGTAAGATCCGATACTAAAAAAGGACAACTAGATTTAAATATCATCACATCATTACTCTTGGCAATCTACTTCGGCGTCTTTTGTATTCTTATAAAAAGTATAAGCTTTTTAAATTATAAAAATATATTTTCTTTAAAGTATAGAAAGCAAGTATAAAAAGTACATTAATTATAAAAGTATATATACTAAGATAAAAGTAAAGGCTTTTTGTAACAAGGATATACTCATGAATTTCCTTTCGGCTTGATGACTTTATTCCATGCATTTTGTTGGTCACGGGGTACAGGTCTTCAGCCCTAGGTTGGTACAAAGATGACATTAGAATAGGGCTCATTACTTTATTGGTTTGTCCGAAAATCTTTTTTGTATATAAAAAAAACCCTACGCAAGTACTGTAAAAGCGACATAATCATGCGATAACTTATGGCAACACGGGACCTGAGGTTTTCAGCTACCGCAAGGTTGACGACCGGTTTGAAACCTGTCATTGTAAAAAGACCCGACAACGAAACGTTTATCGACGCCCTATGCGCCACCAATGACTAGAAATTAAAAGTTCAAGAAGAACTTCAATTTTCTAAGCAACAAGTTTTTTTTATATATATCGTGAATACTTTGTATTATTCAAAGACAAATTAGTGTAAATTTGAATAATTTTTTGAATTAATTCAGGTAAATAAATTATTATTAAAATTAACTTAGTAAAGCTATTTATTGTTTTATTAGGGGTTTAAGCGCGAGCGAGTTGTTGGACAGTTTGGAAACGAGTATGTGATTCAAATAGTACCCGGTGATCCTTCCCATTTATGGAAGAAAGCTCATGACGTTCTTCAGGTTGTTGATGCAGAACTTGGCTTTCCAGAAACATCGAAGGATGACGTTCAGAAAAACAAGGTAATTTCAACATTATCGATTAATATATTCATTGTAAGTCCTAGTGATTTTAAGAAGTGCAATTTTTAAGTAGATAAATTTTCAAGATAGTTAGCCATCATACAGACTAAAAATGTGCGAGATATGGCCCGTGGGCCATAAGCAGACCCTAGAGCCCTTAAATAGACCCTCCTCTGTATTTTAAGCTTTATTGATAATTTTTGCAAAGCATATTTGGTGGTAACAGGCACATCATGAGTGTTGAACAAGCTGCTCGGCCTGCTCGTCCTTTAACCATTTCCTTCAATAGGTTGTTTCCATATGTTCAAACGATGGCTTTGATGGAGTACCCTTTTGGTACTCCGTAATTCTCCAGGTAATCCGAAAGAGAAGTTATAATTAATAGCATAATCCTTCAGGTTGTCGGAGTGGAATGTGCACCTACGTGTTCAACTTATAAAACAATAGGTGTTTTAAGACTGGGCACTAAAACATCCCGACATTAATTAAACATTTTTTGGCATTGATCTGTAAGTAAAGAGTGGCCCCTGTCAATAGAGATCAAACTCTGAAAAATGGGAATTTAGACAACAACATATTACAAAATAATTTGCTTTTTATATTTTTTCCAAATATGAATTCCAAGTATACCTTGGAAATTTACCCATAAAAAACTATTAGAATAAAAAAAGTTACATACTTTAAAAAAGCCCCCCCTCCTCACAAATGGGTTGTGAAGAATAAAAAAAGAGAAGAAAAGCGAGAATGGGTTTTATAAGGACAACTGCTTACCTTCTTCAGTAATTTTAGACAAAGTCTCAAAGAATCAAGTTCATATTTTTCGAGCAAAAATGCAAATGATATAGACAAGATAAAATAAAAAGAAAAAAACATACAACGTGGATATAAAAATGAAAGCTCTTTTTTTTACCTGAATATCCTGACTTCGTGGAATAAGTTATTTCTTAAAAAATTGGCTACTGAAGCTTTTTTCTTTTTCTTTGTTTGGGTTTGTCAGAATATCTCAATTTCGTGCTTTTTTTTTTTTTTTTTTTTTTTTTTTTTTTTTTTTTTTTTTTTTTTTTTTTTTTTTTTAATGTGGTCGTCAAAGCCTCATTTTGGGTTCAAATATCCTGATTTCATACATATTCATGTTTCTCTCTTTTTTGTGGTGGTAAAGCAGAATCTATGATAGCATAATCAGAGCACACAATTCTGTGTGTGCTCTGATTCAATCCATTACCGTAGCAACCCTTATTAGGCTCCATATGCTGATAAAATTACATCAAGATGATACCAATATGATCAACTCATGAAATTCGCATAGATGTAACTGAAAAGAAAATTGAGCATCTAAAAAATGGCCACAATAATTTGCATAAAGCGGCAGAAATTGAAAAAGGGAAGTAATATCAGTTCAAAACTAAAAGTTTATTATACAATAATTAAGGCAAGAATTTGGAATTTTTTTTTTAATATGAAAAAAGTGCATATTATAGCAACAATTTTTGTATGAGGCTACTTGGGAATCTAGTGAGTGCTACCTCCTCCCCCTTTTACAGGTATAAGCAATTGCTGAAATAGTCTTCTGAATGATGTCTGTATTCTGATTTAGGGCATTTTAATGATAGCTTTCTGCGGAACTGAAGCTCAAACATTAAAGAAAATGATAAGGGTCGTTAAGGGGCCAGAAAGAATGAAACCGAATGTGAATTTATCTTGGTGTAGGGAGAATTATGCAGGAGGGGGGTGTGTGAAAGGTTCAATTCTGGTTTAAAAAGGGCAAACTAAGCGTTGATTCTAGTATATCTGACAATTCAATCTAAGCCAACCAAACTTGCAATTCTATAAGATTTTAAAAACAATAACAAATTATCATTAATTGCGCCTGTTTTTCTTTTATGATTTCACTCTTTTTACAGGAATGACTTTAATAAAAGTCTCAATACTAAAAATCTTCAGATTTGTTGTTTTACCTTTTGAAAAGTGTATAAACTCTGTTTTATTAACTTTGGTACTGAACAGTTGCAATTGAACAGCCGATTATCGGTTTTGTCCTATTTTCCAGTTTTGTTCACGATTTCTCTTTCAAAACTCTTGCAGGAAACTACTGCTGTATTATTGCCACAAGCTATTCCTAAATTATCATCACCATTCTTGCAATTAGTATGGTCTTTTATATAAACCAAGAATAGCCCTAAAAAAATTATAGGGTCCTAAAACTGAATTTTGGGGAACTTAAATAGCTGTAATACACAATTTTTTTCGCCTAAAACTTTCTAGAATTGCAGCTTATCAAATTTTCAGAGAGAATCAAGGCTTAACGTTGCAAATATGCATGAAATCAACTTTTTGTTTCAGAATCTAAATAGTTTAAAGAGAAATACTGAATCTGGGAAAAAATGACAGTTTCAAAAGGATTTGTGAAGACCATGACAATCCATAGTAACTTTGGGAGTCAATGCTATTCATATGATACAAGAGTAGCCCTGAAAGTGGGCTTTAAACAAACCAAAAATACCCCTGTAACATTATTAGGTTCTCAAAACTAAGCATGAGGAAACATAAATTAATATGGCACAGTTTCCTATAGTTATGATAATTGCTTTTAGATAATTTAGAATTTAGTTTTCTTTATATCATTTATTTTTTTCAGGTATTTCTCTATGTAACTGATAAATGTATTGTCGGATGCCTTGTTGTTGAACCAATATCGGCTGCTCATCCTGTTATTGAGACTGTAGACGGTGCTGTGGCATGTGGCAACGAGGAAGTGGCAGCAAAGGCTGGAATTTCAAGGATATGGACTTTGTCATCATATCGTCGACGTAAGGTAGCATCCCGTCTGATGTCTTGTATGCGAACGCAATATCAGTTTGGTTCCCTTCTGAAATGCAATCAGTTTGCGTTTTCCACTCCGACGGCAGATGGTGCTCGCTTTGCAAAAAGCTATACCAAGAAAAAAGATTACCTCGTTTATCAGCGTAATATTTAAGTGCTGTGGTTTCTGTCTTTCCTTTTAGTTTTTAAGTGTTTAGTAGAGAAATGTCTAGCTGAGGCTGTTTATTCTGCCCTTCCTAGCCTAAAAGACGTATCTCATTTTAATTTTTTTGAGTTTTATTCTTTGACATTTCTTTTCTCCTTATAAGTTTCTAGAGATTTAATCTGTAATTTACTCGATGCTGTAGCTCCCATCCCCCTACCCTTTCTGGAAAGTAGAAACGTGAAAAATGTGTTTTGTTTTATATAGTATATTGGCTATTAAGACGTTTTTCGTAGTAAAACGCCACCATTTTCTCCTCACTTTCCCCTTCTAATGAGTTGTTTTTTTTTTTCATAATGAAGTTGGGGAGGGCTAACTGACCTTCCTATGAAATGAGTGCTAAAGAGACTGAATTGGTTAAGGGCCGATACATACGAACTGGCTAGCAAAACCGGATTCATTTTCTGCGGATATTTGCGACACTCAAGTTTAGCGAAAACTAGATAATATTGAAAAGCGAATCCAGGCCACTAGCGGAAAATGTATATGCTTGCAGAAGGGTCAGGCGTTTTCCGCCTCACCTGGCATCTAAAACTCAGAGGTTTCATGAGAATTTATCTAATCGTAAGCTCCTCAGACTTGTGGCAGCTGTGCCTGCAAAGTCACACCACCGCAGGTGGTTTCAGAAGGGGGACAGAGGAGGCACTTGCCCTGGGCGCAGAAATTTTAGAACCGCAAGGGGGGCGGTCAGACTTAAGACAGGAGGCAGGAGGGGGCGCCAATCAAGATTTTACCCGGGCGCAAGAGAGACCAGAACCGCCACTGCACACCACTGACCTCCAGCACAATCCAAAGGATTTGCTGTTGAACCCCCGTTCCGAAAGACACAAGGTTTATGGCTACTAGCTGTTAATGGTTGAATCAGTCTTTACGCTAATGACTTAAAAAATCTATGAATTTCGCTGTTTTGTTTTCTTTGATGTAAAAGATGGGCCGCAAACAGTAGAACAGAATTATTCTTAAATAGATCCATGAACGTTTTCTTTTCTTTCCTCAATTATAATGCGAATAGAACATAACTAAAATAAATCACTATCGCTCACATAAATCAATCATTTCATGGAATTTGTAGTGAATTTTCAAAAACTTATAGAATTATAACGAAGAAGCAATTATGAATGTCAGTTTATTGAGTGTATCCCCTTGACTTCACAAAACCAATAGCAGAAAAGATATAAAAGAGAAGGTAATCCATCCGTTGTGGTGTTTGAATTTAGGTATCATCCGATTGAAAACCTTCTTTTTTTCGAAAGAAGTAGCACTAGAAACATTACATCTACATGTGATCTTTACAATGCTCTATTATCACTTATCTGTACAATTTGAGAGTCTTTGTCATTTCCCTTTTAATATTTACTATTGTTTATTATTTAGTGTTAATGCAAAAGTATCCTAATTTTACAACCCAAACACTCTGTGATGTATAATCTACATCCGTCTACAGGCATCTTTTTATTTTTGATCAAAAACTTTGTATATAGACTTATCTGTAAGAGTAAAGATTGGCTTTCTCAAAAATATTTGCAGCCTTATTTATCTGGCCGATTTGCACTAAGTGTCCCAAACTTGCAATCTAAGTTGCTGCTGGTATATAGCCTGCGTCCAAAAATGCGTTCGAGTTCCGAAAAAAACATTTAAGTGCATTTTAGTATGTATGTCAAATTGTCTTCTAAACGAAGTATTCCATTTTGACTTGTCTAAATGTTTTTTATGTTTTGTGCAAATCCATATTTTTACTGAATATACTGATAAGAAGAAAAAATCGGTAAAGTAATCTCAAGCTGGAATTCCCCGCCCCCCCCCCCCAAAAAAAAAAAAAGTTTAGTGAATCGATTTGATTCGCTCAAAAAATGTAGCAAGACTAACAAAGAAAAATACATTTTAAGTAGATGCGGTAAATGACTTCAGTAAAGTATTAGTTTAAGCCCTAGCTTTTGTCATGTATAAAAAAAAATACACTGTTGGGACCCCCCCCCCCCTCACCTAGGTATAACTCCTATTATAGATATATCCCTTATTGACTGCCTGTGACTTTGGGCATAACTTGTTTCTTTTAATGAAGAATGTTCTCTGTTTCCCATTTATACATATACATATATATATATATATATATATATATATATATATATATATATAATATATATATATATATATATATATATATATATATATATATATATATATATATATATATATATATTTATATATATATTTATATATATATAGGGTAAGACACCCAGTAGTCGGACACCTGCCTATTCTCGGACAGAATGTAACTAACAGGGAACCTAGCTCCTTTATAGGGAACCCAGGGAACCTAGCTCCTTTTTAAAACTTCCTTTATAGTATTATAGTAGTGCATAAGAACTTTCTAAGCAAATTAGCCAAGAGCTAGGTTCCCTGTTAGTTACATTCTGTCCGAGAATAGGCAGGTGGCCGACTACTGGGTGTCTTACCCTATATATATATATATATATATATATATATATATATATATTTATTATATATATATAGTATATCTATAAGTATATATACTAGGGAAAGATACCCAGTAGTTGCACCGCTAATGTTACATCACATCAATTCAATAGTTACATCACTGTAAAATTATAAAACTAGGGCTCATAAAACTAGAATTATAAATCAGATGTGGGGCTTATTTATTTTTTTCTTGTTTATAAATGGTCCTCAATGACTTATTCCGTTTTCGATAAAAAAAAAAAAAACAACAACTATAAGATAAAGTTTAGCCACAATGGGATAGAGATGCGCCACTTTGCATATGAAATCTATCGGCCATGCAGACCACAAGTTTTATTTAAGAGTTAGGGGGCCGGAATCTGGGTCAAATTTGCGTTAACTCGCAGCCTTTTGGCCAAGGTGACCGAAATTTGGAAAAACTGAAAGACTTCTTTGTTTGTCGTAAAATATGTGCCGGTGCTGCCCCGAACCCGAATTCAAAGTGAAGCCCAAAATTTTGTTCAATTGGCACTGGTTGAGGAAACCCAATGGCAACAAGTTTTGATGTATATAGTCTGGACCTACGCCGACAGGCTCGTGGTGTAAGGGGACTCTTATACAAAGGAACACAATAGTAAAAGAACATATAACAATTTTGAAAATCAATTGTCCATTTTGATGCTGGCATGGGGCCCAATTTTTCCAATCGCCCTTTTCCAGCCTTGAATCTTGAACACGCATTTACAGCTTAAAGCTGTCTAAATTTAGATGCTCAAAAAACACATTTTTCCCAGATTAAAGACAGGCTAATTTCCACTAATGGGAAAATTAAGAGAGGCAAGTATTGACCCTTGTGAATACATCACCTTCTACGGTCTTAGGAATCATTCAAATCTGAACGGACAACTGGTAATCTCTACTTATCTTTTTTTAAAACGAGATTTTCATCTTATTGGGAATTTTGTTTCCTTGTTATCTAACGAAGTAGATAACAAAGTTATTGCGGGGTAACAAATAAAAAATTTAATTATGAAAAATCAAACTTGAGGATATTTACTATAAAATTGTTGTTTTTATCATTGCCCCTTCTCTAAAAAAATCCTGAGTGAGTGTCTGAACTAGACTTAGATAAACACACCCTGAGGTTTTCTGAAATGGCGCCACTGGCCTATCTATGGTGTGTTTGTCTTAGTCAAGTGCAGGCACTCACTCAGCATTATTTAGAGAAGGGGCAATGATAAAAACAACAATTTTTTAGGTAATTGGAATAAGACTTACCAAGAAGTTTAGATATTTTTAAGATTTCCGGGGCCTCCTCCTGTGTATGTCCCTGGTATGGTATTATAGTTTCATGTATGTATAAAAAAATAGACTTCTATATAGACTACTCTTCAAATTAGTCTTCGAATAGATATTAAAGCAACATAATTTATTTAGATTTTGCCTTTTGCAGCCTGGTTAGGGACCAAAAAATCGTTACAAGATGGAAAAAAGCAACTTTGGCATAAGCTTTAAATTTCTGTACCTTTAAGTTGGGGTCCAACAAGGAAATTTTAAATTTTCTTGAAATTATTGTCTTGCAAGTGGCAAAGGTGTATTTTAATAATATGGTTATTACTTCAACTTTTTTGGCAGGCTACTAGCTCAGTGGTGGGGATGCTTTCCTAATTAGCAGGAGCTATTTACTTCAACTAACACTGAAAGCGTATTTTTTAAAGCAAACTTACATTATTTCCAAAACAAAACCTTTTTAGGGGATTTGTTTTGTGCATTAAGAACGGTATTGTTGTATATGGTTCAAATATTCACCCTAGTTTTATAATTTTTACAGTGATTTAACTGTTGAATTGGTCATTAGCGGTCCAACTACTGGGTATCTTTCCCTAGAAAGTTTCATATATATATATATATATATATATATATATATATATATATATATATATATATATATATATATATATATATATATATATATATATATATATATATTATATATATATATATATATATATATATATATATATATATATATATATATATATATATATATATATATATTTTCATTATACCATATTATGAGGGAATTATTTTGGATTGATTCTTTTTGAACTGTTAAACTTATGCTAGCAGAACCTATGTTATACTGTAGACGCTTTGTTAGATAAAATCATACAGATGAAGTGGCTGTTATTTTCATTTTTTGTACGTATTTCAAAAAAGGAAAATATTGTTTTTGAAATATAGAAGATACATTGAATATCTTGTTCTAAAATTGTGTTTAATCCAAAAGGACCTTTTTTTAGCCTCAATTTAATTTATTGTATTAGTCAAAAATATTTTCGAAAATAGATGAATTAAAAAAAAAAGTATCAATAGATGTTCCAAACTGTTAGTATAAATATCAAGCCGAAAAACTAGAAGATTTTTTTTATGAATGTGGCGACACAAAAAAATGTATGAGAAAAAAAAAAGTAAGGGTTCTTGCGTGACAACACAAACAATTTTGTGTGGACAAAAAGCAAGGGTATGTATCCTTCTATGGATTGAAAAATAGAAGTTAGCAGAGTTTTTATTTAGGTTGCGTCGTCCGATGTAGCTCAGTTGAACAGCACGTGGAAAATTCCCTATTTCTATTTTTACAAATCCGAAGTATACCTGCAACGACCCTGATATTTTCGCCTGTTGATTCCTCCCCTCCCCTTGTGGTTACTAAAACATTTTAATACAGTTTTTTCTTCTCGTTATCAGCACGAATGCATATGGAGGGATGTTGGGGCTCCTTCCCCTTGATTTTCAAGATTTTCCTACGATGTACTGCATTTTCTTGTATTTTCCCTTTTTTGTGTAGTTTAAAAAAAAATTGTCCTTTGAATAGATTAATGTGCCAGTGCCTTACTCAACTATTTATGTGGCAGAATTGTTCCTATTTTAGCATTTAATACCTTCAATTTTTTTGCATTTTTTAAGCATAAGGACGATAATTTTAAAGACATTATAAATAGATAATATTAACTAAGGATGTCATTAAAAAAAATTTTCGCATTTTTTTATATTTAGCTTTTTAATTTTGCTTCTGTATTTTAAAATTGACGGGGAAATTTTCTTTTATATTATAAATTTAGAGAGATAGGTAAAACGGTCTTCCAGCCTATATAAACAGTTGCTTGACGTGGAAAAATACCTTTTTTTTTGTTAAGTAGAAGCAAAGTCTAACTGACTGTTTTTCCTTCTTGCTTTCACACTCATGCACCATTTCCCTTGTCATTAGATTTGTCATTAGATTGTAATGTCATGATGTCATTAGAAGTAATGTCATTAGGTTTGCCATTAGATTGTAATGCAGCTGCCTTTCAAATATCAAACGTCTCATCGTTGTAGCATCTGGGAGCAATTCTGTTTTTTCCTTTTTTTCTATGAAAGCACAAAAGAAATAATTTTTCTAGGAAAATAACAAAAAATAGTTTTAAAGTAGGTAAGGGTGGGGGGGGGGGTTAAATGCTAACCCCCTGCCCTCCTTCAATTGATGCCACTTTCAATTCAAACAGTTTAATTGAATTTGGTGTAAATTGACCATTTACATGAATAATTTGTAGATGAGTTTTAGCCCCTTTTTAGTGCAAATTTCTCTGGTGCCTTATTGCTTGTGTCATACAAGTGAAGCGTTATTTTGGCATGCACTTTGATTCCAAATGATTTATTTGAATGTTCTATTTTATCAAAATATACGATTTTGAATCGAGTTTCATACTTTTGATAGAAACAAACTAGGGAGTGGTTGTCGAATTTATGCAACAGAGATTCATTAAAGTTGGTATCACCCAAGGCCGTATTCAGGGGGGGGGGGCTTGAACCCCCCTCGCAAAAAAAGTTTGCCCAACTCGTAAAAACGTAAAAAAAGTGAATTAAAAAAAATTTTCGGTGCGTTTTTTAAAGTTTTTCGGCCCCCCCCCTCCTGCGAAATTTTTTTTTGTAACCCTCTCCCTAAAAAGTCCTGGATACGACCCTGGTATCACCTTGACGTTTATGAATGCTTCTGATATTTGAACTGAGCCCGTGGACTCAGTGAACTTAATTGATTTGGCTTCTGAATATCTCCTTTACATTTTCTATTAATTATAGTTGAAAAGGTTATGTTTTCTAGTTAGGAAGTGCGTTCGGTATACAATTCATTTAAGTAGTCATTATTTTCAAAACTGTTTGAAAAACGAAACTGTTTGAAAAACAAACAAACGAAACTTAAAAAACTGCAACGGCAATTTTGTATTCCAACCAATGACTGAATTCATCCTCTTGAGCTGTTAGATGTTGTCCTCAGACTAGTTCGTTAATGGAAGTTGTATTATGAAACCTCTTACTCATCTAGTCCATTGCGTATGTCCTTAAGATAGAAATAATTAAAAAAAAACTTTGTCCACAAAATAAGTTTTTCAAAAAAAAGTAAGAACTCCATTAAACCCAAAATGAACAAAAATAGAATCAAATAATCTACCAAGCATACAACTACCACAAATCAGTATCATTAAATAAATGAAACCCAAAACAAACAGAAATTTAAATAAATAACAGAGTCAAACTCAAAACGAGTAGAAATTAATATGAGTACGGTTTTAAACTCCATGCTTTCTAAAAGCCAGAATATAATTTGTACTTTACTGAAAAAAATTCAAATGAATTTACTAAAAAAAAAAAAAATGTGTATTGTCAGTTTAATATACATATGCTGATATTTATTCCTTAAAATCTTAATTAGTTTTTGATTTCTTAAAGTTATAAAAGTGAAAACATTTAAAAGAATTATATTTCTTCAGTAAAGTAAAAATTATATTCTGGCTTTTGGAAAGCATGAAGTTTAGAGCCCTACTCATATTAATTTCTGCTCGTTTTGAGTTTGACTGTGTTATTTATTTTAGTTTCTATTTATTTTGGGTTTCATTTATTTATTGATACTGATTTGTGGCAGTTGTATGCTTGGTAGACTATTTGATTCTATTTTTATTCATTTTGGGTTTAATGGAGCTCTTTACCTTTTTTTAGAAAACTTATTTTGTTGAAAAAGTTTTTTAATTAATTTCTGTTCGTTTTATATTGACAAAGTTTTTTTTAGGAAGAAAGACTGAGCCTCTTCTAAAAATAAACAACCACCTCTTCCATAAAAGCATTAAATACCCCCTGGGCATAACTTACAACCCTTGCCCCTAATCTTCCCCTAACCCTTGCCCAAAAGCCTTGTTATATGATATTTAGACAATTTTGAATAGAATGGCTATCTCAAAACTCCTATTAGATGTATTTCGGGACAATACGATCGTGTCTGGTGTGTGGGGGAATAGCTGCCCTCAGGTCACTTTGACTCTTAAAAAGAGCACTAGAGCATCTGATTACAAATCCAATGAGCCCCCTCCGAAGTTTATATGACCACGCTTTCTGTAAAAACTTTATATGTCCCCAGGGCATAACTTACAACCCTTGTCCTGAGGGCTGGGGGGATTCTTTATCCTCAAAAACATAATTTCCAGACCTTTCTGATACGCTGAACAAAATGGCTATCTCAAAATTTTGATTGTAAGTGTTTGGGGAAATGAGGGGCAGGGGGGGGGGGCATTTGCCCTCTGATCACTTCCGACTAATAAAAAAGGCACTAGTCCTCTCAATTTCCAATCGAATGAGCCCTTTCTGAAGCTTCTACGACAAGACTTTCTGTAAAAACCTTATATGCCCCAAGGACGTAACTTAGGACCCTTGTCCTGAGGCCTATGGGGGGAGGGTTGTCATCCTCAAAGACATTTCCAGACCTTTCAAATACATGGAACAAAATGGCCATATCAAAATGTTTATCGGAAATTTTGGGAAATGATAGGCATGGGGCGGGGTGATTCTCCCTCCGATTACTTTTGGCTATTAAAAAGAGCAATAGCCCTCTCAATTTTCAATCCAATGACCCCTTTTTGAAGTTTTATGACAACGCTTTCTATAAAACATTATATGCCCCCAGGGCATAACTTACAATCGTAGCCCTGAGGGCTGTGGGGGGGGGGGTATACTCAAAAATATAACTTCCGGGCCCTTCAACTATGTTCAACAAAATGGCTATATCAAAATGTTGATTGGAAGTGGTTGGGAAAATGATGGGCGTGTGGGGATATTCGCCCTCCGATCGCTTTTGAATATTAATAAGGGCACTATCCATCTCAATTCCCAATTGAATGAGCCATTTTTGAAGTTTCTACGACAACGCATTCTGTAAAAACTTTATATGCCCCCAGGGTATAACTTACAACCTTAGCCCTGAGAGTTGTGGGGAGGGGGGTTGTCACACTTAAAAACATAATTTCCGGACCCTTCAACTACGTTCAACAAAATGGCTGTATCAAAATGTTGATTGGAAGTGTTTGGGGAAATGGTGGGCGTGGAGGGATATTCGCCCTCCGATCGCTTTTGACTATTAATAAGGGCCCTAGCCCTCTCAATTCCCAATTGAATGAACCCTTTTTGAAATTTCTACGACAATGCTTTCTGTAAAAACCTTATACGCCCCCAGGGCATAACTTACAACCTTTGCCCTGGGGACTGTGGGGGGTTTGTCATCCTCAAAAACAATTTCTGGACCTTTGAACTACGTTGAACAAAATGGCTTGAATTCAATAAAAATCTCAAAATTTTGATTGAATGTGTTCGGGAAAATGGTGGGCGTGAGAGAGGATTAGTTGCCTTCCAATCGCTTTCGACTATTAAAAAGGGCACTAGCCCTTTCAATTTCCAATCGGATGAGCCCTTTTTGAAGTTTCTACGACAGCATTTTCTATAAAAACCTTATATGCCCCCAGGGCATACCCACCATTTCCCCAAACACATCCAATCAAAATTTTGAGATAGCCGTTTTTTTCACCGTAGTTGAAAGTTAAAGAAATTAGGTCTTTAAGGATGACAACCCCCCCCCCCCCGCAGTCCTCAGGGTAAGGGTTGTAAATTATGCCCTGGGGGCATATAAGGTTTTTTCAGAAAGCGGTGTTGTAGAAACTTCAAAAAAGGCTCATTCGATTGGAAGTTGAGAGAGCTAGTACTCTTTTTAATAGTCGAAAGTGATTGAAGGGCAACAAACCCCCCTCTCACGCCCACCATTTCCCCAAACACATCCAATCAAAGTTTTGAGATAACCATTTTGTTCAACGTAGTTTAAAGGTCTGGAAATTAGGTCTTTGAGGGTTACAACCTCCCCCCCCCCCGCAACCCTCAGGGCAAGGATTGCAAGTCATGGTGCTAAAAATGTGAATGCTTTACTCGGATTTGCTCTAAAATTTCAAACCGTGTAGACTCTTCAGTTAAAATTTCAGTACCAAGGGAGCCTCAATTAGGGCAAAAAGTTACAGGAACAAATATGCTTATATTGACCCGTGACGTACTTGTTATTCTTTTGTTTATTAAATGACCTGGATATACATTTATTTAAACAGACATTTACAACAAGTATGAGTAAAAAGATTCGTTAAACAAAATGGCAGATTAACACACGCGTAGGTTCATGCAAAGGTATCTACGTGATGTGGGCAGGATGGTCCCTTCCTCAATACCTTGTTCTTTACGCTAAAGTTTTACTGTTTGTACCATATTTTAAGAATGACTCTTGAAACACAAGGGCGTTTAATTAGAATAGGAAGTTTTCTTATAAGTGCTAAAAACTTTAGCGCACAGAGCAATGTATTGAGGAGCGGGTAACCCCTTCATTTACGGAAAAAATTCTGTTCGTCTTGAGTTTTAATGTTGCTCCTTACTTTCAGTTGAGAAAAAAATTATTTTTAAATTTAATTTTATGAAGAAGTTGCCACTCGCAAGACATTTATTTAACAAGAACTCCGCGAGAAATTAATTCAACGGTGCAGTATTACCCTGGTTTTAATGTTCTTGGATTTTTTAAAAAGCCCTCTTGCAGCCAATATTTTAGAAAAATGATTTTAAGATGAACTGCTAGCTCAAGGAAATGACGCGTTTCTGCAACAGAAAACAAAATTCAATCGGAGTGAGAGTGTACAAGCACAGCTGATGTACTTGTGGCACAATCGACGTGAGTCAGAGCCCACCTTCTCTTTTCAAAACGTTATTTGCCACATAAGAGCAAGTGCTTACGTGGGGAATAGATCTTAGCTTAGAGACAACGGAGACTCGTCTGGAGGTAGTTCCCATGCAATTTGGCGCATGGAGAAAGACCTCACACGTGCCTCTGGATATCCGGCTAGCCATCGGAGAACCAAATGCACCTTGGGACGGCTGGGTTGGCAGCCCTCCTTCAACTTCTGTTGCTACGAATGGAACCAGAAATTCAGCCTTGGATATATCATCTCAAACCCTTTCATGACCCTGGACCGCCCAAGGACGATTCTCTCTTAACATCGTTAACCAAGGTGGTATTAATGTGGCTACTTGGAATGTCCTGACAATGAACCACACCCGTTTCAAAGCTTCTATTAGCCAAGGAGTTAAAAAAATATAGTTACAATTGCTGGAATCACTGGAACAAATCTATTTGGTAATGGTAAGGAGTACACTGCTCTGGTCTGGTGCCATCCAGAAACGAGGAGGTGTTGACCTAGTGCGGAACAGTGCTGCATGTAAGACCCTACTATCATTCGCACCAGTAACACCCAGACTCCTGAGAGCAAGGCTCGATGGGAAACATGGAAAAACAACCACCATCACCTATTACGTCCCCACAAATGAAACCGAGGAAGAAGATAAGGATAACTTCTATATCCTTTTAAGTTCTGAGGTTTCGTCAGTACCTCCCCATGACTACCTCGTCCTTCTAGCAGATATGAATGCTGGCATTTTAAATGTGTCCGGCCTGTGGGATTTCGCCGTTGGACCCGTAAAAGTAGATAACCTAAATGACAACGGAGAGAGAATGCTGAACTGCTGTCTCACCCACAATCTAACTGTTAAAAACACGTGGTTCCAGAGACCCAAGATAGCCAAGTATACCTGGTATAGCAATGATGGATCAACAAAGTATATGCTCGACTACATCATCATACACCGGCGATGGCTGTCGTCTGTACAGAATTGTCACACCTATCGTGGAGCCGAACTTGGGAACACCGACCATCGTCTTGTTGCAGCCAAAATCGGGCTTCGCCTAAAAGCTGCAAAAAACAGCAAGCCATTTCCGAAAATTGATACCTATAGTATCCACCATGACCCCGCTCTGGCTGAGCGGTATCAGGTCGAAATATTCCACAGATTCGAGGTCCTTGCCCATTGCGATGATAGTTAAGGTGTATGGAAGGTGTTAAAAGAGAATGCTCTTGCGTCTGCTACTAGCATTCCTGGAATGAAACAGCGGAAGTATAAAGACTGGATCAGCAACGAGTTTATCGTCATTATTAAACACAGGCGGGAAGCCCTTCTTCGCAGGGACAGGATAGCATATAGGCAATTAAATAAAGAGCGTGACATCATGCTGCACAAAGACCGTAAGACTTTTATTGGCAAAAAAGCAGGCGAGCTTCAAGAGGTCGCCAAAAAAATGGACATTGGAGCCACATATGAGATCCTCCGTGAGCTCTCAGGCCATTACACTCAGACTACAAAGTACCTCCGACACACCAGCAGCGAGAATATTTACGACCAATCACATTGCCTCTGCCAGTAGGGACACCTCATCCAGAAGCCACTAAACTCAGAGCCAACCGACTAGATTATTACTGCTGCTATTGCTACCCCTGCCCCCGATGGCACTGAAATTAGCAGAAGAAATTAAAACTGCAGTCCTAAAGCTAAAGAACAACAAAGCACCGAGAGTATGTGGCCTGACATCAGAACTCCTGAAGAATGGTGATCCATCCATGACCCTCTTGCTACAAGTGCTGTTTAATACTTTGTGGTGCTCTGAAATGATCCCATTAGATTGGAAGACAGGCTTACTTGTAGCAGTCTACAAGAAAAAAGGAAGTAAAGCAGAATGTTATAACTATCGTGGCATAACTCTGCTATCGGTACCCGGCAAACTCTTCGCCATGCTGCTCCTCAAGCGGAGAACAAAGTACCTTCATCCCCTTTTTCGCCACCAGCAAGCTGGGCTGATGTCGGATCGGTCCACTACTGAGCAAATCTATACAATTAGACAGCTGATAGAGAGAACTCTAGAATATAAAAGGAAGGCACATATTACCTCCGTCGATTTTCGATCTGCTTTCGTCACTGTCGACAGACAGTCGATGTGGCGGATCCTTGAATTTGCTGGTAGACCTAAGAAAATTGTCAATATGTTCGAAGAATTATACAATAAGAGCGAAAGCACTGTCATTGTAAGTGGCCAGCTCTCATTACATTCTTAAATTAATAATAGTGTTTGGCAAGGCTATGCTGCTGGTCCCGAACTTTTCAACTGTGTCATGGACCATGTTCTTAACAAAATACTGCTGGTGAATCCTTTTGGCATCGATTTTGTTGGAAGGGCTCTGTCAGTTGTTGACTTCACTAACGATGTTGAACTGATATGCAAAAATCTCAGTGGTATCGAAACTGCCCTGTAAAAACTAGGATCTTTTTACCTTTTTTTTAGGATCTGTTACCTGATCTTTTTCTTTGATAATGCTCGGAAATCCGGCGCCCCCTTCATAGCAATGTCCCTTCCCCCATGAAAACTTCCTTCATGGAAAGATCCTCCCATGTAACCACCGTCCCCCCCCACCCCACCTACCAGAAAAAATCCCCCCTGAAAACGTCTGTATACTTCCCAATAACCAATACTATATGTTAACGTTGGGTAAAGTTCATAACTTTCAGCCCTCCCCCCGGGGACTTCGGGTAATTAAGTCATCCTGAAAGACATAGTTATCATATTTTTGACCATGCTGAACAAAATGGCTATCTCAAAATTTTGATCGGATGACTTTGAGAAAAAAATGAGCGTGGGAGGGGGCCTAGTTGCCCTCCATTTTTTTGTCACTTAAAAAGGGCACTAGAATTTTTAATTTTCGTTCTAATGAGCCCTCCCAAAATATTCTAGGACCACTGGGTCGATACGATCACCCCTAAGAAAAAAAAAAAAAAAAAAAAAAAAAAAAAAAAAAAAAAAAAAAAAAAAAAAAAAAAAAAAAAAAAAAACACGCATCCGTGATCTTTCCTCTGGCCAAAAATGCAAAATTCCACATTTTTGTAGATATGTGCTTGAAACCTCTACAGTAGGGCTCTCTGATACGCTGAATATGATGGTGTGATTTTCATTAAGGTTCTATAATTTTAGGGGGTATTTCCCCCTTTTTTCTAAAATCAGCCAAATTATCTCAGGCGCGTAACTTTTGATGGGTAAGACTAAACTGATGAAACTTGTATATTTGAAATCAGCATTAAAATCTGATTGTTTTTTTTGTTTATTTATTTGCAAGAAAAGAAATGGTGTTTCAATAAATCTCTTTTTTTTTGTAAATTGCAAATGAAATTTCTGATTTAAGAGGGGTTTTTAGGGGGGTTTGAATTTTGCTCCTTGAATGAGTTAAATTCTAAGTGTTTTAACTTTCAATTATTAAAAACAATGATTTTTTCAAACGAAAGTAAATAGGAGCATTATAACTTTAAACAAATAGAAATTATCACAAATATGAAGGGAATTTCGACCAGTCGTACCAACTTCAGGGGTGTTGGGGGTGGGTTGGGCTTGTTGTCATTATTCCTCCTTCATATTTTGAGAAATATATTTTCAGGTGTATCATTGAATTCCTCTTTTTCGACATTTTCGTTGAAAAAATCAAAAACAAAACAAAAATTCACCCTGTCTGCTTGGCTACTTTCGTTGTGATTTGATAACATTCAGAATGCGAAGTTTAATTATATTTTTCTGTTAAGTTTTTAATCTGAGTTGGCAATAAGGATGCATGTTTGGGTTTTAGAACCCGGAAGTGAATGCTCGTGGAAAAGGTATCAAGGTATTATGCGTATTTATTAACTTTATTGGGACGTTAAACGGTCTATATTCTTTTGTATTCAAGGAGTGGTAATGAAGACATGGGGTGGGGTACCCATAAATGAAAAATGAGAAGGGGCTAACCACAGTCCAAGGCACAATATAATTATAGTGTGGTCCAAGACTCCAAAGAAGGTAAATGACCAAATAGATATAACAAACAGGATTTTTTTTTTTGCTTTCAAGCAAATTCAATTTCTAGCCCAAAAGTAGTGAGATTTGAAACATTGTAGCTCAAAAACCATCCCCGCGGTTTTTAAGTCACTTATCCCACGAAGCTGAAAATTTTATAGCCCAATTGGCGGGAAATAGCCCAACCTGGCAACATAGCCTTTGAAGTCCTCGATACTTGAATTTTAAATTGTCTTATGAAGCGCAAAGGATACAAAATAGTTAGTTTAAACATGTAAAAAAAAAAATGATGACACTTGTGATGGTAGTTCCGAGCTCCTGGGGCAGTCCATATCTGGGTCGTTGGTGTGTGTAACAGTAAAACCTGCCTGAAAAAACTCCCCTTGAAAACTGACCCTCGGAAAACTTGACCACAGAAAATGTCGTACTTCGGGTAAGATTTCCATTCATTTGTTTTTTCTTCATGTTTTAAGAATAATTTTTTTTTTATTGGTTCTATTTTAGCCCCTCTTTTGTTTACTACTGTTTGAATGCTGCCATTTTTCAGTGTTTTTAAAAATATCAAAAATTGTCCTCATGCCTAGAAGTGCTAATAATAAAAAAACTACAAATTTTAAAGATCATCGTCTCTATTTTTAGAAGAAGCATTAATGGATTTTCTCACGACACAAGTCTCTCACGGCATAGGAATTTAAGTGTTTTCTTCTTAATTTTAAGTTTAACGTTATTTAATCGTATGAGAGTAGTTTTTAATTTGGCTTATTTTGAAGTGAATAATTGTGGATCAGGGCTTTATCGAGGATTTTTATTCAGAAGGGGGGGGGGGGGTTAATTTTTTATTTTTTTTTTGGGGGGGGGGGCGGGGGAGGTTACAAAAAAAACTTTAAAAAGACGAACAAAATTGTCTTTTTACGTTTGTGTTACGTTTTAACGAGCTGTAAAACATTTGAGAGGAAAGGGTTGTAACCCCCTAGCTCCACTGGATACGGCCTTGTTATAGAGGCATATTCAGAATTGAATCTTCAGCATTTTTATTGGTGGGGGGGGCAAGAAGGTTCCATATCTGGATAGTCAAAGGGCATGGGATGTATAATATTTTTTCTCCCCATTTTTGGGAGGGCAACTGCCCCCCTTCCCACCCCCAAACGACGCCCCTGCTTATATTCTCAGACTTGATATAGGAGTCATAACGAATGTTTAGTTTTTGATATGCATCATAAATGTCGCAACTTTATTTAAATATCTCGGGATTATTCTTACGTTGGATCAACTGAAAGTTTATCGTAGTATGGATTTGGTATCTTGCTTAAAACATCTTTTTCTGGGTTATATCTTAAGAACATAACATTTTCTAACGTAAATGCTTATTTCTCCTTTTATCTTCCTGCGTTCCTATTGTCATTCTTTTGTACTTACTTAGATGGCAGCGTCACTGGTTGCCATAGAATTCTAAACACAACACAGCCAAGAGTGAATGACCAGCGTCTGATAAATCAAAGGTGAGTACGGATGATACTCTATGATTATTTATTCAACTTTTATTTTCTTGAGTTCATTCATAGAGCGAAAATTTCCAATTCGGTATGTTATTTTAATATTTTTTTTTCAATTCATTTTCTTGTTTTTTCTTGTCTAAAACTGCGTCATTCTAGAGGTTTTTTTTTCTTTAGCCTGTTCTTACGCAATTTCAGTTGACTAATATTTTCTTTGGCCATTGACATTAAGTTGCATCATCACTAAAACCAGGGATGTACCCAAAATTCGTTGGAGGGGGAATTAGATTCAAATCCCCCTCCCCCCCCAAAAAAAAACCTTCAGCAATTTTTATGGAATTTTCATCTGAGAAACCTTTGCTTACATCTGTGGATGTTAACTTACTTATTTCTAAATTCGATAGGTAAAAAGTTATAACAATTGCAAAAGTGTGTGAAACGATAACGAAAATCATCAGCATATAATTACAAAGTTTTTTTGTTTTTTTTTTACCATTTCCTGTACCTAAATGAGTTACTATTAGGAAAGCAAGCTATTTTTTTCTTAAGTACGTAGGACATTTTCTTGTCACACAAAGTCCTGTGGCGGTGGAGGTGCAAATTGTTGGTGGTAAGGGGGGGGGTAATTGTCTCTACCCTGTAGATTTTTTTACCCCCCCCCCCTCCCTTAGTTTTGAGAATTTTTCTTTGGAATCTTCGTTGAAAAACATGTTTTTTATATTTTTATATTGAAAAAATACAAAAAAATAACAAAACTGCCTTTGGTAACACAGTACGAGAACTAAAACAACAACACGAGAACTAAAAGGTAATTTTTTTTAAAAAAGATGCAACTAAGTGGGTCCTATCGATTTTGATCGATTTCATGGGTTCTTTCGGTATTGAGGTAAAATTTATTGTGCCAATTCACGAAAATTTTGGGGGATCAGGGGGGAGGATAAATAAATTTTCAAAATGTAGGGAGATAATTTTTGTTTTGTTTTTGATTTTTTCAACGAAAATGTCGAAAAAGGGGAATTCAATGATACACCCGACAATATATTTCTCAAAATATGAAGGGGGAATAGTGACAACAACCCCAACCCACCCCCAACACCCCTGAAGTTGGTACGACTGGTAGAAATTCCCTTCATAATTGTGATAATTTCTACTTGTTTAAAGTTATAATGCTCCTATTTACTTTCGTTTGAAAAAATCACTGTTTTTTAATAATTGAAAGTTAAAACACTTAGAATTTAACTCATTCAAGGAGCAAAATTCAAACCCCCCTAAAAACCCCTCTTAAATCAGAAATTTCATTTGCCCTTTGCAAAAAAAAGATTTATTGAAACACCATTTCTTTTCTTGCAAGTAAATAAATAAACAAAAAACAATATCAAAGAGTTCTTCGTAACAAGCTGTAAATAAGGAGTGACTCTGGATAACAGTAATGAAAACTCTAAAAAGGGATTTTGATAACAATTAATCAAACAGTTCGTGGTAACGAACTGTAAGTAAGGAGCGACCCGGCTCAATGGTAACCGAAACTTTAAAAAACGGAATTTTAATACCAATAGATACATCAAAAGAATTAGATTTTAATGCTCATTTCAAATATATAAATTGCATCAAGTTTAGTCATACCCATCGAAAGTTACGCGCCTGAGAAAATTTGGCTGATTTTAGAAAAAAGGGGGAAAGACCCCCTAAAAGTTATAAAACCTTAATGAAAATCACACCGTCCCAAGGCTTTGTCGTAGAAACTTGAAAAAGGGCTCATTCGATTTGAAATTCAAAGGTCTAGTGCCCTTTTTAATAGTCGAAAGTGATTTGAGGGCAACTAGCCCCCCTTTCTCGCCCACCTTTTCCCCAAACACATCTAATCAAAATTTTTAGATAGCCATTTTGTTCAGTGTTGTGGATTTCCAGATAGAAATTATGCTTTTGAGGAGAACACTCCCCCACAGCCCTCAGGGCAAGGGTTGTAAGTTATACCCTGGGGGCATCTAAGGTTTTTACTGAACGCGTCGTCGTAGAAACTACAAAATGGGCTCATTCGATTGGAAATTAAAATGGCTAGTGCCCTTTTTAATAGTCGAAAGTGATTGGAAGGCAACTAACACCCCTTCGATGCCCACCTTTTCCCCAAACACATCCAATCAAAATTTTTGGATAGCCATTTTATTCAACGCAGTTGAAAGTTTTGGAAATTAGGTCTTTAAGGGTGACAACCCATCCCCCCTACAACCCTCAGGGCAAGGGGTTTAAGTTATGCCCTGGGAGCATGTAAGGTTTTTATTGAAAGCGATGTTGTAAAAACATCCAAAAGAGCTCATTCGATTGGAAATTAAAATGGCTAGTGCCCTTTTTAATAGTCGAAAGTGATTGGAAGGCAACTAACACCCCTTCGATGCCCACCTTTTCCCCAAACACATCCAATCAAAATTTTAAGATATCCATTTTGTTCAATGTAGTCGAAAGTTCTGGAAATTAGGTCTTTTAGGATGATAACCCCATCAGAGCTTTCAGTGCAAGGGTTGTAAGTTATGCCCTGGGGGCATATAAGGTTTATATAGAAAGTTGTTGTAGAAATTTCAAAAGGGGCTCATTTGATTGTAAATTGAAATTGCCCTTTTTAATTGTCGAAAGTGAGTGGAAAGTAATAAAACCCCCTCCCACGCCCTCCATTTCTCCAGACACATTCATTCAAAGTTTAGAAATATTCATTTTGTTCAACGTAGTTGAAAGTTCTGGAAATTATGTATTTAGGGATGACTAACCCCCCAGAGTCCCCAGGGCAAAGGTTGTAAGTTATGCCCTGGGGGCATATAAGGTTGTTAATGATAGAGTTGTTGTAAAAACTTCAAATGTGGCTCATTCAATTGGAAATTGAGAGGGCTAGGGCCCTTTTTTAAAGTTGAAAGTGATTGGACGGTAACTAACTCCTCTCTCACGCCCACCATTCCCCCAAACACATCCAATCAAAATTTTCAGATAGCCATTTTGTTCAACGTAGTAGAAAGTTCTGGAAATTAGGTCTGTGAGGATGAATACCCCCCCCCAAGCCCTCAGGGCGAAGGTTGTAAGTTATCCCCTGGGGCATATAAGGTTTTTATTGAAAGCTTTGTCGTAGAAACTTCAAAAGGGCTCATTTGATTGGAAATTGAAAGGGCTAGTGCCTTTTTAAATAGTTGAAAGTGATTGGAGAAAGACTAACACCCCTCTCACGCCCACCATTTTCCCAGACACATCCAATCAAAATTTTGAGATAGCCATTTTGTGTAACGTAGTTGAAAGTTCTGGAAATTAGGTCTTAGAGGATGACAACCACCCTCACAGCCCTCAGGGTAAGAGTTTTAATTTATGCCCTGGGGGCATATAAGGTGTTTATAGGAAGTGTTGTCGTATAAACTCAAAAAGGGCTCATTCGATTGGAAATCGAAAGGCCTAGTGCCCTTTTTGATAGTCGAAAGTAATTGGAAGGCTTGACATTTTATAGTAAAGATCGATGTGGGTATAATGTATTATTTTGTTGCTGTTGTTGTTGTTTAGACCAGGGCACTTTGTATCGAAGGAGTTGTCGTAGGAACTTCGAAAAGGGCTCATTCAATTGAAAATAGAAAGGGCTGATGCCCTTTTTAATAGTCGAAAGTGATTGGAGGAAAACTAATCCCCCTCCCACGCCCACCCTTCCATTTGACTTTATGTTTAAAAACTAAATGTTGCCATAAGATTAAATCAAAATTCACTGTGGTAATGCTAATTCCCAATAAGGCATCTCAGCAGTATCCCAAGAATAACTGAGGGTATTATGTTCAAACTTTGGGGCTGCTTCTGCTCTTAAAATTTAAGCAAATCAAATTAGCGTAAGTGTATCCAAGCTATCAAAGAAAGTAAACAGATTTTTTTGCGAATGGTATCAAGTTTTCCATTTCCGATCAACTAGAGGAGGTATGAAACTAAATTAAACACTACTATTTGTGTCCAGATTTTTAAGAGTAAATTTTTCTCCAGCATACAAATAGTAGGCCAAACTATAAATTCTTAAAAAAAAACGAAAAGATTTAAAGTATTATTTTATTTTTCTCTGAAAAGACTATGTCAATATAAAACGAACAGAAATTAATTAAAAAAAAATTTACACAAAATAAGTTTTTTAAAGAAAAGTAAAGAACTCCATTAAACAAAAAATGAGTAAAAATAAAATCAAATAATCTACCAAGCGTGAAACTACCACAAATCCAAAACGAACAGAAATTACAATAAATAACCGAGTGAAACTCAAATCGAGCATAAATTAACATACGTTGGGCTCAAAACCCTTATGCCTTCCCAAGGCCAGAACATAATTTGCACTTTACTGAAAAAAATATAAATGTTTTTACTTTTATAACTTTAATAAATCAAATAATATTAAGATTTTGATTACTAAATATCAGTAAATGTATATTAAACTGACAATGCACATTCATTTGTATTTTTTTCAGTAAAGTGCAAATTATGTTCTGGCCTTGGGAAGGCATAGGGATTTTGAGCCCAACTTATGTTAATTTCTGCTCGTTTTGAGTTTGAATCGGTTATTTATTGTAATTTCTGTTCGTTTTGAGTTTCATTTATTTATCGATGCTGATTTGTGGTAGTTTCACGCTTGGTAGATTATTTGATTTTATTTTTACTCATTTTTTGTTTAATGGAGTTCTTTACTTTTCTTTGAAAAACCTTTTTTGTGGAAAAAGTTTTTTTAATTAATCGTAGTAAACATTGATCTCAGATCCCTCTTGAGTCCCTATAACATTTTTGGTGCACACATTTTAATATTGTTGTTGGGGGTGGTTTTACCCTTCCCATTGTCTTCCTGTTTCCCGAGGGTTTTCCCCTTCTTGGTATTCATGGGGGAAATCCCTATACAACAAACAGGTATGTTTATAAAATTCGCCTTTAAAACCAAGGACCTTATAAATAACTTTCGATTTTTTAAACCCTGATCCTCCAAATAAATATTCAAAGGATGTATTTTTTCAAGGACGA
The DNA here is from genome assembly GCA_027921565.1 of Artemia sinica. Taxonomy (NCBI): domain Eukaryota; kingdom Metazoa; phylum Arthropoda; class Branchiopoda; order Anostraca; family Artemiidae; genus Artemia; species Artemia sinica. The sequence goes on along the minus strand of CM051266.1, from coordinate 42,826,073 downwards.
ATATCATTCTCGTAGCAATTTGCTATGAATATTAAAATTGAATAAAAAACGGGAGTTGAAGATGGAGTAACAGTCCTCGTTCAAATCTATGAGAGGATTGGGTCATACCGCTTATGGCAGTGGTTAGCAACCAATTTTGGGCCATGCCCATCTATGCATTTCTAAATCCCTATACCCCCCTTTTGATTTTTAGATTTTGTTATTCTAAATTTTACCTGTATTTACCTGAAGGAAGCTTAAAAGGCCACGGTGGTGCCAATTAGGAGGGGGAGATAGGGGGCAAGCCCCCTAGATTTGGAAAAAGACCTTGTTAGTTTTATTTAATAGCTTTTTTGCATTTTAGCTATGTGCAATATTTAACTAGTGAGACTGGCTTACGGGTCACTTGAAGTATTCACCCCCATGCTTTTGTTTTTTCAGAGCCATTAAATAGCACTGCTGTTTTTCTTACTGTTACTTTTTACAGTTACATTTCAATGACTTTGTTTTGAAATGTTACTTCTGTCCTCCTCCTGGAAAATCCTAAATATATCGATAGCATTGTTGCCACTGCGGTCAGTTCCTAAAGTGCTAACATTGCCCAAATTTACGTGCTATACAAAGATTTTTGGTGCTGGATTCAAAACAATTTAGTCACGACACGCGCATGGTCCCTTTAAGTGTACTTTGATTAATTTTAGGTTAAATTTTTCGTCTGGTTATTTCAAGCTTAACCCCAATCTTTCGAAACGAACACGGCAAAAAAGGCGGTCAAGTCTCTATAAACTTTCGGGCAATCTTTCAAAAACAAATACGGGAAAGAGGCGCTCCGCACTTTCTGTTAATTCCTCTGCCTGTTTTCAGAATCTCATTATTTCGCCCAAGACAAAGAGAGAAAATTGTAGCACAAAAATGCTGCAAGATGTGGCACGAAAGTGTTACTGTTTGGTCGTTAAATGTAGCACGTGCAACAGTGCTGCTCATGATAAAATAGTACTAAAATAGCACTTTCGTGCTTCAGGTGGCAACCCTGAGCGATAGTAGACAACCTTGTTTTGAAATGTCTAAAACGATTCCTCTCTTCTGGCTTATCCGCTGTCATGAATGATCTCTGACTAGGGTTCAATGGAAAACCCGGCGTCAGCTCCATCTCATCAGTTTGTATCTTTCGTTGCAGTGAGTCCGTAACAAAACAATGAGTAGAAAGTGACAACAACGTTTGGACTTTTTTGCGGTAAAAATCCAGAAGAAAGATGAAGAATCGTCAGCACAAGAAACTGGCAATAACGTCAGTGCTTAAAGTGTCGAGATACTGGACATGATTTACCTTACCTGTGACAATCTTTCCGAAACAAGCAAAACAAATAAATGATCCAGGTCAACAAGAATGAGTGGTCTGCATCTCCGAACCCGTTGCAGATTCCAGTATCAGTCGACAATCTCTCTCAATTATCTCTACGACGCGTCCCAACCAACCAGCTCAAACTATTCTTGAAAGATATCCGGCTTCCACTTCTAACAGAAGGAAATTCAGTGTGGATTACTTTAAGACTTACGAATGGGTTAAATGCTCATAAAACTTGATTCTGTGTTTTATTTTGCTTGCTGCAATTTATCTAATAGGGCTCCAAGGGCTGGGGAAACCGCTGGAAAAGGGATTTCATCGAAACAGGATTTTGCAAGTGGAAAGACAGTTCTGGTCTGTTGAAGCAACATGATGGTGGTAAAAGACATAATACTTGTGTGTCAGCATGGGCAGAATTTAAGATAATTAGTACTGATACTTCGAGATGTGTAGCGAATAGCTTAAGTAGTCCAGATTTCAAGAAGTTCAAGAAAAAAGAGATTATGTAAAGTATATTTTTCCTGCTATTTGCTTCCTTGGCGGCCAGGTTCCTTTAAAGGGGGATGACACATCAGAAACAACTGATGGCAAGACTTTATTTCAGAAGTAAAATCAGCTAATTACGTCGCTATTCTTGTTGACGAGACAAAGGTGTTTCTAGAAAAGAAAAATGAGCGATCCTACTCAGGTACATATCAAATGAAAAAGTAGTGGAGTGACTAATCGACAGCAATCACATGCAAATATTAGCCGCCGAAAGCTTATCAACCTTGATTTGTCATACTATTGAAAAGTTTTTTGTAGATTTGATGCTGTGTATTGCCCAATATTATGACGGCATATTTGTTACGAGTGGGGTATCTAACGGAGCTCAAGCAATGCCTAGGGAGAAGATACCTCATACAGTTTTTTACATTGTCACGCCCACAGATTACACTTGGTTTTGACTGATTGCCTGAAAAATATGGCGAACTTTGGAAATTTTTCTCTGTGGTGCGAAGACTTTATGTATTTATATCACGCAACAACACTTGGCATGAACTATTTGTGGAATCCCAGTGTATTAGCGGGCAAAAAGTCTTGGAGTTTGAGAGGACCGCAGTCCTCTGTATTTCTACGGTGAAGTTCAGACTTGATTGTATTGTTGCTGTGCTAGCCGCAGTCTTTGATAGTTTTGACGGCGAAGCAGTGGACGAAGCAAAAAGACTACTCGAAAAAATCAACTCGGCCTCTTTTTATCAACTTTGTATGTATTGGAAAAAGTGTTAGTTATTGTAAGTTGTTTGTCAGAGCAACTTCAAACGGAAAGTTTGCTGATTTATAAGGCACTTGCACTGGTTTCTAGGACATATGATGCACTCCAAAAGGTGATAAGTGATAGCGAATCCTGGAATCAAAGTCTCCAAATCCAAAACCTGTGCTCAGAACAAGAGAAGTCAAGCCAATTCCACCCGTCTCAAAAACTCTTTCAAGTTAAACAATCAGTAAATAGAACATCAGTCAGCCAGTTCAATCAGACTCGGATAAATTTCTGTACTTCGAGGTGATAGATCTTTCCCGAGCGAGATGGACTGATTTTCTTGAATTTTCAAAAGTTGAAAGGGTAATTTGTCTTTATCAAGTGATTCTCGATGTTGATGACTGTGCCCTAGAATCCCAAATATCTCCTGCAAAGTTGTATTGTTCAAAATGTGATACTTTAAAAATGGATCTACTTCAAGCTATTGAAATTTTATCCGACCTCCCAATTGCCTATTTTGCAGTGCTAAATTTAATGAAGCTAGTTGCTACTTTACCCATGACCACTACCAGTAATGAACAATCCTTCTTGGCATTAGGGCGGCGCATGAAGAATGGGCGATCAACAATGGGGAGTGACAGACACAGTAATCTCATGATTATCATGATCATGGCTGTTGAAAAGGAGAAGAAACTGGATTTGGATAGATTAGTCGACAATTTTTTCCAAACAGCAAAGTCGCCGCTACCCCCTGTTTTAGGTATGCTTGCTCTACCTTGTTCTGTTTTCCGTATCTTAATTAAAAAATGAAAAAACACACTTGCCTCCCCCCTTCATTTTCGTGAATTGGCGCCGCTATAGGGCTACGAACTTGGTATGTTTTTTGTTTTTTTTTGGGGGGGGGGGGTTCTCTAGACATATTTTATACTAATAAAAAATATTCTCTGAATACAACACCTTTTACAATGTATAAAATTATTGTAATGCTATCATGCATCTTTTTGACTCTTTAAATGCATTTGAATGTGATGTCATTCATATGCGAAAGGTTTTTTTTTTCAAAATTAAGGCTCTAAAGTATAGTCAGGTGAAGGGTTCACGTCCTGCCCAAAACCTACCAAAATATTGCCGTGCCCCATCGGCGGGGCAATTGCCCCACGTTGGGAATCTTGGGCGTATGATAATAAACTGTAACTAAAGAGTAACCCATGTTGGTATAAACCAAAACTCCTGGAAAGTTTCAATTACAAAATATGCAACGACAAAATCTATTGCTTAATGCTTGTTCTGAACATTCAAAATGCATTAAGTTTTAAGTTACTCATTAATAGCTATTAGCACATGAAACAAGGAATAAACTCCCCCAAAAGAGATGTGCCATTTTGATAAAGAAAACGAAAAACTGTGCATTGAAAGTCAACATGTACGAGAAACCTAAAGGCAGTATCTGCAATATGTGAAATGTTTTTTTTTTCTTATTAAGTGACTGAAAAAGGAGGGAAAAGACCCTAAAAGGTAACGATTTTGGTGCCAATTTCACTATCAAATTCACCAAAGCCGAAAAACGAAGGTTTTAGTCTTCTATGTACACAAATAGATTTTTTCTCCCCAAAGGAAGGTTAGAAATGTGGGTTTATTCAGTATTTTTTTTTTCATTTTCTCCCGATGGGATTGCATTACACCCGCGGTCGTAGAAATCGGAAGTGGGCTGGCTCAAATGTTCTTAGTTTTAGTGTCTTTTTTAATTAACATAAGGTACCGATTCACAGAGAAGTATCCAATTCTGGGATCCCGTGCTAAAAAAAGCTTTGGCATGAATAAAGTCATAATGGCGTCGAGTGAAGTTAATGAAATAGCCAATCAGTTTTGTTTATCAAAACACAATTTATATAACCTCTCAGTTTCAGAAGCTCTACTGCCGTTCAGTGGGATGTGGAGTATTGCTGTGGTGGATTTCTTTCTAAAAATGCATACAGTTCATCAAAATTAACGGCTTTTATAGGTCATTTGTGCAGTAATATTAACAACAAAAAGATACTGCAATGATAACTAGTAAATATTAGGGGGGAAAGTGAGTGGATTTTTGGGGGGTAGGGGGCTGTCTAAAGTGTCCAGGAAGTGAATGTTTTCGCAAAAACTTTTATGAGAAGTCCTTAAGATCAGTGTGAAGGGTGTCACCCCTTACATTGCCTAGACTCGGAGAAATATGCATTGGCTGAGGCTTTGGCTAAGTGGCTTAACAATGCTTCATAGGGGGGCTAAGCCTCCTCCCTTATTACGAAAATGGTAGTTTTAAACGGAAGATGGTATTATTAAATGTTAAAGCATTTTGATAAAAAGTCAAATTCAGCGTAAAGAGCAATTGGTGGTGGCAGGAACCTCCCTCTTATTTAGGAAAATCCTCTTTTATGGTGTAAAGCAAATGCACCTAAATGCAACATCACTCTCAAAGCACTGTTATACCAAAGGTACACCTTAGCATAAACAGTGGCAGGGAAGGGAAGGGTTGGTAGCCCCCACACGTTAACATAAACCCAAAGTATTCTATAAGAAATAAACAGAAACTAAACACAAATTAGTTTTTTTTCACATGAAAGTAAAAACTCCTATTAAAATTTAAACCTACAGGTATGATCAAACCATGCCAAAAGATGGGAAGTGAAAACTAGAGCAGAAAATCATCTTAACTTTTTTATGTATTGGTAGATTTTTTCTGTTCTAATTTTTTTTTATATAGAAAACATAAAAAAGAACAAAAGATACATCAATCATATGCCATACTGCGGCTTTCAGATGACTTTTAGTTAAAAATAATGTGCACTCAAAATTTCGGAATTCTGTCCCAATACAGGCAGGCGTTTTTAGGAAAAAATTCAATAGAACGTAAAAATCTCGAGATCAAGTCTTAGAGATCCTAGCCGGGGGGCTCTTCATCAGCACCTGCATACCTATCTTTATATCTTCTTGCTTTGTAATTCTGTATATGGGATAAGAAAAAAATAAGTATTTTTAAATCATTTTTTATATATTTATTTGTATTTTGAAAAATTATCATTTTTTATTTATGTATCAATAATATTAGAAATGGTCGTAATGTTTTCAGTAAAGCATTAGTTTTCTATAATCCTATAAACATAGGGAAATATAAATACTTGGTTTATTTGTACTAGTTTTATTGATATATACTAAATAGACTGTGAAGGAATAATTTCTGTTGGTTTTGAGCGTCAATTTCGCTCTTTACTTCCTTCAGAAAACTTTTCTTTTTAAATTAATGATGCAAAAGAAATAGCACACATCATAGCGTAGCATTCTGATAGCTTCTAAGCTAAAAAAACCAATTTTACGTATTCTATATTATGTAGATTTCAACGGGAAGAAACAATCCAAAAACTGGACAAAAACTTTGCAACGAACGGATAAAAGATGCGGTTCTACTCTGAAATCCTGGATTGGAAAAACTTCAAACAAGACTGGACTCCTCGACTTATTGAATGGCATCCACGACTCGACATCTTAGCTTGTGCTTTTACTCCGGAGCGAAGTAGCATTCAAACAGAGTTATTCCTCTTTAAATCTCAAGAAGTATGCCCAAGCCTAAAAGCCCAAGAGGTAATTTTTTGTTATTCTTAAATTTTGTAGTGTTTTTTTTTGTTCTGACAATAGATCAATATTGTATTTTGGCAAACGACTAGAAAACTGAAATGGAGGTAATTGATAACTAAACTTTAATACTCTACTTTAACTTAATCTAAGAGAATACCCTTAAACTCTTAATTTTTTAAAAATAAGAAAATAGAGATATAGTTATTAACACTAAAATTGAATAAAAAACAACTAAGAAAAAACAGTTACTGTCAGTTTATTAAATGAATATGTATTTTATTAAATGAATATGGTGGTTTAAGTCCTTGCGAAAACTGGGTATTTGAATAATACTTATCTACCAACAAAAATTGAAAATAAAACTGTGGGTCTATAATGCACACTCAATTTAATAACACAATATAAAAATAAGTAATATAAAACCATTAAAAAAATGATAGTAAGAGATTAACATGAAAGATATAACTTTAGGATGAACAATGGAAAAGAAAAAATTGTTTGCTAGTTCGCTTGAGCGAAAATTTTAAAATTTTCTATTGGCACAAGACAAATAAATCACGATGACTGCCATTAGTAATAACTAAGGAAGCTGTGCCTCATTTATTTACAAGGAAATTAAGGGTAGTCGTATATTTAGACAAAAAAAAATTAATGAAGAATTACATGTTTATTCCATGAATTAAGTATGAGTGAAACAGAATCGAGAATATATATATATATATATATATATATATATATATATATATATATATATATATATATATATATATATATATATATATATATATATATATATATATATATATATGTATATGTATATATATATATATATATATATATATATATATATATATATATATGTATATATATATATATATATATATATATATATATATATATATATATATATATATATATATACATATATATATATATATATATATATATATATATATATATATATATATATATATACATATATATATATATATATATATATATATATATATATATATATATATATATATATATATATGTATATATATATATATATATATATATATATATATATATATATATATATATATATATATATATATATATATATATATATATATATATATATATATATATATATATATATATATATATATATATATATATATATATATATATATATATATCAGAGGCAACGCTATAGCGTATCAAACAGTTCGTGGTGATGTAAGTAAGGAGCGACCTGGCTCAATGGTAACCGAAACTCTAGAAAACGGGTTTTTAATACCAATAGATATATCAAAAGAATCAGATTTCAATGCTGAATTCAAATATATAACTTTCATCAAGTTTAGTCCTACCAATCAAAAGTTAGGCGCCTGAGAAAATTTGGCTAATTTTCGAAAAAAGGGGGAAAGACCCCCTAAAAGTTATAGAACCTTGATGAAAATCACACTATCATGTTCAGCGTATCAGAGAACCCTACTGTAGAGGTTTCAAGCTCCTATCTACAAAATGTGGAATTTTGCAGTTTTTACCAGAAGAAAGATCACGGATGCGTGTTTATTTGTTTATTTGTTTTTTTTCCCAGGGGTGATCGAATCGACCCACTGGTCCTAGAATATCGTGGGAGGACTCATTGGAACGGAAATTAAAAGTTTTAGTGCCCTTTTTAAGTGAACAAAAAAATGGAGGGCAACTAGGCCCCCTCCCACGCTCATTTTTTCCCCAAAGTCACCTGATGAAAATTTTAAGATAACCATTTTGTTCAGCATGGTTAAAAATATGATAACTATGTCCTTCAGGATGACTTAATCCCCCAAAGTCCCGGGGGGGAGGGCTGAAAGTTATGAACTTTACCCAATGTCAACATATAGTATTGGTTATTAGGAAGTATACATACGTTTTCAGGGGGGATTTTTTCTGGTAGTAGGGGGGTGGGTGGGTCGGGGGTTATGTGGGAAGATCTTTCCATGAAGGAAGTTTTCATGGGGGAAGGGACATTGCTTTGAAGGGGGCGCCGGATTTCCCAGCACTATTTAAAAAAAGATCAGAAATTAAATGTAAAAAAAACAAGTTTTCCTACTGAAAATAAGGAGTAACATCAAAACTTAAAACCAGCAGAAAATATTACGTGTATGATTGGGTTCACCTCCTAGTCAATACCTCGCTCTTTAAGCCAAAGATTTTTTTAGTACTTTCATAAGAGCTATTTATTCTAAATCACGGCCTTTGTGATTAAGGGGTCATTTTTAAAGAATTGGAACAAAATTCGAACTTTAGCTTAAAGAGCGAGGTATTGACTAGGGGGCGAGCCCCCTAATATACGTATTAAAAGCATATGAATATAGAAGTTCGTTACGTAAGTTAGTTCGTAAGTTACGTATATTTATTACTAATAAAAACGTTCGTAAATAAAATTAAACAAGTTTCGAGAAAGCCATTTAACCAAATAAAAGTAAAATTAATATGTAAATTTTGTTTTAATTATTCATATACGGAGAGTCAAAATCAAAACCTGCATTAAATCAAAAACGTTCAAAAATTAAATAAAAAAAACAAGTTTTTTTTTCTCACAACTCTTATTTTTTTTTAAAACAATATAAAACTTTAGCGTAAAGAGTGAGGTGTTGAGGAGGGGACAGCCCCTTTCATATACGGAATAATTTCTGTTCGTTTTAAGTTTGAACGTCGTTCCTTACTTTCAGTTAAAAAAACTTGTTTTTTTTATTTAATGACCATAAGGCTTAAATCTTTTATGTTTTTTTTTTTTCCAGAGACACTTCATAGGGAAGCGGTGGTCTTATAAACTTCGAAGAGGGCTTATCCAATTGGAAATCAGAAGTTGTAGTACCCTTTTTAAGAATAAAAAGTTATCAGAGAGCAATAACTCCCCCACGCCCTCTTTCCCCCAAAAGCATCCGATTGAAATTTTGAGATAGTCATTTTGGTCAAAATAGTCCAACTATCATACTGTCATATAACAATGCCTTCGGGGCTGACACAGCCCCGGAGAGTCCGGGGACAAAGAGTTTTAAATTATGCCCCGGGGGGCATATAAGGTTTTTATTAAAAGGGTTATCGTATAAACTTTGGAGAGGCTCATTTGATTGGAAATTGAAAGTTATAGTTCCAATTTTAAGAACAAACAGTGATCAGAGGGCAAACAGTCTCCATGCCCTCTTTTCCCCAAATGCATGCAATCAAAATTTGAGCTAGCCATTTTGTTAAACATTGTCCATATATTATATTACAATGCCTCTGGGGTTGACATAATCCTGCAGGGCCCAAGGGCATTGGTGTAAGTTAGAACCCGGGGGCATATAAGGTTTTTATGAAAGGGGTGGTATATAAACTTTGGATGAGGCTCAGTTTATTTGAAATCTAAAGTTCTAGTTCTCTTTTTAAGAGTCAAAAGTGATCAGAGGGCAACTAATCCCCCAAATGTCCGATTTTCCCCAAATGCATCTGATCGAAATTTTGGGATAGCCATTTTGTTTAAAACTTTCCAAAGATCATATAACAATGCCTCTAGAGTTGAAACAATCCCCCAGAGCCCGGAGGCAAGGGCTGTAAGCTGTAATTTATTCAAGTTGTTTATTGTTATTCTGGTGCTTTGTTTGCTTTGATACTTTGATTTACATATTTACCGGGCAACTTTGATTTACTGGGCAAGAGCTGTAAGTTATGGAAGTTGTTTATTGTCGCTTTGATACTTTGTTTACTTTGATACTTTCTTTACTTTGAATTTGTTACTTTGATATTGTTACTTTGATGCTAGTTTTCATATTTTGATGTCGAAAAAAACAAAAATTTGGTTTTGAAACTGGGAATGCTGAAGAACTTGCAACTTTGGCAATCAAAAACGAACAGGAATTAATTATAAAAACTTACCGAAAAAGAAGTTTTTTAAAGGAAAGTAAAGGTCATATTAAACTTAAGAGCAGCAGAAATGTAGACCTAAAATAATAACTCAACTCAAAATAACTGAAATATACTCAAATAACTACAATAACTTAAAAGGACCAGAAATTATTATTAAAGAACAAATGAATGCAAAACGAACAGAAATTAAATAAACAATCATAGTAGACAAACATACAACAGGTATTAATATAAACTAATAAATAAATATTATAACGAGTAAAACTTTTAGTTTTAGTTTAAAAGTTTTTTTTTTTTAGTTTAGTTTTTTTTTAGTTTTAGTTTAAACTTTTAGTTTAAAACGAACAGAAGTCACTACAGACAAGAATTTGGCTACTACTTCCTTCCCTAACTGTAAAAGTCTAAAGCTAACTGCCTCATTGACGCTTTACTGAAAACTATATGTGTCTTGAACAGTCTTGGAAAGAATTAATAAAATTAACCTGAATATTTGATACATAAGGATATTAATTGCTGAAAGCTCATCGCTTCAATATTTTATTTCACTATAATTTTATTTTTATTTTCTATGTTGTAATAAAAACAAACAAAATAATTGTAATATGATTCGCTTTCAGTAAAGGGTCAATGACGCAGCAGGCTTTAGACTTTCTTTTTACTTTTCTTTTTTACTATGCTTTCTCAAATCATTTACAATTCAAATTTAGCCGTAAATTCTTTTCATCAAAGAAAATGCTAGCAATATCCCAAAAGGACCACAAGGATCTTTTTTAGAGCAATAGTCCTTGAGTTTTTGATCGTTCTTGACTCAGAACTTCAATAAATCTTTATCTTGAAAATACCAATATATATTTTACCAGATACATTTTCGTCCGTCAAACTCAACTTGTTCGATGGGTATTTAACTGTTTGCTTTGAGTTTAGTGTCATTCTTTTTTCTTCTATTTATGCTCTGTCTTTTCTATTCTTTCCGCGAAGGCATTTTAAATAAACAAATAAGTAACTAAGGATGAGTATAGACGTTCTTTAATGCTCAAAATAAAAAAAACAAGTTTTTTAAACTGAAAGTAAGGAGTGACATTAAAACTTAAAACGAACAGAAATTATTCCGTATATGAAAGGGACTGTCCCCTCCTCAACGCCTCGCTCTTTACGCTAAAGTTTTTTATTGTTTTAAAAAATAAAGTTGTGAGACAGAGTCAAACTTTAGCGTAAAGAGTGAGGCGTTGAGGAGGGGACAGTCCCTTTCATATACGGAATAATTTCTGTTCGTTTTAAGTTTTAATGTCGCTCCTTACTTTCAGTTTAAAAAACTTGTTTTTTTTATTAAATTTTTGAACGTTTTTGAATAAATGCAGGTTTTGATCTTGGCTCACCGTACATGAATAATTAAAAAAAAAATTTCATATTAATTTACTTTTATTTAGTTAAATGGCTTTCTCGAAACTTGTTTAATTTTATTTACGAACGCTTTTATTAGTAATAAATATACGTATATGAAAGGGACTGTCCCCTCCTCAACGCCTCGCTCTTTACGCTAAAGTTTTTTATTGTTTTAAAAAATAAAGTTGTGAGACAGAGTCAAACTTTAGCGTAAAGAGTGAGGCGTTGAGGAGGGGACAGTCCCTTTCATATACGGAATAATTTCTGTTCGTTTTAAGTTTTAATGTCGCTCCTTACTTTCAGTTTAAAAAACTTGTTTTTTTATTTAATTTTTGAACGTTTTTGAATAAATGCAGGTTTTGATCTTGGCTCACCGTACATGAATAATTAAAACAAAATTTTCATATTAATTTACTTTTATTTAGTTAAATGGCTTTCTCGAAACTTGTTTAATTTTATTTACGAACGTTTTTATTAGTAATAAATATACGTAACTTACGAATTAACTTACGTAACGAACTTCTATATTCATATATTTTTAATTTGTTTATTAGGGGGTTCGCCCTCTAGTCAATACCTTGCTCTTTAAGTGAAAGTTCGAATTTTGTTCCAATTCTTTAAAAATGACCGCTTAATCACAAAGGCCGTTAATTAGAATAAATAGCTCTTATGAAAGTACTAAAAAATCTTTGGCTTAAAGAGCGAGGTATTGACTACGGGGTGAACCCAATCATATATGTAATATTTTCTGTTCGTTTGAAGTTTCGATGTTGCTGCTATTGCAGTTGAAATACTTGTTTTTTTTATATTAAATTTCTGATCTTTTTTTAAATAATGCTGGGAAGTCCGGCGTCCCCTTCATAGCAATGTCCCTTCCCCCATGAAAACTTCCTTCATGGAAAGATCCTCCCACATAACCCCCGACCCACCCCCCCCCCCTCCACCACTACCAGGAAAAATCTTCCCTGAAAACTTCTGTATACTTCCAAATAACCAATACTATATGTTAACATTGGGTAAAGTTCATAACTTTCAGCCCTCCCCCCGGGAATTGCGGGGATTAAGTCATCCTAAAAGACATATTTATTATATTTTCGAACATGCTGAACAAAATGGCTATCTCAAAATTTTGATCAGGTGACTTTGGGAAAAAAATGAGCGTGGGAGGGGGCCTAGTTGCCCTCCATTTTTTTTGGTCACTTAAAAAGGGCACTAGAACTTTTAATTTCCATTCCAATGAGCCCTCCCACGATATTCTAGGACAACTGGGTCGATACGATCACCCCTGGGAAAAAAAAACAAAAAAAAACAAACAAATAAACACGCACCCGTGATCTTTCTTCTGGCAAAAAATGCAAAATTCCACATTTTTATAGACGGGAGCTTGAAACTTCTACAGTAGGGTTCTCTGATACGCTGAATATGATGGTGTGATTTTCATTAAGGTTCTATAACTTTTAGGGGGTCTTTCCTCCTTTTTTCGAAAATCAGCCAAATTTTCTCAGGCGCCTAACTTTTGATGGGTAGAATTAAACTTGATGAAACTTATATATTTGAAATCAGCATTAAAATGTGATTCTTTTGATGTATCTATTTGTATCAAAATACCGTTTTCTAGAGTTTCGGTTACCATTGAGCCGGGTCGCTCCTTACTTACAGTTCGTTACCACGAACTGTTTGATTATACCCTTATCAGGGTTTTGATAAACTCGTTATGACAGCTGCTCACGTTAAAACAGTGAAATAATCATTTTGAATCAAAGGGTGTATATAAATTTGCTTCTAAGGTAAAACCCTTACTTTATACCAGTTTCTCTGCATAGTGGACAAGGTAGCCAATATTACTAGCTTAAACTTCCTTCAGAAAGCCAGTATTTTACACCGAAATAACGACGAAATATTGAAGTTTTGCTGGCATCCGACGAGCACATTTCTTCTTCTTTACTGGCGCTCAAACGAATTGAATCTTCTCGATTGTGAAGGGGAAACAACGATAAAAGTTATCAATGATTTTAGCTCAGTGCCAATATTCATGCTGAAGTGGAATAGCCTAGGATCAAGAATAGTGTCAGCAGATCAGGTACAAAATTTATGCACTTAAAGCTTATGTTCCTTATGCAAGATTGTGGTATTTTTTTGGTAAAGTTCTACCAAATCATATTATTGACTTACGCATAAAGTGAATATACCACTCGATGCCTTTTTTTATGCTGATTACGAATATAATAATCATTTCTATCGGAAATGAATTTCAGCCCCCCCCCTATATATGCCAATTCAGGGTATATATTTCTACATTAGGGGTGGGGGGGGGGGTGGTGGTAAAGTTTAAACGTACCTCCCATTTACATCAGAAACAAAATTTGCCCCCCCCCCTAATGTAGAAATATATACCCTGAATTGGCATATATAGGGGGGGGGCTTAAATTCATTTCCGATAGAAATGATTATTATATTCGTAATCAGCATAAAAAAAGGCATCGAATGGTGTATTCACTTTATTCCTAACTCAATAATATGATTTGGTAGAACTTTATCATTTTTTTTTTTGCTAACCGTTTTGAGACAAGTTTTGGTTTCGAATTTAGTTTAGTTTCGTTTCAAAAGTGAAAGAATAGCTTGGTCCACGAACTCACAATTCAGTCAGTGTTTCAGAAAAGATAATAATGCTAGATACTAGGTTAAATATACGTGAAACTTAAAAACAGCTTTATCGAGCTTTTCTTTAACGTAGTCGGTTTTGTTTTAATGTAAAACCTAGTGACTTATAGACTTAAGGGTTATGTTTAACTCAGAAAGTTTTTGGTGGGCTATTTTTCTGTGTCCCATGGTTTTAACGTAAAACAAATTTAGTGTCATTTGGTGACTGCGATCCAGCTTTATCCATTTACTGAATTATGTTTCTTCAATTTGCGTTGCATTATTTGGATTGAAAAATCCATCAGAAATTATGGCAAAAACATACAAAAATAGTAAAAATTTTCTAGTTTTTGAACAGGTATAGATCAGTTTCTAAGAAAAAGTCTAGGTAACATTATAATTGTGACTCAGTAAATAAATAGATCTGAAACGAATCCATTGATACCAGTATCTTGACCTTTCAGTGCACGGTTGCAGGCTTGTTGCGAAATTGCACGTTTTACAGGGACCATAAATCTGAATAGCCTATTAAGAATAAAATATAATTGGATGTTACCACTTCCAACCTAGACAGCTGTCTATGAGACAGTGTTCAACAGTTCAATTTTCAATAAAAATAATACATTCATAAAACGTTCTAAATTTTGATTTTGGCTTTGATTGCTGATATTTGTGTCAACTTACACAAATTTGTTGATTGAACTATGCAGAAACCAGTTTTGTTTTTGCTTCAGCTTATTATTGGATGTTGTTTACTCGTATATAACTATTTTTTCAAGAGGTTTGTTTTTCATGTTCAGCAAAATTCAAATGTCCTTTATGCACTCTAACGTCCAATTTGAAAACCTGACTCTGTAGCATGATTATCAATTCAATATTTAAAAACGTAACCTAATAATAGGATCTATAAAAATCATATCATTCACAACCAGATTTTCAAAACTAGTTGATAATAACCGAAGGATTATAATCCAACATCTTATAATAAAATTTATAATTTGGACATCAAGACAAAAATCACCTAACAAATACATTTTAAGGTCACTGTTTGTTTGGCTGCTTACCAAAAACAAGAAGGTATACTGTTTATTCTCTACTTTCAGTTTAGTTCTTCCGCAAACTGAAGAAATGAAGTATTATTTAATTAATCCATCAAATAAATGACTTTCATTTCATGTCTTGAGATACAAACCCCTTTTAGAGATACCAGGAACTTCATCCATTTTTCTATTTCGAATTTGACGTCATAAGTCAGATTTCCTCCCGCCAATCTTTTTCATTTTGTTTAGGATGTTGCAAAAAAAGAAGAGTAGTAAAACTTCTATCATGCTGATCAACTGTATTGGAGACTTGAGTAATTCCTATTTTGTTTTTTGCATGTAGCATTTTATTTTATTCGATGTACAATACTACAATTTTGTAACATTGCATGTAGATACTGCAAAGAAATGAAAGATTCTACCCTACTGATCAACTGTATTAGGCTGTTAAGTAATTCCTGATTTCTTTGTATGGAGCATTTCATTCATAAAAATGTATAAATCCACCAAAACAACATGTTCATTTTTTTTTTATTCATTTTTTGCTAAATTTATCGATAATATAATATACTCGCTTTAAGAGAGCAATAATTGTAGATGTGTTTGTTTGTATTTATGCGGAGATGGCACGATCTTTTCTAAAAAATAGCAAACTAACATTTTCTGGTCTGAAAAAAAATTATCTAGATAGGTCAAGATTTTTGGAAAATTCTTTTTTTTCCAGGGATGATTGTATTCATCCTGTGGTTTTATGAGATTGGGATAGGGCTCATTCACACAAAATTCCCCTTAAAAGTAATTTAGGAAAATCATAATAGCTTAGGAGAAAGTGCAAAATACTTGTTTTTAGTCAATCGCTCTGAATTAAACTTATAGGGCTTCAATAAACTAAAACAAAAAAGAAAAAGAAAGAAAAACTGTCATCTTTGTAATCAGTTTTGAACTAATGTGCTGTATTTGTGCTGTATTTGTGCAGTATGAGTAAAATGAGCCTGAAAGTTGGTGCTTATATTTTTTGGCCTAAAAAGATGGTCGAAATAGTTCATGGCTTAGGGAAAATTCATTTAGAGCCCTAATTTTGGTAAAACATTTTTTATATGATTCATATTATACTCATATGCCTTTCTTATTATTCTGTTTGCTTGATTAGTAATAATATATATACAAGCCACTACTAGTAATCATAATAACCTAATAGTAATAATAATTTATTTATAGCCCACATCATACAACAATATAGGACATTCGTGGAGAACTGAAAAAAAATACAGAAACAAAACTAAAACCAACATAAAGCCAAACATCCAAAGAATAGACATAAACAAATAAAACAACAACAACTAAAAACACGAACAACAATTTTCGTGAAAAATACTGATAATAATCCTACCTAAGTGGAGCATCCTCTATGCATCACCCACAGGCTATTAAACACAATACTAATATCAGTAGCTAAAAACTTTTGTATAAGCCTTGTATTTCATCACAAACGAGGTAAATACAGAAGAAACTTGCAATATCTGTAATTACTAATAATAAGAACTTTTTTGTAGAGTTTAGAAGAGGTGGAAACTTATACAAAACAAAATAGAAATGAACACAGATGTTAGAGGAGAGATGAGTCGGCGCTTGTTTTCTATAATATCTACGATTTACTACAATTTTGGCATAACCAAGCTTTAATTTATTAGCAATATCACTTATAGCACGAGAATGGATAGTAGTCATGGTATCACAAACACTTATTTCGAGTCAAAGAAAACATTTAACGATATTTGAACGGAATTTGAAACACAGCCTTGGCATAAAACAGTCCCGGCCTGGGTATTACATACACTATCAAATGCCTTAGACAGGTCAAGTGTTACTAAAGCGGCGTTCACATGCGTGTCTAGCTAGAATCTCATGTCTAGACACGTGTCTGGCCAAAAATCAATGTCTAGGAAATTAATGTTCACAAGAAGAATTCAATGCTTACCTAAAACTACAAATTTTGTTTCAGATAGATCACAGTTGTCATTTCTAACCAATCAACAGAGCTTATGCAGGCATAACTTTCAAAATTGTAATCCCTATTTTTACTGTCACAGGATAATGGATGAGATAAGCCAAGTAATTGCCTTAGTGTGCTTCACTATTATGTCTGGTGTTGCATTTTTGCCTAAAATGAAAAAAACAATTAATGAGAAAATAAAAAATTAAATTTCAGTTGAAAAATGTAAACATAGATGGGGAAAATAGTGGAACTTGACACATTCTGATTGGCGGTAATCGAAAATCCTAGACATGAGTTCTAGAGTCTAGAACTCAAAGTCTAGCCAAGCAGTTAAGCACCGAATTTTACTTGTGAACGGTTGTTGCCTAGACATTGAAGTCTGGCTAGACACGTGTGCAGACATGGGATTCTAGCTAGACATGCATGTGAACGCCGCTTAAGAAGATAGGGTGGTGTCTCTGTTGGGAATCTTTTGGGAGACGAAGGAAAGTTCTATCAAAATGTCGACACCCAATTCCAGATTTAAAACAGAACTAATTACCAGTACCTAGGGCAGGCTCAGTAGTATAATGCAGAAGCAGATACTCAAAGAACTTAATAAGCGTGCAAACAATCATTATATGTCTACACAAGTTACAAAAACCAGGTCTTTTCCTCTTTTTTTTTAACCGAAGTCACGCTATCGCATAGAAACAAATTCGGCGCCAACGAACTAGAAGCACACATTTGAACAAAAAAAAAATTGTTGAAAATGCGAAACAAACTCAAGCAAATTAGGGACTAAATTTGAAACAACAATACCATCATGATTAACAGATTTTGCTTTCAAACGTTTAATACCTCTGAAAACAGCGGACTTCCGAATTAAAGTCACACATCACTGGCTTACACGACGTGGTGACATTGTCTCAAGCAAACAGAAAAAACATTTACGAACAGAGTCATTAAATCTGGGAAAAATCCTTGAGCAGCGTTCAATCCAAGATGGACGAGTTATAATATCCCTGCAACCTGCCCCCGAAAACTTGTTTCACTTTATTCTTCTGAAAATTTACACCTGATAACCGAACAGCACGGAGGTGCTAAAGTTCTGCTTTTATTTAATGTCATAAGCTCTATCACCATCTGTTCGACCACAAGTAGCCCAATTTTCTAAGCCAGAATTATTTAATTTTAACTTTCTTTAGCATAGGATTACGTTTCCTTGTTGGGTTTTGAGTACTACGCCGGACACGGATGAGATGCGATTTCTTCAGCTTGCCTCATGCATGAAATTAAAAAAAAAAGAAGTTTTATTTAGCTGAACGTAAGGAGTGACACCCATAGTCCAAAGTATTTGAGAGGCAAATGTTTAAATGGCTGGGGCACGGGTAAATGGCAGGAGTATACATGACTCTCTTATTGGACACATACTTGTCAGGTCAGTTTTTGGAAAGGCATGCCTGCGTAGAGTCTTAGGCATGCTGATCAAGAATTCAAAAAGAGGCAAACAAGGCACACCTGCCTATGGTCTTAAGAAGAATTTAAAATTGACATAGGACCATAAATTTGCTTGAAATAACAGGCAAACAATCGTTTAAAGCCATCTTTATCTTATTAAAACTTATTACAAACAGAAATTATCAAACAGTTCGTTTGAACGGAACTGTTTATCAAAAAACGGAATTTTGATATCAGTAGATACATCAAAAGAATCGGATTCTTATACTGATTTCAAATATATAAGTTTCATCAAATTTAGTCCAACCCATCAAAAGTTACGAGCCTGAAAAAACTTGCCTTATTTTCGAAAAAAAGGGAAAACACCTCCTAAAAGTGATAGAATCTTATTGAAAACCAAACCATCAGATTCAAAGTAACAGAAAACCCTATTATAGATGCGTCAAGCTCCTATCTGTAAAAATGTGGAATTTTGTATTTTTGCCAGAAGAAAGATCACGGATGCATGTTTATTTTATTTTTTTTCCCAGGGGTCATCGTATCGATCCAGTAGTATAGAATATCGCAAGAGGTCTCATTCAAACGTAAATTCAAAGTTCTAGTGCCCTTTTTAAGTGGCCAAAATTTGGAGGGCAACTTGGCCCCCTCCTACGCTCATTTTTTCCCAAAGTCACCCAATCAAAATTTTGAGATAGGCATTTTGTTCAGCATAGTCAAAAATCTAATAAATATGTCTTTGAAGATGACTTAGTCCCCCACAGTTCCCGGGGGAAGGGCTGCAAGTTATGAACTTTGCCCATTGTTTACATATAGTATTGGTTATTGGGAAGTATACAGGCGTTTTCAGGAGGGATTTTTTTCGGTGGGGGGAGGGGTGGGGTCGGAGGAGGAGGTTACATGGGAGTATTTTTCCATGGAGGATGTTTCCTTGGAGGAAGGGACATTTTTATCAGGGCGGATCCAGAATTTTTCTTGGGGGGGCAAAATAGGTTGATCTGATAAACTTCCGTTAGGAGCAAATTTAATTAACACAAACTTGCATTAATTATGTAAATTACACTACTTTAGACTACACTAAGGGGGCGTGCGCCCCCTCGCCCCCTGGATACGCCACTGATTTCTGTGAAGGGGGCGCCAGATTTCCAGCATTATTTAAAAAACGATCAGAAATTAGATTAAAAAAAAAAGTTTTTTCAACTGAAAGTAAGGAGCAATTAAAATTAAAAACGAACAGAAATTATTACGTATATGAGGGGTTCGCCATACCTTGCTCTTTACGCTAAAGTTTTTTTTAGTTCTATCAAAAGAACTATCTATTCTAATTAAACGGCCTTTGTGATTCAGGGATTTGTGATTCGAACAAAATTCGAACTTAAGCGTAAAGAGCGAGGTATAGATTAGGGGGCGAATCCCCTCATATATGTAATAATTCCTGTTCGTTTTAGGTTTTAATGTTGCTCCTTACTTTCAGTTGATAAAACTTATTTTTTTAAAATTTAATACCGTATACAAAAGGGGCTGTCCTCTCCTCAACGCCTCGCTCTTTACGCTATTTTTTTTTATTGTTTTAAAAAATAGAGTTGTGAGAAAGAGTCAAACTTTAGCGTAAAGAGCGAGGTGTTGAGGAGGGGACAGCCCTTCCACATACGGAATAATTTCTGTTCGTTTTAAGGTTTAACGTCGCTCCTTACTTTCAGCTAAAAAAATGTGTTTTTTTATTTAATTTCTGAGCGTTTTTGAATTTATGCAGGTTTTGACTTTGGCTCACCGTAAATGAATAATTAAAATGAAATTTGCATATTAATTTTACTTTTTTTTTTGGCTAAATGGCTCTCTTGAAATCTTGATCGAACGATTTTGAGAAAAGAGGGGCGGAGGAGGGGCCTAGTTGCCCTCTATTTTTTTGGTTACTTAAAAAGGGCAGTGGAACTTTTAATTTTATTTACGAACGTTTTTATTAGTAATAAATATACATAACTTGCGAATTAACTTACGTAACTAACTTCATTACTCGTATAATTTTATTACGCATATTTGGGGGTTCGTCCCCTAGTCAATACCTCGCTCTTTACGCTGAAGTTCTAATTTTGTTCCAATTCTTTAAGAAAGGCCCCTTAATCACAAAGGCCGTTTAATTAGAATAAATAGCTCTTATGAAAGTACTACACAAACTTTAGCGTAAAGAGCCAGGTATTGACTAGGGGGCAAACCCACTCATATACGTAATAATTTCTGTCCGTTTTAAGTTTTGATGTTGCTCCTTACTTTCAGTTGAAAAAATTGTTTAATTTCTGATCGTTTTTTAAAAAATGCTGGGAAATCCGGAGCTTCCTTCATAGCAATCTCCCTTCCCCCACGAAAACTTCCTCCATGGGGAGATACTGCCACGCACCCCCCCCCCCCCCGCTACCACAAAAAAATCCCCCCTGAAAATATCTGTATACTTCCCAATAACCAATATTATGTATAAACATTGGGCAAAGTTCATAACTTACAGCCCTTCCTCCGGAGACTATGGGGGATCAAGTCATCCTAAAAGACATAGTTAGTATATTCTTTTACCATGCTGATCAAAATGGCTATCTCAAAGTTTTGAACAGGTGACTTTGGGAAAAAATGAGCGTGGGAGGGGGCCTAGTTGCCCTCCATTTTTTGGTCACTTGTAAAGGGCACTAGAACTTTTAGTTTACGTTCGAATGAGCCCTCCCACGATGCTACTAGAACACTGGGTCGATACGATCACCCCTGGGGAAAAAAAAATAGACACGTATCCGTGATCTTTCTTCTGGCAAAAAAACAAAATTCCACACTTTTGCAGATAGGGGCTTGAAACCTCTGCAGTAGGGTTCTCTGATACGCTAAATCTGATGGTATGATTTTCATTAGGGTTCCATGACTTTTAGGGGGTGTTTCCTTTTTTTTAAATAAGGCAAAGTTTTTTTAGGCATGTAACTTTTGATGGGTAGAACAAAATTTGATGAAACGTATATATTTGAAATCAGCATAAAAATCTGATTCTTTTGATGTATCTATTGGTATCAAAATTCCGTGTTTTAGAGTTTTGGTTAATATTGAGCCGGGTCGCTCCTTACTTATAGTTCGTTACCACGAACTGTTTGATGAGATTAAACCATTTCAAATGCAGTTTCCCAATTGCTATAAGATTCTCAAATCATTCATAGTCAAGAATTTTATTTTTAAGTTGAACGGAACGCACTGTATGATGAGTTAAAGAGAGTAAGGGTTTTATCGGGGATTATAAATACTAGAATGAACACGAACTGTTTGATGAGCTAAAGAGAGTAAGGGTTTGATTGGGGATTATAAGTACTAGAATGAACATTGGTACATAGGAGATGAAAAGGGACGCATAGAGTTGACAGCAAACTCGCAAGTTTAGCAAGAGAAAGAAACATGTTGGCACTCGATCATTTGCATTTTTTGAACTACTATGAATCAATTTTATCCTTTCTACTATTTTAGGATGGACTGGTGACTTTTTGGAGAGTCGTAGGTGGTGTGCAAATGCAAGTGCTTACAAAATATGAAGCGCCTGAAGCATTAACGGATGCTGTTTTAGTCGACGGCTCGCTGAGTGATCACAGAAATGACATAACGTATGCTGTTTTACTTATATTAATTAAAAAACTTTTTCCACAAAATAAGTTTTTCAAAGCAAAGTAAAGAACTCCATTAAACCAAAATGAGCAAAAATAAAATCAGGTATTCTACCAAGCGTGAAACTACCACAAATCAACATCGATAAATAAATGAAACCCAAAACGAACAGAAATTACAATAAATAACCGAGTCAAACTCAAAACGAGCAGAAATTAACATAAGTTGGGCTCAAAACCCCCTATACCTTCCCAAGTCCAGAACATAATTTCTTATGTTCTTATGTTTAATTTCGAAGTTTTGGGTTTCATTTATTTATCGATGCTGATTTGTAGTAGTTTCACGCTTGGTAGATTATTTGGTCTTATTTTTGCTCATTTTTTGTTTAATGGAGTTCTTCACTTTACTTTGAAAAACTTATTTTGTGGAAAAAGTTTTTTTAATTAATTTCTGTTCGTTTTATATTGACATAGTCTTTTCAGGGAAAAAGAAAATAATACTTTAAATAATTTTTTTTAAGACTTTATAGTTTGGCCTGCTATTTGTATGCTGGAGAAAAATTTTCAGTAACTTTTAACAACATACATCCTTTTAAAAATCTGAACACAATTAGTAGTGTTTAATTTAGTTTCATACCTCCTCTAGTTTACCTGATATAGAAAACTTGATACCATTCGCAAAAAAAAAAAAAAAATCTGTTTACTTTCTTTCATAGCTTGGATACACTTACGCTATTTTGATTTGGATATTTTTTAAGAGCAGAAGTAGACACGAAAGTTTGAACATAATATCCTCAGTCGTTCTTGAGATACTACTGAGATACCTTATTGGGAATTAGCATTAACACAGTGCATTTTGATTTCATCTTAAGGTGACATTTAGTTTTTAAACATAATGGACAAATAGGAGGGTGGGCGTGGGAGGGGGACTAGTTGCCCTCTAATCACTTTTGACTATTAAACAGGGCATTAGCCATTTCCATTTTCAATCGAATGAGCCCTTTTCGAAGTTCCTACGACATTTCCTTCGATAAGAAGTGCCCTGGTCTAAAAAAAAAAAAAAAAAAAAAAAAAAAAAAAAAAAAAAAAAAAAAAAAAAAAAAAAAAACAAACAATAATAATACATTGTACCCACATCGATCTTTACTATAAATATGTCAAGCCTTCCAATCCCTTTCGACTATTAGAAAGGGCAATAAATTACGACCCTTGCCCTGAGGGCTGTTAGGGGGTTGTCATCCTCAAAGACCTAATTTCCAAAACTTTCAACTACGTTAAACAAAAACGAGTATCTCAAACTTTTGATTGGATGTGTTTGGGGAAATGGTGGGCGTCAGAGGGGCGTTAGATGCTCTCCAATCACTTTCAACTATTAGAAAAGGCAATAGCCCTTTCAATTTGCAATCCAATGAACCCTTTTTGAAGTTTCTACGACAACGCTTTCTATAAAAACCTTATATGCCCTAGGGCATGACTTACAACCCTTGCCCTGAGGGCTGTGAGGGGGTTGTCATCCTCAAAGACCTAATTTCCAAAACTTTCAACTACGTTAAACAAAACGAGTATCTCAAACTTTTGATTGGATGTGTTTGGGGAAATGGTGGGCTTCAGAGGGGCGTTAGATGCTCTCCAATCACTTTCAACTATTAGAAAAGGCAATAGCCCTTTCAATTTCCAATCCAATGAACCCTTTTTGAAGTTTCTACGACAACGCTTTCTATAAAAACCTTATATGCCCTAGGGCATAACTTACAACCCTTGCCCTGAGGGCTGTGAGGGGGTTGTCATCCTCAAATACCTAATTTCCAGAACTTTCAACTACGTGGAACAAAATGGTTATCTCACAATTTTGATTGGATGTGTATGGGGAAATGGTGGGCGTGAGAGGCAGGGGCGGATCCAGGATTTTTTTTTGGGGAGGGGGAACAAAATAGGTTTATTTGATAAATTTTTTTTTAGGGGGGTGGACGCAAAATAGGTTGATCCGATAAACTTGCGTTAGGAGCAAGTTTAATTAACGCAAACTTCGGTTAATTAAGTAAATTACAATACTTTAGACTACGCTAGGGGGGGGGGGGGCACCTAAGTCGCCCCCTGGATCTGCCACTGGTGAGAAGGGTGTTACTTGCCCACCAATCACTTTCGACTATTAAAAAGGGCACTAGCCGTATCGATTTCCAATCTAATAATTCCTTTTTGAATTTTGTACGACAACGTTTTCTATAAGAAATAACCTTATATGCACCAGGGCATAACTTACAACCCTTGCCCTGAGGGTTTTGGGGGGAGTGTCATCCTCAA